>OZ010575.1:28929736-28979736 GCA_963932145.1 Acanthosepion lycidas
TTTTGATTGGTTTAATTTTTTCTTTCAAGTGAATTAAAAGAGGTCTATATCTGCAACTAGTTTTAAAATATACAACTGAGTAGGATTTTTTTCTAGTACCTGGTCAAATGGAAAAAAAAATTCAACTAATAACACCTTAGTTTAAGTAATTTTTCCTTATAGTTTTCATTAGTTTGAACTCTGTTAATTTTTGGTTCTTGTCAAAATCATATTGAAACTAATTTCTGCTATATGAAAAAAGTCTTATATGCAAAACTGAGGCTCTATTTATATTTATTTGTGTGTGTTTATATACTAACCATTGTGTATATCTCTATAATCTTATAAATATATACATATAAATTACATATATGCACACATAGAAAAGAATCATATGGAGTTTAAAAAATTAATTTAAGAAAACTCTTACAATAAAAAAAATGTGTTACTTTTCTTTTAACTACTTATAACTCTTTAACTTATACCTTGAAACTTGAAAAATAATTTATATTATGGTGTCACATATATATATATATATATATATATATATATATATGGCATTTTTATATAATGTATTTTTATTCAGTCAATCTTTTTTTGTATGCATATGAATGTGTGCATATATTTTTTCATGAAAAACAACAAAAAAACAAAAACAAAAAAAGCAAGAAAAAATTGCATACATCAAATTTCAACTGTATTTGAAAAACCACTTGTATGAATAAAAAGAAAATTTAAATAAAGAAACAGAAAAAATAAAAACAAGAGAGGTGGGGAAGAAGAGGAATGAAAAATTTAACAACTAACCTGAACTATTGGAATCGGTGGAGTCCGTGATGAGATGTGTTCTGTTGAAGAGTACTGCTCTTACTGCTGCTTTTTTTGACAACAGCATAGGTTGGGTGTGTTGTATATGAGCATGAGAGGGAGAAAGAGAGAAAGAAAGAGAGAGAGAGAGGCCTGCTGTCCTAGCAAGTGTGTTGTGTGTGTAATGGCTGCTCCAGCCACTGACAGGCTGATGTGCTTCACTAGGAATGGAGACAGCCAACCCAGCCATCCACCACCATCCTGCCTGAACATATTCCCTTTTTTCTCTTTTACGATGACATACACATACATACTTGCAAGTATGCATGCACGCAGAAATGTACATGTATACGTGCATCCATCTACATTCTTATACCTACATTATCTACTAGAGGAGAGTCCAAGAGTTTTATTACAATTTTTTTTACTTGCTGTTTACAGTTATATATATATATATATATATATATATATATATATATATATATATATATATATACATATATATATATATGTATATATATATATATATATCCTTTTTCTGTGTTTATTTTTGTTTTTGTTTCTTTATTTCAAGTAAATTTTACTCTTGGTAAGTAAAGGTAGATATAAATTAGAAAAAAAAATGCCTTTGAAACATTTGAGTGAAGATCAATTTTTTTTCATTTTGGCTAAGATCACTTTGATGCGGTATTGGTGGTGGCAGCAGTGGTGATTCACATTTTTTGTGGACCCCCCTCCCCTATTTCTTTTAGACCACAGCTTCTACTCTCTAGTTCAGTGGCTATCGTCTCATCAAAAACAGTAGCTCGTGTATGAATGCCTATTTTAGAGTGAGTGTTGTGACTTGGGGGATATGCAAAAAATGCCAAAGTGAAAGGTTATCATCCGGCGAAATCAATATCCTGTATGTCTACGAGGGAGAACGTGCAATTTTTGCGTGGACAACATCTGAGGATATATATGGAGGAGATGTGGGGGATGGCAGGGAAGTGGGAAGAGAGAAAAAAGTCTAAAAAGCGAGGGGGAAAACTAGGAAGCCAATTTGATGAAAAAAAAAACAAGATTTTTTTTTTCTTTTACTAATGGTCATCCTTTCAAAAAATCATTATTTCAATTGTGATGAATTTTTTTGATTTCTCATATTGGATAATATTTTTTTTTTATTTACTTTTGATAGTTCCTGCTATTTTTTTTTTTTTCTCTTTTTCTTTTTTTTTTGTATTTACTTTTGTTCTTTTACTCTCTTTTTATTTTTTGCTTTCTTTCTTCAGCCTTCCCCCTTCTTTTTCCTTTTTTTTACTTTTTCTTTTTCTTTCTTCACCCTTTTCCTTTCTTTTTCCTTTTTTTCTTTTCTTTTTCTATTTTGGGTTCACTTTACAGTTTTTTTGTTTCTTTCTTTTCATCTTTATCTTTTGTTTTTGTTTCTTTAGACTTTCTTCCTTCATTTTATTAGTCTATCCGTCTCTCCTCATTCTACATTCTCTCCTACCTACAATCCTTCCCAGTACCAACCCCATCATATCATTCCACACGTTTCCCTCTTTCTCTCGCCTTTTAAGAATGACAAGAGTGTTTTCTTATTGACATTATGAAATAGAGTAAGCTTCCTCATATTGTCTGACATCAAACTATTAGTACCTGACAGTAGCATCAATAATGGCAGGCGAGGGTGGTAAAAAGAGAGGTGGAGCGTTTTTAGTGCAGTTAACATTTCATTTATTTTTATTTTATTTTTTTCATGGGGGTGGCAAACTTGGGGAATATTTTATTTCTTTATTTCTTATTTTGATGGAGGGGGTACAATACGGGATGAAGTTATTTTAATTTTAACTTTTTTTTTCTTTTTTGAGTGGCAAGGGTAAAACTTAAAGAAAAAACATGTGACACTTGCTGCCTGTATGAAAAAGGTTTCAAACAAAATTTGAGAAAAATTACTGTTTGGCGCAAAAAAAATATATGGTGTGTCAATAGCTGACATAAAATATTTATAAACTTACACTTAAATACATACATGTGTCATATGTGTGCATAAGGGATCATATGGTTGTGTGTAAATGTGTACATATTGCAACATATATATGAATGTGTGTGTGAAGACATCCTTAAATACAGATACAAAAGTGTACATATATGTATGCATGTGAGTTTATATATATATATATATATATATATATATATATCGAGAGAGGGAGAGAAAGACAGAGTGAGAGAAAAGAGAGAGAGATTTGATTAAATATATGTGAGGCCCAAATTGCATATGTATATACATAATGTATATACATAGATATATGTGTGTGTATGTGTTTGCATGTGGAGGTTTGTACATGTGTGGTTGTGGATATATATATATATATATATATATATATATATATATGCATTATTATTGTTTCAGTATCTATACATGCACAAACACACACAAGCACACACACACACACACACACACGCATATGTGTGTATGTGTGGGTATGGGTGTGGGTGTGTGTATATAAGTACTGTATGCTTGCATGTGCAGCACAAATATTACAATCTAGTGTACAGACAGTTGGAGAGTGATACTGAGTTTCCACAGAACACACACATACTCTGATCCTGGTGCTAATCCAATGGAAATAATCCTCTTATTTTTGATAGGTACTATGCTACTTATGCATACTCTATATATATATATATATATATATATATATATATATATGTATGTATGTATGTATGTATGTATGTATGTATTGACAATATACGCCTCTGTAGCATGGCAACATGGTATGGTATTTGTGGACATGTCTACATTACCTCTCTCTCTATATATATATATATATCTTTTATGTTTGCATATACATATTGAAATATTAATTTCTGTATATACATAGGCCTGATATCTTAAAGATACTTTCTGTATATAAATAAACCCAATTTCTTACAAAAGATTTATATATCCATATATATATATATATATATATATATATATATATATATATATATATATATATATATATACATATATATATGGTGTAAGTTGATTATTTTTCATATCTTGGATGAATGATTTGTCCACTTACATTTTCAATTTTTGCAAGAATTTTATTAATATATTATTTCTTTTTTATTTTACCTTACCTATCTCAGTTTTAGTTATTTCTTTTTTTTTAATTGCTTACCCAATTTAATCAATCATCACTTAGAAGTATAGAGTGCAGGAGTAGAAAAAAATTGAAAATGAATTTATTGAAATCAAATAAAATAAATAAATTATATGTAATTCTCAAATTTGTCGAAATATCTCACTTTATTTCTTTTGTGTCTATCATTTCCTTCTTTTTGGTCTGTCAGTAGACAGTGTAAAAAATATAAGTTTCAAACACACTTTCCAACCAAGGCTGTATAATTTCCAATGACTTGTATACTGAACAAAAGAAGCTGCCTACACACACATAGACACACTCAGTTGTGTGAATGAATACCTATGCATATATGGGCTTATTCAAACACAAATATATGAAAAAAACTATATTTTGAGTTAGCAGAATTTTTGTATGTTATAGATGTGTTTTTATAAATAAGCAGTTTATAAATGAAAGATGTCCTAACATATATAACATGTGCCATATTTCAAAATTCTTATTTCTGTTTCAGAGATATCAAGTGCATTAACATGGTAGCTAAACTTATAATATGACAAGAGATATAGAATGGTATATCATGCTTGCAGTACTAGCTGCCAACAACAATAACTCTGGGAAAGCCAGCTTCTTGGAAGTGACCAGATGGTGATTTTCAAAGTGTACCTTAGAGGTGGTACAACGTCTAAAGTACAGTGCACCCAGTGAGGATCAGACTCACTATTCAGCCATAATTTATCTAGTGAGACAAACTTGCTAACCATTACATCATGTTGAAGTGCCCCTGGAGATGACCAGATAAATATAAAGAAAGACAGGTGGCTCTGTGAAGAACCCCTAAAGGTTTTAACAGTAATGTACACCAAATTTACATCATCTGTAATGGTCCTAGTTTTGACTATTGAGGGGTATGTCACCTCATCCAGCAATGTATCTGCCTAGATCAATGTGGTGGTCAAGCCTACTATCAAGGGGTAGCTGTGTACAGTGGCATAGCATGGCCAGAGGGGCGATTGCTCCAGGTGCTAAATTTTTAAATGTGCAAAAACTTGATTAGGGTGAGAAAATAAGAATGAAACTTGAATTTATAGCAGCTTTTTGATAAGGAGGCAGTGCAATAGTTTAAATTGACCCCAGGCACTCAAAAGTCAGCCTACGCCACTGGCTTTGTACACAATCCAGAGAGACTATGCTTTTTCTCATGACCCAAGAAAGGCTGAACAAGAATTTCTCTGATTATGTTAAGCTTCCAATCCCAACATGTGGCTATCTAGCTTCCTTGGTTTGAATCCCTTAGAATACTGTTTTTTTTAGAGAGATTGAGAAATCAGAAGCCTGACAATACTGAGGAATTATTGTAGCTTGTTATAGTAGACATGATGGCCAACTCGAGGAGAACCATCTGATGCAAGTAGGCAGTTACTTCCAAAGACACATTGAGGTTGTTCACAAGGCTGCATGCTGTTTTATATAGAAAAAAAATGTTCTTGTTTTTCTAAGTGTATAATTTAATATATATATATATATATATATATATATATATATATATATATATATATATATATATATATGACTCCGGTGAGTTGACTGATAAATAGGTCACTGTCTGATCCTTACTCCCTCCTCCTCCTCAATATTAATTACTGTAATAAAAATAAAAATAAATGTTAAAACCCTCCCTTCCCTCTCTAAACTCAACCATGTCTCTCACACTATTCCTTACTACTCTCTATGTTCACTTTATATAAGCTTAATACAGACCTTCAAAAATGTAAATTTTGAATTCATTTTTTCAACTTTGAAAGTGAAGTCTGAAGATCCAGAGAAAAATAAAATCTCTGGTGAAATAAATTATAAATAATGGGACCTTAAAGTGGTCTGTTTTTTCTTCATATATATATATATATATATATATATATTATTAATGTTCATCCCATACAAGGCTCAAGAGCCCTTCAAGGTAGGGTTTTTTCTGTTAGGAGTTGTATTAGCATAAGAAAGAATGAGTGTTAAGAGTATCAATTTGAAGTAGGCTTCAGAAGGAACCAGAATCCCAGTGCTAAACAGGAAACAAGGGATATGCCTCTACTCCTGTTCAAAGGACCAATTTATTACTTCAAAATTTATTTTTAATGGATACTTGCATTTAAAATAAATGGATATTATTTTTAATGGATACTTGTGTTTAAAATAAACCCCTTTTTATTTTAAAAAAATGCTTTGTTTAAATTTTGGCTAAGAAATTGAGCAGATAAAAAATATGAAAATCTGAACAAGAGAGTGTGCATTCCTTAAAATTCAAAATAAACACCTTGCTCGACTCTATGTCACCAAATGGTCTGAAGCTAACAGAAATCACACACTGGTGTTTCTACAAAAGAGAGTGCAGGTATATACCCGGCAGGTGAGCATATTTTCTTTTTTAAATTTTCTCAAGTGTACTGGCTGGAAGATGGAATATACACAGACATAAAATAAGAGAAAAAAAAAAACAAAAAGATAGGAATTCAGAATTTCAGGCATGGGTATCCACAAAAAACGAGGCTTGAAGTATTAAAGATGATTAATTAAAAATAAATCCATTAACTCTTTGAAATTATATATATATATATATATATATGTGTATGTATATATATATATATATATATATATATATATACACACACACACACACACACATATATATATATATACACATATATATAAATATAATATAATATAATATAATATTTTACATCTTGTTATAATATAAAAGCTGTGTATATGCTTTGATAAAGTCTCACAGAGGAAAACTGCATTCGTTAGGATAAGTTTTCCTTTTATCTTTACTTATATATTATTTTAATTATTTGCGATATGTTGATCTGTATGTGTATGCATGGTATTAAATTTTGACAAATGACAGGTCAATGTAATTTAAATATATATATATATATATATATATATATATATATATATGTATATATATATATATTGAATATATACATATACTTATATATATATACACATACATATGTACATATATATACATTTAAATATATACATATATATAACCTATGCAATGAGAATGAAAGTAATATATAAATTGTATATAAATAAATACATATATATATATACATGTATATACATCTACATATATACATACATATATATACATCTACATATATATATACATATATATACATAAAGATATATGTATATATATATATACACATATATACATGTATATATATATACATATATATACACATATATACAAATGTACCCATATACATACATACAATAATATATACATACATACATACAGATATATACATATATATACATATACACACATATGTATACATATATATATATGTATACATACCTATATATATGAATATATATATATATATATATATATATATATATATATATATATATATATATATATATATACATATACATACATACATATATAGTGGCTGTCAACTTGCAAAGCGAGTAGCTAGCACAACCTTCGATAGGTTCAGTCTACCCAATTTCATTCACAATTATTGGGTCCACTTGTTGTATGATTATCTGACACTTTCCAAAAATGCTGCACACTGGAATTGCCTCTTCTACACTGATAACAAATTTATATTAGAACTTAATATTAATAATAAAATTCCATTCCTTGATGTATATTATTGATTCTAGCACACATAAATTTACTATTTCTTTATAAAGGAAATCCACTAGCATTAAATTGTGTTTTCTTAATTATAATAGTGAATGCTCCCAACAATATAAGTTAGCTGTTATAAAACACTTAACCCAATGCACACAAATGATATCTTCTTCCAAAACCATATTCTATAAAGAATATAACATTAAACAAACACTTGTTAACAATGGATTTGCTAATTCCATCATTGATCAACAAATTAAAATGTATCTCAATAAACTTAATAATACCTACAACAAAATTGATAATATTAATAATAATAGCATACTTCAAAATAAACATAACACTATTAACTTAAACTATTGTAAACAAACGCATAATAATTACAAACATGATGAAACAACACCCTAAAATATAATGGGTAGAAATGATAAACCCATTAATAATAATAAACAAGTTAAGCTCATCATATATTATAAAAAATTTAAACCAATTGACCTCATAGTTTCTAATAACCCTACAACCACACAACTAAATACTCTATAAAAAAACAATGTAGTGTATCAATTAACATGCCCATTCAAAGATTGTATCGCTGATAATAATAATAAACCCACTGCATATATTGGTTTTACACTCACCCGTAGACTTACTTGTCACTTTTTTTATCTTAATTCCATTAAACAATATTTCTTAGAAAAACAGCAAAATACATAATATTAGACAAATATTAGTTAATAACACAACAATAATCACACACATACATACAGTAAAAAGAACCTTCAGATAACAGATGTCATCTACATTAAAACAAAGCAACCTACACTCAATAAAATTATATTTCAAACTAGACACAACACATTGCATTGCATCTAAACATATAGTTTTGTTGTTAATATTTTGGTCTCTCACGTGGTATGATGTCATATAACAAAATCGTTAATTTATGACCTGTGTGACTGCTATCCAATGACTATTATCATTGCATAGATATCTTCTAGGTCAACATAACAGAATATCATCTTTGATGGTGAATATCTTTGTTTAAATGTCTGTATAACTACTCTGAAGATGGCTAATGTGAGCTGAAAGCTTAAATCAAGGAACAGCTTAATAAAATAATATCCAAATGTTGGACAATGTTTGTTTTTATTTTCACCCGAAATTAAAGCTAATATATGGAGTTTAGAATGGCTCATGATCAAACATAATGGACATTCATTGTCTTTTATATTTAACAATAAATGTTTAAATATATATACATACATATATATATATATATATATATATATATATATATATATATATATATATATATATATATATATTTATTTATATATATATATATATACATATATATATACATATACATATATACATATACATACATATATATACATACATATATATACATATATATATACATATACATATATACATATACATACATATATATGTACATGCATATATATATTCATATATATACATATATGTATATATAATATATATACATATATGTATATATACATATATATATATATATATATATACGCATGTATATATTCACATATATATACACATATATATATATATCTATACACATATATATACACATTTACACATATAAATACACGTATATATAAATACATATATACATATATAAATACATACATATATATATATATATATATATATATATATATATATATATATATATATATATATAATAAATGGTTTAAATTTTTCATAAGGTGATTCAATTTTTTTTAGTACTGACAAGCTGACATTCCAAAAGATTACCCACAATTCAAAGCAGTTGTTTAAATTATTGCCATCTGCATCTCTAAAATATATGTTCCATATATGTTCATAGACATATCAGAAGTATAGTTGTGCTTATGTATACACACATATATGTAAATGTTTAAGTATCTGTTTCTTATTTATGCATTAATATTTTAAAATATTATTCTTGTTTTTAAAAGATTGTAAGAGTGTCTGTTATTATTGTTTCTTTAATCATAATATTCAGGTTATTTTTTATACTCTACAACCATCAAGTAGCATGGACCAGAAATAAAGAATTAGCTTTCTAAAAAGATTTGAAATTTCATCCCTTATCTTTGGGGCCTTGCCTAAGTTGGACAGTGCCTTACAAATTAAGCTACAAAAGCTCATCAATAGACATCATTAAGATTTAATCAGGTAGCTACATTTTATATTGTTTTTTTTTTTTATGGGGAAAATATGTTTGACCAAATGGTAGATTTGTGACATGTTTTGTCCTTTAGGACTCCATTGGACTAAAGGTTAATATGTGTTACACAAAAACTTTTTTGACTTTGTCAGACTTTTTTTCCCTCCAAAATTGTTCTTGATATATAAAAAAAATTATATACTGTTTTCTGATACAAATTTTATCCATGCCATATTAATGAAAGAAAAAATCAGTCAAAATTAAGAATGATGACAATGTTTCATATAAAAAGTTTTAACAAATTGACCTGTTTGTATTTTTTAATGGGGTAGAGCACACATGTATGTATCCAAGTATTTAGTTATGAATGCAAATATGTACATAACTATATGTAAATAACTATACAATTATATATATGTATATTTGGGCAGCAGCCTTTCGTTTCAACATGTTTTTTTGAATATGACAGACAAGAAAAATTTGACTAATTTGTTATTTAATTTTTTGTTTGGTTGGATTAAGGGAGTGAAAAAATTGTTGGCATTGTCCATTGTCCCCAAACAAAAAATTTTGCAAACATGACTAAAGAAGTGGTTGAAAGTGCTTGCGACAATGACAATGCTGTCATTTTTTGCACTTTCTTAGTCCAATTATATTTGATCATATTCAACAAAACATGTCAAATCACACACACACACACATATATATATATATATATATATATATATATATATATATATATGAGGTGTGCTGAAAAGTTCTCACCCTAAGGAGAATTATCTAAAGCTAGGTATATGTGCTATACAACATATTCACACGTGGTTCAACACACTTGACACATATCTCAAGTTTTATTTTTCTAAACCCTTCTAAAATATTTTCTTTAGCCATGGAAATACTATTTTTTGTAAATGGTAGAGGGAAAGAACTTTTCAACACCACCTCAAATATACACTCTTAATATAACCTTACACACATATATATATATATATATTGTTTGAAATTAGCTACAGGAAAAGGAGTACTCAATATCAGAGCTAGAGCATTTATAGGTTTAGATAGTACAGGTACATGAATCAACACCACATGGTGAATATCAGTTTCACACTTCATTCTAGTCTTTGATGACTGCATTGAAACATGAAACTGATAGTCACCTTGCAGTATTGACTTGTATGTTTTCACAGACAATATACATGCATACATATATATCTCTCTATATATAGAAGCATTATTTTTAGTGGGTACCCATGTTTGAGTTGCTGTTCCTGTGTTTTATTTTCTTAAACAGTGAAATTTATTAGCATCAGCCTACACCGAAATGTTCTACTAGGTCAGCGGTATTAATTTCACTGTTTAAGAAAATAAACAGAGAGATAGCAACCTGTACCCACTAAAATAATGTCTGTAATAACAAGAAATAATGTCAGAATAAAAAATCTATCATATATATATATATATATATATATATATATATATATATATATATATATATATATATATATACATATACACAGATATGTGTGTGTATATCAAAAATATTAAAAGTTCATGATGTTTATTGAAGATCAGTTCAGAGTTTCATGATGCTTTGCTCTTCAGGACCCAGATTAGGGGAGTAAAGTCTTTTTTTAAATTTTTAATATTTTTGATATAATTATTGCTCTAGATAACTACTGAGTACTTGAGTAACTCAAATTCTGTTTAACTTGACACATATTAAATTATATAATTTTATGTATTTCAATAGGTTTTGTCATTATTTTATTATATATATATATATATATATATATATATATATATATATATATATTCACTATAAGAATATTTAAAAGAAACACACAAATACATACACACACACACACACATATGTATGTGTGTGTTTGTGTGTGAGTGTGTGTAAAATTTCAGATAGAGTATATCTGTAAAATGACAACAGGAAAACTTAGACAATCCATTTCATCCTCTGAGGGTCTTTTGTCATGATATAGTTCCACAAAGGACAAAACCCGTTGACTATAAGTTTTCCTTTTGTCTTTATTCATATATATATATATATATATGTATGTGTGTGTGTGTGTGTGTGTGAGTGATTCTTTTGAATAATCTCTTATTTCTGTCATAGGCATTGGAATATATCTGCTATCATCAGATGGTATGCACATTTATTTATCTAAGTATATAATGATAAAATAAAGAATATTTTTTTTGTGAATCAAGAGATAAAAATTAGAATGTTTTCTTTATAGACCACTGCATCACCTGACTACAAATACAGTTTATTGGGTGTGTGACAATCCCTGTGTTAATATTTGTTAAGGGTCGGATGGTTGTGGGCAGAGAGATGATTCATTATTTTTTCCCTTTTTGTCTTGCTTATCTTCCTCCCCCCCATTCTTGTGTATGCATTATTATTTGTAGTATTATACTGTAGGGAGTTTTGTGGGGTTAGATGCTGTACTTCTATTTTGTCGTTGCTGGATTAGCTGTGAATGAACGCCTGAAACACTGTTGTCCACCGAAGTAGGTTTCAGGTCGATCCACTGGCTACAATCAGGGATGTGGCCAATGTTGGGTTTGTGTAGAGGCCGTGAAATATTGTTTGCATTCGCAGCATAAAAGAATGTTTGATGCGCTGTCTTCTTAAGTGGTTTTTTCAGTGGTTGCTTTTCTGTCATTGACGAACTTAATTTGTAGTATTGAGATGTGTATGGATCTGGAAAAGAAAACACAAAGAATAGATTAGAAAATATATTTTTAAATGTACCATATATATATATATATATATAATAGCTGATTTACCTGTTACTTCCAGAATTGACAAAAATACTTCATGGCTTACAGGATAAAAAAAAATATATATATATATTTTTCTTATCTACCAGATATTATATAACAAGCTAAATCCTAAAAAAAATACATATTTCTATATTTTGCCAAGAGTTTATGACCTTTTTTGAAGAATTTATGCAGACCAAATCTTATAAAACCCTCACACAAAATGCCAAAATTCATTTTTAACAAAGTTCTCTTTAAGCTATTTTTGTGTTTTTACAGAACTTTACTCCAAACCTTATTTCATGTATACATCTAAAGACAATCTATGACCACCATATTTTTAATATTATTATTATTATATATTAAAGTGTATCAAATGTATTTTAATTTTTTACAGACCTTCACTCCAAAGTTTATTTCATGTACACATTTAAAGACTATCTATGATTATAATATTATTATTAATTATTATTATTAATATTATGATTAATATTATTATTATTATTATTATATATTAAGCTGTATCAAAAGAATTTTCATTTTTGATGGACTTTTACTCCAAAGTTTATTTCATGTACACATCTAAAGACTATCTATGACTACACCATATTATTAATATTATTATTGTTATATATTAGGTTGGTGCAAAAGTATTTTCATTTTTACAGACCTTTACTTCAAAGCTTATTTCATGTACCCATCTAAACACTATCAAAGACTCCACCATATTATTAATATTATTATTGTTATATATTAGGGTGTATCAAAAGTATTTTCATTTTTACAGACCTTTACTTCAAAGCTTATTTCATGTACCCATCTAAACACTATCAAAGACTCCACCATATTATTAATATTATTATTGTTATATATTAGGTTGGTGCAAAAATAATTTCGTTTTCAAACATATGTTACTATGTGAGAAAACGAAATTATTTTTGCACCAACCTAATATTAGGGTGTATCAAAAGTATTTTCATTTTTACAGACCTTTACTTCAAAGCTTATTTCATGTACCCATCTAAACACTATCAAAGACTCCACCATATTATTAATATTATGAGTATACGTTAGACTGTATCAAAAGTATTTTCATTTTTTATAAACCTTTACTCCAAAGTTTATTTCATGTCTTCCTTAAAAGATATAGATATCTTTTGATGTATACATGAAATAAACTATTATTAATATTATTATCATACAGATTGGTGTATCAAAAGTATTTTCATTTTTGACAGATCTTTATTTGAAAACTTCTTTCATGCATGCATCTAAAGAGTATCTATGATGCTACTATTATTATTAATATTATTATTACATATATGAAATCATTATCAATACTATTCAGCTGTACCTTTTATTTCAGCTGTTATAATAGAATAAATGCATGCATTTCTGTTCTGTTAGATACAGTACCTAATACAAGTATGAAAATTCTGATAACTTTAAAGGATTATTTTAAACTAGGCCTCAAAACCATTGAAGCTGTTTGCAGAATTTGGGAAGGAGAACGAAATGAAAAAATATCTAACCATTCTATTCAAAACTACCTTAGGGTTGGTTTCATGTCCTTTAAAATTGAGACAACAAATGAATGTCCCTATTTTGTCAATTATAATTTTTTAAAACAGCAACTAGAAGAGAAATCCAAATATTAGTAGTCAAGAATTTAGAAGAGCTCTCAAAAATAGTTTATGTAGAGAATTACATAAGATTCATGAAATTCACTTTGAGATAAAGGTTTATAAACTTTCAGGAGAGCTAGGATCATCAAAAGATACCATATGTAGAGCATATATAAGCTTCATAAAATTAGATTTGGAATAAAGGTCTTTAAACTTTCAGAAGAGCTAGGATCATCAAAAGATACCATATGTAGAGCATTACATAAGCTTCATGAAATTAGCTTTGGAGTAAAGGTCTTTAAACTTTCAGAAGAGCTAGGATCATCAAAAGATACCATATGTAGAGCATTACATAAGCTTCATGAAAATAGCTTTGGAGTAAAGGTCTTTAAACTTTCAGAAGAACTAGGATCATCAAAAGATACCATATGTAGAGCATTACATAAGCTTCATGAAATTAGCTTTGGAGTAAAGGTCTTTAAACTTTCAGAAGAGCTAGGATCATCAAAACATACCTCATGGAGACCATTGCATAAGCTTAAAAATTATACAGGAGCACTGAAGTAGTGCCTCATTGATTAAAAGAAAGAAGATACATTTGATCCACAGTAGTTGTAGACAATGACTAAAGACAAATATTATTCTTCTAAATTATATATGTACAAATATATGTGTGTATGTATGTATGTATGTATGTACATCTGTTTGTATGCATGTATGTGGATTAAATACACATGTGTTTCATCTGTTAGGATTTCATTGTTGATGTTGCCACATCTACACATGCGCACAAAATGAGAGATGCTTGTAGTTTCAAAATTTAAAAAAATATATTTTTTCAATCTAGCCAAATTCATCTTTCTTTTTCTTTTTTCCAATTTGTCATACTACTTTTCTCCTTCTCTTTCTCTCTCTCACTATATATATATATATATATATATATATATATATATATATATATATATATATATATATATATAAATGCATGTGTATGATGTAAGTAAGTATTAAATACTACAATCTAGTATACACAGGGTTGGAGAATGATACTGAGTCACCACATATCACACAGGAACACTGATCCTGGTGCCAATCCACTTATAAAAATAACAGGATTATTTATTTATATATTTTCCTTTAGCGCTACATATATTTATTAATTTATTTTTTAAAGTAATGCATCATATTTATCAATCCAATAGACCTCTCTGTCTCTCTCTCATTCTCTTTCTTTTCATAGAAAATGACGTCACACATTATGAAACGGACAAAGTCCGACAACTATTTTAAGACACTTTTATGCTTACACATTCTTTTTATAGATAATGTGTGACGTCATTTGTTTACATTTGTATATGTTTTGAGCAGATATGAATGTATGTGAGAGATTCATGGAAGATTGTAGTTTTTAAATCAGTAAAATTGACCTTGCTAACTGAACGATCCTCTGTGGCTCAATCATTTAATGCACATCAGGCTATATGACAGTTCTGTATAGGATACAGGTTTGATTCTTGTCAGAGGACGAATATTTTCTATGAAAATTTCTCGGACATTAAGGCCAATAAATGTTATTAATACTGTTTATTATAAACAGAGCATTTACTTAAAATATTTGTATCTATAAAAAAAATGTATAAACATAAAAATGTCTTAAAATAATTGTTGGACTTTGTCCATTTCATAATATATATATATATATATATATATATATATATATATATATATATATATATATATATATATATGTATACATATATATATATACAAATGTAAAAGAACAAAGACTAAGATTTCAGCATTCAAAACATTAATTTAAAACAGGGCTCAATACAAAAGTAGAGCAATAAATATTTATCTATTATGCAGTGTTACATTAGAACATGCACATACACGCTACAAAAGTAGCATCATCATTTCCCACCTCATGAAACATTAAAAACAAAATTTTAATGTTGAAACAAGCTGTACAGTTTTGTAATGGGTATGTGCACGATATAATGTAACACTGCATAATAAATAAATAAATAAATAAATATATATATATATATATATATATATATATATATATATATATATATATATATATATATATATATAATTATTTATTTAAAAAAAAAAAACAATTTATAACATAAATATGTTATAAAATCACTACAAAAATAGCCATTTTGTTTCAACACCCTTGGTGTCATATCAAGTGATTCACTTGATAAGACACCGAGGATGTGGAAACAAAATGGCTATTTTTGTAATGATTTTATAACATATTTATGTTATAAATTTTTTTTTTTTTTAAATAAATAATTATATCTGCTCTTCTTTGTATTGAGCTCTCTTTTAAGAATAGTAATTGTTGGTTATTGGAATTCATTCCATATACACCAATCATATACTTGTATATATATATATATATATATATATATATATATATATATAGCTTTCATTTTTTTCTGTTCTGTGACTTGACATGAAAAAAAGCAAAATCTTTTCATGATAAAGGAAATGAGCTAATTTATTAAATACAATAAACTTTCATATAAAATTATAAATTTTCAGGTAATTTCTGTTATCCTAAACTGAAAGCATCAAAGAACAGTTTTATTTTGTAAAAGTCTGAATAACTTTTAAATATTTCACAGAAATATTTGTCATTTGATTTTAAATTTTTGTCCAAATTTCAGATTTTTGCAGCCAAAATTATAAGAACTGACATTCTTGTTTTCTCCTGTCTAAGCATCTTTGACTCGGTGGGTGTGGAAAGGAGAAGAACCCAACTGGTCCTATTCATTGAGTACAGCATTGTTTGCTGTTATTATTACTGAAAACACTGTTAGAACAATAACTTCAATTTGATTATGTTCAAAGCCTATTCTAAGCAAAATGATGAAAAGTATTTGAAAGTGGAAGAAAATGTGGAATAGAAACGTAAAAAACAAATAAACATGGGAAATAAAAAAAAATGAAAGAAAACATTTAATTCTGTTTGACAATCATTTTTACAATCTTGCAGTTCGTTCATCTCAAATCTGTTAAAGAATCAATTGCACCATTGAATTAACACAGTTTTTGGTTGTTATCTTTTTTCTCTTTACCTTTGCGTGATTGTAACAGCCAGTTTCACATCTCTCATCAGCTTAGCATGCAAAACTATAATGTCGGCATATAATTGCAGTCAGATATGTATACATCTTAGGTTAGACAGAAATGTAGCACATAACACAAAGTAGGAGAGAAGGACTAGATTTTCTTGTGCATAATATAAGAAATTTTGAACAAAAATTAAATACAAAAAGTGGGTGGGGGGTCATATTATACAAATTTTCAGAAATTTTTATTTAGCTTAAAAAAGTTCTTATTTGAAACAGCAAGATTGTAAATACATTCACAAGATAAAGTTTGTTTAGATTTTAATTTACTTGCATATTTTTATAAAGTTTTCTCCCTATATTTGTAACATTTATCACTCTGTATATGACTTTATTTGCTGTACAAAAATCTTATCCTGCCACTGAAGGTGACTCTGATCCCTGAATTTAAATTTGTTTGAATTTCATAGTTGTGTTTTCGTATCCTGCTATGGCAACAACTTTGGGTGAAATTAACAATAAAGATACTGCAATTGAGAGGCCTTGACAAAAGAATGCAGTGGAAAGAGAAGTTATATTAATAATGTAGAGTGCTAAAAATTAATGAAAGACAATATTTTTTTCATTTTTATAATTATATTATAATATATGGAAATATAACAAAGTCATATTAAAGAGAAAAGTATGATAGATTAATTAACATCTTAAAATGTATTACCAAATATGTGTAGTTAGCAAAGATTCTCAACCGCCATGCTGCATTATCCTTTTAAGTGTGCTGTGAAATATTGTCATGGCATACATATATATGTGTGTGTGGAAGTAGTAATGGTACAGCATTAGTATTTGCCAGAAATACATTTAAAAACAAAAATATTATCAGAAATTCATTTTTTTTTTAAATATCAGCAATACATTTTAGAGAAAAAAATATTACCAGCAATACATTTTTTTTTAAATATATATATATATCAATACATATTCTATTCATATGGACCTATCCTAAAAATCATGTTGGCTTTAAATAACCCATTGAGGTTGATATGTTGTAAAACAAAATAAGCCAAACCTATCCACTTCAAGGAAGACATTAATGCCACTAAGATGTAAATGTTTCAGGAAAACAGAAGATGGTGATTGATGTTGCATTTAAATTTTTGAAGATTGTAGTTATCAGTGAAGCAAGAAATTGGGAGCTGAGAAGTGCAAGAAAAGAAACTATTATAATAGAACTTATGATTACATCTAGCTATTTCAGTCGTAAAATGACAAGACCTAGTAGCCAATCCAGTAGTACACTTAAATTCAGGCAATCAAGGTATCACGGAGGAGAGATCATTAAAACAACTGCCATGAAATATTTATAGAAAAGACAGAGGGAAGTCATATCATTGCAGTAGGAAAGTGACTGAAGGCAAGATGCTAGGTCAGGATCAAAAACATTACAGACCCTTCTTTGGATTTTGTCAAGAATCTTGAGATATATAACCAGAGCACTGAATCAAGTATGGCAGTAATATTTAAGGCACAAATGAATGATAGATTTATAAATGTGCAAGACAGATTCCAGCAGGAAAATTGTCTGGCATAACACATTGAACCAACTTTCCTAGCAGCAGACCTAACACTTTATTCAATATAATTATGCTACTTCATTTCAGTAGAAAACGTGAGGCCAAGAAGGCATAATGAGTTGCTTTCCTGGAGGGAAGCATGTAGGTTTTAGTAAGGATCATACTTCTTTGAACATTGTGGACTGATGCTACATAATCATAAACAGAGAAATATCAAATAATAGAATCCACATCACATGACATTCAACAGCAACAACAACTGAAATGGATATCACATCTAACTTGAAGAGATAATAATCAAGATGTTGACATTGTACACTACAGTGAACAAATGGTTAGGAAGGAAGACCACATCAATAATGCAAAGAACAATAACAGTTACTGGACTTGAGAAAACTATTTTCCCGAAAAAGTATCAGAAATATTAAGAGAAAAGTTAATGGAAGATTTTATAAATGTAATAGGATTAGCAAATACGATTTTACCTATTTGCATATGTTGGTTATAGGAGAAATAAAGTATATACAAAGAGTCAGATGAGTGTAAGTTGACTACTTATCATGTGTCATAAAACAACACTATACAACAATAAATTTCAACCAAAAGTAGCATTGACTGCTTAGTCAATGAATGCCAAATGTTTTCTTATAGGGAAATGGCTAATATTACCATTGTAAGGAAATGGTTTATATTACCATATTACCATTCCAATTTTGTGTATTGTACAGCAAATTTCAGGAGCTAGCACTCTCATCCTTATATTCACATCAATTGGTTTTCTTTCTGAAAAATGTGTCAGTTTAGTCATGGACATCTAACAGAAACATCAAGGAAAGTTTTTCATTTGGCAAGCTTCAGTTCTATACATGACCACTAAATTATAAAATATAGTAAAAACAAAATTATAACAATATTTGGTTATTGTGGATTTTATAAGCATGCTGAATATAGCAGGCAAAGAGAATCTTCTGATTTGGCCCAATCTGATGATCATCTGTTCACCAACATAGAAAAAACACTTGGCTGGAAACCAGTATCACAGTGATGATGATGTCATATATCCTGATGACTTTCAGGATGAAAGCTTCTTCACTAATGGGATCCAAGCACTGCAACATTGATGGAAGAAGTGTGTGTACTGCAAGGGGGACTATGTTGAAAAATAAACTTCATTTGGCTACATTCCATGAGAGTACCTTGGTCAGCCTATGAATTTTTTACTCGATTCTTGTACAAGCAGCTAAATGTACTCATTATGGTTGGAAAAAATCTGAAGCTTATTTTTTTTTAATCATTTCACCCCCAAAGAAGGTAATAAAACCTCTAAGACATGAGTCTGAGTGTGAAAGAATATAATAAAAAGGAAAAATATTACTAAGGACTTCCTTTCAGGAAAACAATATGGTTCCTGTTTCACCAGGTGTACCACCAATGTGTTAATGGCCATCTCTGAAGTTATATATCAAGCTTTAGATAAGAATGGAAAAGCTTGGGCTGTGGCTTTAGATATCTCAACGGTGCTTGACAGAGTTTGGCTTGCTAGCCTTCTGTGCAAGCTTGAGGGCTACAATGTCATTGGACATATATTTGGCTTAAACATTCTTAACAAATCAAGTAATGACGGTCATATTGAATGGGCATGCTTCCAGAACATTTCATATTAATGTGAGAGACCCCATGGCCCTATCCTTGGATCTACACTGTTTCTGATCTTCATCAATGATCTCCTCAATGTCATCAGTTCCCAACTAGGTATTTATGCAGATGGCACTACCATCTTGAGATTCCTGACAAATTCCATAGAAAGGTCTGTAATGTAATTGATTCTGACCTAGCATCTTGTCTCCAGTCACTTTCTTACCACCAAGACATGGCTTCCTGCTGCCTGTTCTACAAATATTTTCATGGCAACTGCTCTGATGAGGTTTTTTCCCCTGATGCTTTTTTACTGTTCAACTAGCTTGATACAACCACCATTTCTACTTTAACAGTTTATTATTTTTGCATTTCCCACCTGTGGAACTCACTTCTAGTTTCTGGCTTCCCTGATAACTACAATCTTCAAAAATTTAAATGCAACATCAATTGCTGTCTTCTGTCTTCTTAAACCCTGTTCATTTTTTGTCCTTTCCCGAATCCTCCCTATACTCAATTTCCTCATTCTCCTTCATTTTCACTCCCTGCATTCTAGTGGCTTCGGATAGGAGTAATTCTTTAAAGAATGGAGTTTTTTTTTTTTTTTAAATCTGGGGTGCAGATTTATATTTTGATAAGATTCAATAGCAGCACTCTTGAGAATTTTCCATCTATGTAAATTACTTTCTCTTTTAATAAATGTGGCATTCTTTAGATCAAAGTTGTGGTTGAATTTATTTCTATGAAAGATTAATGCATTTGATAAATTGTTATAGATAATATCCTTTTTATGTTCTAGATACTTTTTTTAAGTTTCCCCAATACATTGTGAAGAGCAGTTGTGACAGTTTATTTAATCTATAGCTGCCTCAGAATTATTATTGCCTTGTTTGAAGTGAAATAATTAAAAGAAAAAAAAAAGGAGAGAGAAGTTAAAATGACAAGTTAAAAATTGAAGAGATTCAGTGAAATAGCATCAGATGTGGGCACAGTGTTTTACAATATGAAACTGAGAAAACAATCTTCAGCTATAACACCTACTGTTTATTTCAGCCATTAAAAACATTTAAACATGTAACTTTCTTATTAAGCCACTTCATATGACTCGTTCTTGATTTTTGAGATTTTGCCAATGAATAATTATATAGACTAGAGTTATCATAAAAGAATAAAGTTAGAGCGTCTCGTCTGATTTTAGGATAAAAGGTTAAAAGGGTGACTGGATGCAGAGGTCTTGTCAAAGGTCTACACTGTAAATCTATGTTAAATTCTGCAATTATATGTATATATAGAACATTTTATTTTGATAGGTTTACTGGGTTTATTTTTGTTTGGTATGAGGTTAAAATGATTTCTCAAAGTAAAATGTCTGATATAAGACTTGTAATAACCTTCTCTCTTTTTCTTTGTACAGTGTAGATTTGCTGTTGAGAAGTACAAAGGCATAAAACGTATAAAATTTCTATTATAAAAAAGAGCTGATTCTCTGTCCGTTGCACACTGTCTGCATGTGACTTTGAATGCACTTACGTAATGTATGTGCAGAATTCTATTTTGCACATGAGTGACTTACATTTAATGTGCACACAAACGTACACACACGCACTTTGAGTGATTTTGGAAAAAAGACATTGGAATAATACTATTCAGTCTGGACAACCCCTAATCTGGGATTAGCAATAAAATCACTAATTCAGAGATGAAAAACAAAACAAAAATGTTATTATTTACACCATTTACATTCAGACTATTGTCCTCATCTTTTTTTGTTGTTATAACAATGTGTCCTCTGGCTTTTGTGTATTTAGTGAAATATTAATTGTAAGTTCAATCTCTAGGCTGGGCAGTGTGTACTTGGACTCACTTGAAATTGGTGACCAATAATTGAGTAGTGTTAAATACTAAAAATAAGAATGAGATAAAATATTCCTAGACATGGCCAGTGGAACAAGAACAGTCTACTCCTAAATAAAGGTTCAGTTCAGAATTCTCTGTAGGTTACCCAGAACAATATACACACCTGTTGAAGGCTAGAGGGTAAACTAGCTGAAACTTTGTGATGACAATAAGCAAGATGAGGATAATAGTTTGAATGTAAATAGTATAAATAATGATAACTCCTCTTCTCAGAAATTAAAACATAAAAAGTTCATTTTTTAAACACTCAAAAAATCAGCTAATTATAAGAATTTAGTGTTTTTTTAAGTTTCTAGAAATATTTTAAAGTCTGTCACTGAATTAGAATATACATGCATACAGGCAAATGTACATACATATACAATTTGAATGAAATTGAAATGGATATCTGCATCAGGAGGGTTATTTTTCTCCTTTCTGTCTGGCAATAACCCGTGGATAACAGGAAAAGAGTATAAACCTATGTAATGTTTTAAATAGAAAAAAAATTAAAATTTCTAATTTGATTTTCTTTTTTTCATTGAAGCAACAGGGGTAAAAAACTAGTAAAAATTTAAAATAATAAACTTCTATTCTATTTAAAAAAATGACAGCAATATTTAATCAACCAATATTTTATAAATACAATGCAATTATAAGATTACTAAACACTTATCTGCAAGTTAAAAGATAATCTCCAAGTAAAAACTGATTTGTTTTTTAAGGCTTATCAACCCTTTTTGGGTTAATTAAAGCCAAAACATTTTGGATTATAAGATTAATTCATTTTTTTGTTGTGCATGAATATTGCATTAACAATCGTTTTAAGAAAGATTTTTTCAGATGCAAAGCCTTCTATTCATTCCATTCCATCACCACTGATCAGACTCTGAACTACTGCCGGTCACAGTGAATGGATGTCCCCTCAAGGAGGCCCTGTGATTTAGGGGATATTGGGCCTTAAACTCACACCTGACCTCAAGTGAAACTCCTCTATATGATCCATTGCTAAAAATGCAGGTAAAATGATCAGCTCCCTGTACCGCTCCAGTAAGTACCTGACTCCTCATGCTATCCTCTACCTTTATAAGAGCCAGATCAGGATGAAAATGGAGTACTTTTGACATATTTGGGCAGGAGTTGCCCAGTCCTCACTTTCCAGTCTTGATAGAGTTCAAAAGCATCTCCGAGTCTTTGATGGAGAATTATTTTCCATCCTCCAACCTTTTCCTCACAGGCAGGATGTCGTGAGTCTCTCATTGCTCAAACTACCATGGAAAGTGCTACCTACCCACGTTCATTTTGTATTCCATCAACAAGAAATTGCACTCAAATAGCTTCTACATGTGAACCACTGCCCTGTCAAACAGAGTCCCGAGAGGATATTTCCCCAATCACTATGATCTTAACCTGTTCAAATGTAGTGTTAACCATTATCTTCCTCTCCTATCCATATAAACTACCCCTTAACATAACCCTCTACTTTGAGTGATCCCCCCACCCCTTCTAAAATAAAAAATGGGGGTATATGGATTCATGCCTTTCCAAATGTTATTTGCATCTAAGTAAATGTAACAAGCCAGACTGGAATGAGAACTTGGTTCTCCAGTTCCTAAGAATTGGAGAATTGGAATTATCCATAATATCCACTACACATGCTATATCATCCAAAGAAGTTCTTTCTCAGAATAAAATGATTCATTAAGAAAGTTTTTCTATTTTGTCATACACTTACTCCATATTAATCTGATATATATATCTTTATCACATATAGATCTGACTGAGCTTGGGCTATTTTGCAATGAAGAATGGGCAAAGATTTCAGTGTCTACATTTGCAAAGCTCTCTCACTCTCACTCATTCTCTCTCTCTCTCTCTCTCTCTCACACACACACTCTCCTCTGTCTATATATATATATATATATATATATATATATAGAGAGAGAGAGAGAGAGAGAGAGAGAAAGAGAGAGAGTTTACCAAAAAAGTATACACACTTCAGCAGAGGAAAATCACAATTTTTAGATTTTTACCTATGGGGGGCCCAAAAGGATGTTGTGTATCACAGAAAACCGATTACATTGGCTGTCCTTAGACAAGAAATTGAAAATACATCTGCAGGAATCCCACTGGACACTTTGGCCAAGTTGCCTAAGCAGTAGTTTGCCGTACTAATAAATGTCTAGAAGCTAAAGGCCACCATTTTGAGCATCTCTGGTGACTGTAGAGTCCAAAGGTAACTTGTATTAATCTTGTGATGTCTGAATAAATTTAGTATTACTATGTTACAAGTTTTTACTTTCCTGAAGTGTGTATACATATTTTTGGTGGACACTGTATATATTATATTTTTAATAGAATAATATAAAAACCCACTACTCAGAGCTTCATGATCTGAATAGTAACATAATCTAGAATATGAAACTAATTGCTATAATCCAACTGAATGCTGGACAATCTCTTCTCATATAGAGAAGAGATTTGAAATGACAAATTAATGCTAAAAGTGCCATGGACAGAACATGTTAGTAATAAGGAAATTTTAAGGAAAATAGTAAACTTATAACTAGAAAAAGACAATTGAAATTTCTGGAACATATAATGAGAAAAGAGGGTCTGGAAAATCTAACACACATAGGACATATCTAAGGCAGGAGAAGTGGTAGGAATAGTCATTAATCTACTTAAAAAGTTTTAGCGAATAGATGACAGAACAAGTACCAAGAAGAATGGTGAAAGGTGAAAAGTTACTTAAAGAAACAAGGGACCAAATTCATAAACCAATATGGAACAATAGCCTAGTCGACTGAAATGTTGGTTCATTAATTTGGTAGCATGGTAGATGTGAGTTCAAACTCTGGGCCAGGTAGTACAGAGTTAAATTCAGTAGAAACATGTTGAGCAATAAGTGATGAATACTAAGATGTGATATCCCCAGTTATAGACACAATGGGATGGAAACAATCAACCACAATAGAGGATGGTCCGAAAGTCTTGTCATCCTCATGATAATATAATTTTCTATTTCAGATGACTGCCACAAAAATGATGGTGTTAAATACGGACCTTCTTGATGTGTGGCAGTATCAATGAAAATGAATAAACTAAATCCAATACATGTGCTTTGTATTACTGTAATACTTATTGTTCTCATTACATTTTGGTATTGGTGGTGGGGGGTACAAGACTTTTATACCACCCTGAAGATTAAATAAAGGTTTGAGATCAAAATTTCCTGAAGGATACTCAGATTGAAAGACACCTGAAGAAGGGCACAATGGGTAAAATATTGTGATAATAACAACAAAGATGAAGATATTAGTCAAGATGTAAATAATGATAACACCTTGTGCTAGAAATTCAGACAGAGAAAAACATGAATTTGTGGAGAGCCATAACCACTCATGTTCTGAAATGACATGGCATATGATGGAATGGCTCAAGTATTAAGTTATATTTTTTTTAACAATTTCACCCCAAGCAAGGTGATAATTCCACTAGGCTGTGGGGTGTTACAGTGGGTAATAAAGGAACAAGAAGAGAGGAGATGGTGATTGATGTTGCATTTAAATTTTTGAAGATTGTAGGTGGCAGGGAAGCAAGAAATGGGAGGGGAGTTCCACGGGCAAGAAGTGTGAGAGAAGAAACTATTAGAATAGAACTGATGGTTTCATCTTGTTAGATCAACAGTAAAAGGGTAAGACCTAGTTGTTAATCTAGTAGCACTCTTAAATTCACGCAATTGAGGCACCAAGGATGAAAGCTCATCAAAGCAATTGCCATGAAAATATTTGTAGAAAAGGCAGAGGAAAGCCATATCACGTCAGATGTCAGCAACAATATATTTTTTCCTTTATGCTGGTGGTCTACATACCTTTTTTTTTCTTTTTTTTTAATCGTTATCACCTTGTGCAAGGCAATAAAGCCACTAAGACACAAGGGGTTACAGGGTGTGGAAGAATTAGGAACAGAAATATTAATAATGGTAACAGTAATCAGGAGGACAGATGGTATCAGTTGACATTGCATTTTAATCTTTGCCGATTAAAATTGGTTGGAAAGTTTGGAGCCTAGAAAAGAGTTCCACAAGCTAGAAGTGTAAAATAGAAACTGTTAGCATAGAATTTATGGTTACATCTACCCAGCTCAAATGTAAATTGATGAGATCTTGATGCCAGTATAGTACTGCACTTAAATTCAAAATGTCTAGGTACCATAGCGACAAGCTCATCTGAATAATTACCATCAAAATCTTTATAGAAAAGGCACAGAGAGGCAACGTTATGGTGGTGGGAAAGTGGCTGAAGCCAAGCCGCTAGATCAGGACCAATAATATTGCTGATTCTTCTTTGGATTTTATCAAGAAGCTCAAGGCAAATAATAACTGCTTTATTATCATTAATTTTGCAATTATACAAATATGTCAAAAATGAAGAACATAAAATTGTGAGGTTTCTTTTTTTTTGCAAAGTCTGGTGTTTTGATTGTGAATGAAGAAAGGCTTTTTCATCTGTAATTGTCTGCTTTTATATTCTGTTCCTTCAGGAACATGGCTCTCCACAATTTCCTGATCTTTGCTCTGCCATCTATTTACTCAAGTTTGCTAGGTAGGCTATGTATTATCTTCATCTTTCCCTTGTTCCTTCAGTCTATCTTGTAAGTAGAAAATTCTCCAAACCCTCTTTTCTCATTATGTACCCTAGAAATTTCAACTATCTCTTCCTAATGTTATATATAAGTGTCCTTTTTTTTCTCATTTTCTTTAAAATTTTGTCGTTGCTCACATATTTGTTCCAAACTACTTCTTCTTTATGTGCATTGTCTCTATAGGATGTAGGTAATATGGGCCTCCACATCTTCCTGTCCATAGTATTAGGTTGGTGCAAAAATAATGATGTAATAATGTCGTTTTTTGACGTATTTTTTAATGTCAAAAAACGACATTATTACGTCATTATTTTTGCACCAACCTAATAGATTTTGTCTTATTGCTATTTCTCCTAAGCCCAGTTTTACCATACTTTTACTCAAGTCTATCAAGTATTGTTATGGTAATTTACCCACGCATGTATGGACTCTCCCAGATATAAATAGGAGCAGGTACTGACTTTTGGAGAGGGAAGTTTCCAGCTGTCAGCTCTGACAGTCGGACCGAACATTCTTGTTGCAACACTATTGTTTGTATATGTTTGTATTACTGTTTCTGTTAATATATTTGTTTAACTCAATTCCTCTCTTTGTGTCTTTATTTCTGGCCCTAACAAGGCTACAACAAGTACGTTACACACTGTTTTCTTCTGTTTTATTTTCCCTCAATCTGTCCTGTGAGTATCAGATTCTCCAAGCCCTCCTTCTTCATTATGTGCCCCAGAAATTTCAACTGCCTCTTCCTGATATTATAAATGTCCTTTTTGTTTCCATTTTCTCAAAAACCTTGACCTTGCTCACATGTCTGGTCCATGGTATTCTCACTATCCTTCTGTAGAACCACATTTGTTTTGCTTTAAGTCTCTTCTTTATCTGCAAGGAGATTGTCTAGTATTCACTACTATATAGGGAGACTGATATTACATAAGAGTTCAGTACTCTTTTCTTTGTTTCTAACAAAATTTTTCAGTTCCTTAATACTTTGCTCAGCCTTTGGAAAGCATCTTTGCTATCCCAGCATGTCCTCAGATTTCAGTGTCGCATTCTTTGTCCTCTATTAAAACATTTTCTCAATATTTGAATTGTAATACTTGTATGATTTGAAGTGTTAAGTACTCTTTTCTTTGTTTCTAATGAAATTTTCCCATTTCTTATTACTTTGCTTAGCTTTTGGAAGTCATCTTGGAAGTTCAGTCCTATATATTCCTGGCATCCTTCTGTAGAACCACATTTATGCTGCTTCAAGTCTCTTCTTCATATATGAGGAGATTATCCATCATTCACTGCCATATAGTAGGACTGTTATTTTCAAACAATTCAGTACTCTGCTTTTTAACAGTTTCCTTAGCTCTTGGAAGACATCTTTTACTATCCCAATGTGCCTTTGGTTTTCAGGGTCACATTTTCTGTTCTCTGGTAAAACACTTCCCGGATATTTAGATTGTTGTACTAGTTTGCTTTCAGTATCTCCAATTTGTAATTCACATGTTGGGCTGTTCATTTTGCTAACTATCATGCATTCCATGTTCTTGCAATTGATAATTAGTCCTTTCTTGCTTTCTTTTACTACCTTCTGTAGGAGTTACTGTAGTTTCCTTTATCAAAATGTTGAGTTTAAAATTTGCCATTGTTTTTGTTGCTGCTTGAGATTGCCATTTGAGTCAGTAAAAATTCATAAATGCTTCTAAGTATTGCAGTAAAGCAGTTGAGTATACTTAAAAAAGAATATGAAAAAAATACAAAGAAATGGAAAAGGAAAGAGCTCTGGTTAATCAAATATAAAAATAAGTCTCTCATTATTTCCTTAGCCATTACTGCCAATATCATAAGTCTGGTTTCACCAAGAATTCCATGAAAAGAACTAAGGAATATTACATTACAAATTATCAATAAAAGAAAGAAGCTTAAAGCAAAGATGTGGTGGTGGGGCAATTTTGACTGGTGTGGATGTGGTACATAGGAGCAGTGTTGGTGAGTAGATTGAAGATGAATATGAGGCTGCCATGAAAGAGAATACATAGAAGTGTGTAAGATTCTAAGAGGAAACTGTAAAAAGAAAGAAAAAAAAATGGGCAAACTCGAGTAAAAAAAAAAAAAGGAAAAAGACATAAAATCTAATGATAATGGAAATAAAAAAAAATAAAATGAAATAAAGAGAGAAAGTGAGAAAAAAAATCACCTGGGTAAAACTAATTCTATTATAGTGTGAATATGAGAGAAAAATGGTTCATTTGGGAAAGGTACAAGGTGCCTGAATAGAATAGATCCACAAAGTTTTCAAGTTTGATACAGCAGCATAAAAGGAGGAGAATCTTTTACATTCAAGCATTTTCCTCAGGTATGATGAATGCTTTGAGAAAGATCTTACTGAGCTCTCTGAGAGTTTGTGAGGAGGAAGTACAGGTTGTGGTGATTTATGGTCATCATCATCATTCTTCTTGTTCTTCTGCTTCTTCTATGTGCCATGTCCCTTCAGGCTCTCCACAACTTTCTATCCTTTGTAGTATGAGGCAATATTTGTCTCCTTACTATTCTTTCCAGTCTGTTCAATTATAAAGATAGTTAACAGCAAATAACATATTTGCTGTTTCCCTGTCCAGCTTGCCTTCAACATGCTGAATGAGTATCAAATTCTCAAAGCTCTCTTTCCTCATTACATGTCTCAGAAATTGCAAATGTTTCTTTCTGCTCATAAACACAAGTGAATAATTTCATTTTCTCATCAAGAAAAGCACATCAAATTATATAATTAATATTTAAATGAAGATGCACACAAAAACATATACTTGAAGTGTGTGTGTGTGTGTGTGCATTACTCTCTCTCTCACTCCCCCCTCTCTCTCTCACTCCCTCTCTTTCTTTATATATATATATATATATATATATATATATAATGTATATGATAAAAATATGAATATAGACTTAAGGTATGCTATATTTATGGATAAAAGTGCTCAACATCAGAGACAGAGCAAATGTAAATATAAACGTTGCCTGAAGATTGCATTGAAGCATGAAACAGACTGTCACCATTTGGTGTTGACCTCAGTGTCCACTTATATATATATATATATATATATATATATATATAGAGAGAGAGAGGGAGAGAGAGAGAGAGACGTATAAATATAAATATAAATTAAATAAAGAAATATGAACAACCATATATATGTGCAACTACATTCATATACAGATTTGAAAATAAATGTTTAATTTTTGGTGTAATCAAAACAGTGCTCATTTGTGTAACAGAGCTATAAAGTATATAAATAACTATACATATTACCTATACATATTACAACTCAAAGTTTCATGTTTTTAAAATTCCTAGGTACTAATAGTCATACAACTGATGGAGGTAATATGCATAGTTAATTATATATATGTATGTGTGTGTGTGTGTGCGTGTGTGTGTGCGTGTGTGTGTATATATATATATATATATATATATATATATATATATATCGTGTGTAACAGCAAAATTTTCAAAATCATGTAATAGCAAAATTGTCCAATTGTTAGATTAACCTCTGAACCATTGTATCTTAGAAATGATTAAAGGTATCTTACTGGAATACTCTGAGATTTTTATAACACTATTTGACTCTATTTCGAGCAATAAGAATGTATAATTACTCTCTAAGCTTGACAGAATAATCATGATTGATCATAAATGAAAATGACATGTTCATCAATAATTAATCATAGCTAAGGATAGGAAGCTCATGAAGGAATAAAATTAAGTTCAAATATATATATATATTATTTCAGGATCATTTTCCAACTTATTCAAGATAGTCTTCACCCTTTCTAACCTTCTTTCTGTCTTGTAGTACATTTCACGTACGATTTGATTTTCAAGTCTTTTTAACTGCTCTTTGGACTGTTATAGATGAAACTCTACTCTCACATACCAAACATCTTATGAATTGAGTTGGATCTTTTTTTAATGATCTCTTTAGCCCTACAGTGAAATGATGATCCTTCTTCCTGTTATGACCTCCTGATCCAGTTTTCCCTGTTCCTTCTTTTTTAAACTTATTCAGCATTCTCTTGATAGTTCTTGAAGGGACTTTGAAGCCAGAAGCCAGAGTATGAATGTTGGTACCATTGCTGAAGGCCTGAATGATCTTTTTCCTCTTAGCATTGCTCATTTGTGAAGACTGAAACAAAATGATTTTAACCTGTTCTCTTTCTAGCTGAAAAACTCAAAGGGCTTTCCAGTGATTCTTATGACAAATGGAATCAAGATGACTAAAAGCACACAAAACATGTAAAACTGTTTTTTGCTTTTTAAACTATGTAGTGAAAAGCCCACAACAGTTGAAATATGAATGACCAAAAATGGCAAAATCTAATGTTACCAACAATGGCAAAAGTATATCCCCAACAATAAACATTCTGATATGACAAGCAACACTCCAGTACACATGTACATAGACATGTGCACACATATACACACACACATATATGTTTCTTCTTGAAAATTTCATGTTCCTTCAGGATGTGGGTAATCATGTCTCTCCACAGATTCCTTTTTATTCTTTGTGAACTGATTGACCTTTTTTGCAAAAGATAGTGGTTTCGTTTTCCATTGTTTTCCTTAGATTTGAATTCAGAGTTGTCCTTCTGTTTTTGTTTTTTAATTGATTCCCCTCAGCCAAGGTGATAATGTCACTAGGATGCAGTGTTTAGGGGGATTGAAAGAGAATGAGAAGACTTTAGTGAGGAGAAGTGAGGAAAAGGAACAAAATTTAAGAAGACAGAAGATGGTGATTGATGAACAATATTTGAAGATTATTGGTGTCAAGAAAACAAGTAATTGGAAGGGAGTTCCACAGGTGAGAAGTATGAGAAAAAAGCTGTTAGAATAGAAGTGGCAGTTGAACCTAGCTAGTCCAATAGTAAAAATAGTAAAACCTAGTTGCCAATCTAGTAGCACACTTAAATTCAAGGCATGAGGGAAGAAAGCTGGAATATATATATATATATATATATATATATATATATATAATTGTGTACTTGAGCAGCAATCCCTCTTTTATACACGTTTCATTAAAAACAACTAGCAAGGTACAGCAGTTAAACTTTTTCAAACAATCCATCCATTCAGTTAAAAGTAAAAATAAAATCATCCTTGATAATGGTTAAAAGTATAGCTGAAAGCACTCATACATACAGAATGTTTGGACAATTTCTACATAATTTATGTCCAGAAAAGAAAAAAAATTATAAGAACAAAAGAAAAATTAAATAAAAATCTTAACCATGGTACCTTGTTAGTCATTTTTTAATGAAACTGACATATATATATATATATATATATAAATAATCCTTCCTTGTTTAACAGGAATGTTATGTGCATGATGCCATTTTAATGTCATAATGCCAACAAAGAATAAAGATGCAAGATATTAAGAATGTTGGTTAAATAAACATAAAAAATAAACTGTCTATATTTCTGAGATGAGGTATTATGTACACTATTTACATTATTCGGAGTATTGTCCTCATCTTTGTCGCCATATTTATTACGTTTCAGTCATTGTACGCTCCAGCCTTCTTCAGGTGGTTGGAATGTCGAACTGAACCCTTTATTTCGCTCACTGAGGTAGACTGTTATAGTTCCATGTGCCATGTCTAATGGATGTCAGTTATCAGTTATCTCCTGTTAATTTTCCCTCTAAAAGTTCTCCACTGCCTTAACCAGGTATTGAACTCACACTCTTTGGGTCCTGTCACTTGATCTAACTAACATCTTTATCCATTCTGCCATGTGTCCTTGAGGACATCTGTGTATGAATTTCTGGGTATTATAGACCTAATGTCTTCAGCAATCATTTTTTACCACTGCTCATATTGCAATTTTTGTTGCTATTATCACTTTTTCTCTGGCACCCCTTATTACTGGTTCCCATATTCTATTCATTTCTATGCTTGGTTGGCTCGGTAGATCCTATCCAACCAGATGGTGAGTTTGTACGTAGTGAGTTTGTTCATCAAGGTACCCACAGTAGTCAGAGACAGATTGGTCTCCGACTCATCCTTAGAAGAATGGACCAGTATTCCAATAGATAATCTGATGGAGATGCTGACTTTCTGTACACAAACAACACACTTCAGAATGGGATCACACATATATTGACAGGATGAGGGCTTAGCAATGGGATCACTATTATCACCAGCAATGGCAAATATATACATGGAATACTTTGAAGAAATGGCATTAGAATCTACATCTCTAAAGCCAACTATATGGTTAAGGTACGTAGATGACACCTGGCCACACCAGGAAGATGTTCATCTTCTACTGGACCATGTGAACTCAATAAGACCTTCAATACAGTTCATAATAGAGAAAGAGAGTAACAACACACTCCCATTCTTGGATGTTCTAATATCTCAAACAGAGCATGGGTTCAAGACATCTGTATACCATAAACTGACATTCACCGGACAGTACCTCAATTTCAACTCCCATCATCGATAAAGCATAAAGAAAGGGATCGTTCGCTGCTTACAATACTGAGCAAAAGTCATAAGTGGCGACCCAGAGACATTAGATAAAGAACTGGTCAGTATAAGAAGTACCCTACAACATAACAACTACTCTGGGTACATGGCAGCAGTCCCCAAAAACTGGGATAGGCAGGTACAAGAGGTGGGCAACAACACTCAGGAAACAGTCTGCCTACCTTATGTGAAGGGGTTATCAGAGAAAATACAAAGGATCTGCAGTCCAAATAACATCAGGACAACCTTCAAAAGCTGGATGACACTTCGCAGATATTTCTCCTGAGTAAGAACCCCCTCCCTCATAGAGGAGAACATGACTAAAGACTGTGTGTACGCTATCTCATGCATCTGTGAAAAGAAATATAAAGGAGACAGGCAGCACCCTTAAGGTAAATCTTCAAGAACACCAGAAAGCTGTAACATGAGGGGAGCTGGAAAAATCAGACATGGCTAACCACAAATGGAGAGAGAAGGGAGATCACCACCCTCTGTGGGATCAGGTTGAGATCATAGACAAAGAACACCATCAGAAAATTCGTAAACTTAAGGAATCAGCACATATGCTAGGCCACAAAAATCTCCTGAGCTGATCAAGCATAGAAATGAATAGAATATGGGAACCAGTAATAAGGAGTGCCAGAGAAAAAGCTATAATAACAACAAAAATTGCAATATGAGCTCTGGTAAAAACATGGAATGATAACAGCAAAAATTGCAATATGAGCACTGTTAAAAAATGGTTGCTGAAGACAGGTTTATAATACCTAGAAATTCATACCCAGATGTCCTCAAGGACACATAGCACAGTGGATAAAGGCATTAGTTAGATCCAGTGACAGGACCTAAAGAGTATGAGTTCAATACCTGGTTAAGGCAGTGGAGAATGTGGAGAACTTGGAGGGGAATTAACAGGAGATAACTGATAACTGACATCCATTAAACATAGCACGTGGAACTAGAACATTCTACCCCAGTGAGCGAAATAAAGGATTCAGTTCAGGTGGTTGGAATGTTGAACTGGATCCTTTATTTCCTTATTTATGTCAGTTTATGGTATACGGATGTCTTGAACCCAAGCTCTGTTTGAGATATTAGAACATCCAAGAATGGGAGTGTGTTGTTACTCTCTTTCTCCATTGTGAACTGTATTGAAGGTCTTATTGAGTTCACCTGAAGAAGGCTGGAGCATACAACGACTGAAACATTGTAATAAATATGGTGACAAAGATGAGGACAATAGTCCGAATAATGTAAATAATGAAAAAAATAAACCTGCAAGTTGGAGGAAGAATTACATGAAAACTTATTTCTCAACCATAATTTTTTAGTGATAAATCTACAACTCCACTGCATGGACCTGATGATTGGGCTAGACCAGACCCCCTTCATGGAAATAGTTAATCAAAATGGCTTTGAAAACAACAAAGAGAAGTTGAAGCAAAAATATGTCACTTCAAAGTTGACGGTATCGAGTTAAATGCAATTAATTATTACAAGTTCTTGGACAAGACAATACTTCAGTGGCACTGGCTGCAAACCAAGTAGTGTTAAGTTTAGGAGTATATTCATGCAAACTAATGCTCATTCATATTCTTAAATGCTGAATATTGCCCACCTTACCCAAAAAGGATTGCAAGGCTACTAGGCTCTTCAGATATTAATCCTATAGAAAAGTTCTGATCCGAAAAGAGATATATGTGAAAATAATAAATAAACTGCTATGAAAGTTGATTCACTGAGGCATGCTAGACAGTTTTCTCTCCAGAAACTATCTTACATATCTATAATTCTACCATTCACCCATGCTCATAATATTGCTGCCAAATATGGGCCAGTACCCCTCCTATTTACTTTGAACTCCTTGATAAAATCCAAAGAAGAATCAGCAATATTATTGGTCCTGATCTGGCAGCTTGGCTTCAGCCACTTTCACACCACCATAAGATTGCCTCTCTGTGCCTTTTCTATAAATACCTTCATGATAATTGTTTGGATGAGCTCTTTGTTATGATACCGAGACTTTTTAAAATCTAAGCACAATACAAGAATGGCGTCAACATCTCATCAATTTACAGTTACTGGCTATATGTAACTGTAAATTCTATGCTAAGTTTCATTTCTCACACTTCTTGCTTGTGGAATTCTCTTAAGGCTCCATGCTTTCCATCCTACTTTAATTTGCAGGAATTTAAATGCAATGTCATTTGCTATCTACTGTCTATTTGATTACTCTTTCCTCTTCCCGCTTATCATTAATGTTTCTGTTCCTAATTATTCCACTCCCTCTAACCACTTGTATCTTAGTGGCTTTACTGCTTTGCATGGTATGATACCAATTAAAAGAAAAACAGAAAGAAATATTCAAAGAAGATAACTAGAAAGCAATAAAAATTGTTTTAGGTAATATGCAAGTTGAAACAGCACAAAAATTAATAAACAATGACTGAAAAACTGATAAAGGTTATAAAATGCCAATGAGTCCATATTAACATGTAAAATAACAACAATTATAATTGATTCAGTCATACATAATACTGTGTTAATCAAATACATGTTTCTATGGCCTATATCTTTGGGGATTTGTTTGTAATTAAAAATTTATGTTTCACTTACTTTGCTTGCATAATAAAACATGACAGCCTTCAAAAAAACAAAACAGGACATTATCACTATTTTTAGTAAGGATATATATTCTAAGCTAAGTTCATTTGGTATATTGCTCATATAAATGTAATTATATCCTGAAAAATTTACTATTTCATAGTAGATCAAAATGACTTTACACTTTCTTTTTTGCTTACTCTATGAAATAGTATATATGACAAAAATTGACATAGAATTATTCATATCAGAAGAGGGAGCACTGTGACAGTTAGAATCTTGTCTTGCCATATCAATTACTACTGGGTAGTGAGTTTGATTCTTATTGGGTGCTCCACAATGTCAGCCTTGTGCCACATCTAAGCTACACTTAGAAAAAGGGCACTTTGACATGGTGCAAGGATTAGCAAGCTTGTCTTGTCATATCAATTTGTACTGAGTAGTGGTTTATAATTATACAGGGTGTAATTGGTAAAATTTTATATTTTTAATTTTGTGTATGTGCATTGTTTTGCACCGTATAGTAGGGTCAGTTGGGCACCATCTGTGAGAAAAAGAGCACTATTGCACAATTCATTCTGCTAAAAATGTGGAAATGGCATGCTGTACTGCTTGACATTCACACTGGGAGCTCCAATATGATCATTGCAGAGTATCTGGATGTCAATCTGATGACAGTGCAGAGGATTTATTAGGTTGGTGCAAAAATAATGACGGTTTTTGACGTATTTTTTAAGGTCAAAAACCGTCATTATTTTTGCACCAACCTAATAGAAAAGAGTTGTATAAGTGTAATGGTGATTATGAAGATTTGAAGTGATCACTAGTGATGGTGACTTTATGCCTCCATTCATTTTTCCCACAGGACCTCAGACTCAACACAGAGGTCTACATCAATTTCCTTAAGGAGGTAGTGCTGCCATGGCTCAAGAGGGTGGCTGCTGGAAGACCCTATGTCGGGAAACAGGACTCTGCACCATGCCACACAAGCAAGAGAACCCAGTCATGACTGTCAAACAATTTCTGCCAACACATCACCCCTTACATCTGGCCACCCAGACTGCAACCCCCTTTATTGTGTGTAGAGCACAGCTGATCAAAGAGACCAGCAAAACTCCTTATAATACCAAAAATGAACAGAAGGCAAGGAATATGACATCATTCACCAACTTAAACAAGGTGAACGTCCATAAGAGATGCAGGAGGTTCCTAAGTTATCTGGAGGCCATGATTGAAGACAATGGTGATTTTATTAAATAAATTTACTCTTTCGTATTTCAAGAGATTTTTGTGTAATTTTAGTAAATATATCTGTTAAAATGAGATATCAGTGCTATTTTCATTTTTACATAATTTAGATGACAATTTATCCATCGCAATGAGTGTTCACCCATGAACAAAGTATTACCATATCACAAGAACAGAAATGCTTTTACTGGAATGGCGAGTTAAGTTTATCTCTACTAGACATTCCAGTATGACCAACTAGCTGACCGTGTGTTGTTTTTTTTTGTAAACAGACAGATGTGTATAATTGAAATAATCAAGTACTGAAATAATCTTTTTCCATGACATAAACATTTGAACTAAACTGTCAGCTGTATAGAATTACTTTCTAAGATGAAAGGTTAATAAAGGCTTTGAACAAGTGAAGCCTGAAGGTCTTGGCAAAGACCAACCTTCTTTAAACATTGTGCTACAGAATCACAACAAAGAGCTGCACCAAATAATAGAAACTACATCACTTGAAGGCTATCAATAGCAGCAACAACTAAAATGTATATCACATTTTACTCAAAGAGAAAATTATTACATAATCAAGTTGTTGACATTCCACTCTACTTTAAATAAAAGGTTAGAAAGAAAACCCTTATAAATACTGGAAAGAGTGATAATCGACTTGAGAAATATGTTTTTCCTAAAAAGTGTTTTAAGAGAAAGGTTTTTATAAATTTCAATCAAAAACAGTACTGAATACACAGTCAATGAATACCAAAGGGTTCCTTATAAGGAAACAGCTAATATTATCATTACCATTTATGCATAGAAAAACTCTTTCAATCCAATATGCTCATTAACTCTACCAAATAACTGAAACTAAATACCAGAAACCACATCACTTGAGGACTTTCAACAACAGCAACAACTAAAATGGATAGCACATGTAACTCAAAGAGAATGACATAATCAAGATGTTAACATTTCACACTACTTCAAATAAAATGTTTGAAAGAAATCCCTCATAAATACTGGAAAGAGTGATAACAGCTAATGGACATGAACAACCTATTTTCCTGAAAAATTGTTTAAGAGAAAGATTCTATGAACTTCAAAAGCAGTACTGGCTGCTCGGTTAATGAGTGTCAAATGTTTCTTTGTAGGGAAATGGCTACCATTACCATAAACTTATGACATATAATGATTCTATAAGAGTTTTTGAACATAAAATGTTTACCACACTAACAATGTTTAAATGTTGTTGTACTATGAATTGTACTTTTTAAAAAATATTAATGACATTCATTTTTATAGACATTGACCAAACATGTTGCTTCAAAAAAAAAACAATGATGTATAATCAGACAAAAGTTGACTGATAAGAGTCTCTTGATGAATCAGGACTGTCTTGGGCGCTAGATGTTTGTCTGATTACTGGTCGCAGAAATATTCAGGTTTGTAACAGATTAGTGGAGAGTGAAAGCATAGAGCTGATGCTAATCTTTAGCAAATTGAAAAGAGGCTATATGTATTCCCAATGGATTTCACCCTTTCTCTTCTCATCTTTAGAAAATCTTTTTCATTATTTCAAAGTAAGTTATTTTTCTTAGGTAAGTAATGATAAGGTTTATGTTAAAGTTTAATCATCTTCAAAATATCAAGTATTTGGTGGAGTTCTAATATAGACACTGAAACCAGAAGTAATCATTTTTTTTTTTTTCAAAATGCTTTTTCATTTCATCCTAGATTAAGCACTCCAGATTATGAATATTAATTTTTATTTTTTATTAAATTTTATAAAAAAGCTAACGGTGGTGGAGTCCAGTTTGTGATGTAAATTCATTGTTAATTGATCCCCCTAAAGTTGAGGTGATCATGTCTCTTTTGATACATGACTGACTAGGCAGAAGATTTTTCCTGCAGTAGATTGCCATTTCTTTCTGTAGTAGACTGGTTGGCAACCAAGGCTAAAGAACCCAGTCTGTCCTGCTATTCAACCCATAGCTGGAAGATGGAGGGAAAGAGATGGATTCATAACTTATTCAAGGGTATTTGTGCATAGGTCAATGTAATGAACTTGACTGGAATTTGAAATTGGTTCTCCAACTTTATATTTTATGCTGATGTCCATTACACCACAACACATATTGATCCCTCTACAAAAACTGAAACAAACTATGCTCATATATGATTTATTAAAATCAAAAAAATTAAATTCATAATCTGGAGATCTTTTTTAACAATCTAGGTTACAAATTTCAAAACAGAGATTTATTTTTTTTTAAATTTTAAGAAATCACATCACTTATGGATTGAACAGGAGAGCGATAGACCCTGCCACACCCAAAACATGCTATTCTCAAATAAATACCACTCAGTATTGTGCAGAGGTTTGGCGATGCCTAGGGTCAACTCCTTGATTTGTATGCTCCTAAAACTCAAGTAGAGCCTACTATTGAGAAATGTGTGAAAGGAAGACATTTTAAATATGTAAAAACAGATGAAACATGAAATAAACACTTTATTCAAATTAAGTATAAACTAAATTTTTATTTCACTCATTGATTGGATGCCCTTCCAATAAGGATGCCCAGGGCCATCTCACCCTCTTCCCCATCACTTTTGCATTCTACTGCATAGAACATATTCCATCTAAATAAAACATCCCAAATGTGCATAGATAATTCACCTAAAATGCCCTTTTTACTAATGGAATATATGTGACATTGCAGGTTTTAGCTGTGAATGTCAAAACAGGTGGAACTAATGAGTGTAGCACATCAGAGCATTTGTCATGGAAATAGTGATAGAATAGTGAGAGGCTTGCAATGTTTCATCTGTGGTAGAGGGGTTATTGAGTGAAAAATAGTTCATCGCCCACAAGGTCATATAGACTCTTTTGAGCCCTGGAAATGCAGATAGTGATGTGCCTAGTACTGAGAAATGTGAGAAAGGAAGATATTTTAAATATGGAAAAACAGATGAAACATGAAATAAACACTTTATTCAAATTAAATATAAACTAGATTTTTATTTCACTCATTGATTGAATGTCAATCAGTATTTTAACAATGTCTGTCTTCTTCAAGAAGTCTTAAAATGATGTCATATAATTACATATGCATATGTCTAAGAATATTTCATATTTTTTATATTTGTTGGTTGATTAGTGGGCTTTGTTTAGTGGCATGTCAACACCTCTATGGGTCATTTAAAGCCAAAATCTAAATATTCAGAACAATTTTATGACTTCAACTAAATATATTTTGAATGCAATTGTTTGTCTTCAACTCAAGATAACATGTATTGTTGGTCATTTTTTTTTATATAAAAATTTATTGCTTGTATTTTACTATAAGAATGTATTTTTATAAATTCAAAGTGTTTTATTGCTGTTTGGGTATCACTATTTGCCCATAGTTGTAACCATAACAGGTGCTAACACCCCAGGTTAGGGTGGCTCTGGGAACAACAGTAATTAAGAAATAGTTCCATGCTCCTCAAAAACTTATATCTCAAAATCAGGGGCCATGCAGCTGGATGTAGGTTATTGTCATACCCAGTACTATTTTATACTTGTATGCAATTTTTAAACATAACTTAAAAACATACATACTGTCCGAATATTGAATATTTTTAAGTATATTTGCTAACCTCCAAGAAAGTGACTCATTGCACCTTCTTGGGCTAATGCTCTGAACTAACATGAAGTGGAAAGACTATATTGAATCCATTACTATATCAGCTACTAAGAAAGTTTGTTCATTGTGTCATGCTAGACAATTTTTCTCTTCAGAATCTATCTTACATATCTATAATTCTACTATTCACCCAGGCTTAGAATATTGCTGCCCAATATGGTCCGGTGACCCTCCTATATAACTTTAGATCCTTGATAAAATCCAAAGAAAAATCAGCAATATTATTGGTCCTGATCTGGCAGCTTGGCTTCAGTTACTTTCCCACACCCATAATGTTGCCTCTCTGTGCCTTTTCTGTAAATACTTTCATGGTAATTGTTTGGATGGTCTCTTCGCTATGGTACCTAGACTTTTTGAATTTAAGCACAGTACTAGGCTGACATCAAGATCTCATCAATTTACAATTGAGCTGGATAAGATGTAGCAGTTAATTCTATGCTAACAGTTTCTTTTCTTGCACTTCTCACTTGTTGAACTCCCTTCTGGCTCCATGCTTTCCAGCCAATTTTAATCTTCAAAAATTTAAATGCAATGTCAGTCGTTATCTACTGTCTTTCTAATTACTCTTCCCACTCATTATTTCTGTTCCTAATTCTTCCACATCCTGTAACCCTTTGTATCTTAGTGGCTTTACTACTTTGCATCGGGTGATACTGATTAAAAACAAAAGGTATTTTATCTTTTCTTTTTCTTTTCTTAAATCATCTCCAATCAGTGTTAGTATTACTATTATCACTTCAATTGACACCAATAACACTATTACTATTATTGCACATAAATAAAAAATCATAAAATGATTATTAAAACGTTTTTATCAAACCTTATCATTTTTTATTATTATTCAAGCTTTATTCCATGTTTGTGAAGTCAATAAATGATAACGTCTTATTTATTTAAATTCAGAGCAATATCCACATCTTTGTTCTTATTATCACAATGTTTCTACCATTGTTTTGGCCTTATTCAGTCGAGTTGATTAAAGTGTTAGTTCATGGATTTAGTGGCATAGTAATTGTGAGTTCAATCCCTGCACCAGGTAATACAGACTTAGACTTAGGATATCCCTCTATGTGGACAACATAATGGGAACAATGTACCCCCATAAATTAAATAAAGGTTTACTTTGAAATGCACTGATATATGATAATGCTTTATTTATTTACATTCAAAGCAATATCCACATCTTTGTTGTTATTATCACAATGTTTCTACCATTGTTTTGGCCTTCTTCAGTCTAGTTGATTAAAGTGTTAGTTGCATAGTAATTGTGAGTTCAATCCCTGTGCCAGGTAAAACAGACTTAGACCTGGTGGAAAGAGGGAGAACAATAACTGGGTGGTATTAAACAGAACAATACAGGATAACCCTCTATATGGACAACATAATGGGAACAATGTACTCCTATAAATTAAATAAAGTTTTACTTTGAAATACACTGAAAGTTAACTTGATCAACAGACACCTGAAGATGATCAGAGAGCACAACAGCTGAAATATTGTGATAACAACAAAAAAGATGTGTATATTTGTCTGAATGTAAATAATGCTAATGTCTCATCCCAGAAATTCAGACAGAAATCTCTAATTTATTAAGTGACCTTCCATTATTATTCTGTCGCATCAAAGTGGTCCTTAACTTATTTCCTTGACTACATTGATAATTATGAGTCAAAAGTCTGCTGAAAACCTCAATAATTTCTTCTTGATCATATTTTTCACTTTGACTCTCTATACAGTAAGCCATAGTAACAATGTAAAAACATTAAATATTGAGGTCTGTCCATTTTTATTACTTTCTTTGGTAATACACAATGTTTGTAAACCTAAAATCTATATCTGCTCACATATATTTTCAAGTGTAAACTGTGTTTGCTGTTAAATAAATATATGAATACTACTCTCAAACTTTATGAATGTTTTCTAAGTCAAATGCTTTGCTTTTTTTATTATTCTGAAACTGTTTTGTACTTAGTGAGATGGAAGTTTTACTTTCTACCATTAAATTATTAGTTTCCATTAACATTATTGCTAGGGCTTTTCTCCTCGATAACTTTATGACTTTTGAAAAATTTCACATTAAAAGTCAGCACATTCATTTTGAAGGAGTTATTATATATGTAAGATTTTATAATGCAAGTCAATATTTTCTTAATAAAATTTCAACAACAAATATTGGTGATTGTAATGATAACATTACCTGTTTCCTTATAAGGAAACATTTGGCATTCACTGACTGAGCAGTCTGTATCAGTTTTGGTAGAAATTTATAAAATCTTTCTCTTGAAACAATATTTTAGGAAAACAGGTTTTTCAAATACAGTAGCTGTTATTGCTCTTTCCAGTACTGATGGTGGGAGGGGGGTTCTTCTTAACATTTTAATTGAAGCAGTGTGGAATGTTAACATCATGATTATGTTATTATCAATTTTAGTTAGTTTATTTAGTTTAGTATCTGTCTATATTTCTCAGATGAGGTATTATGTACACTATTTACATTATTCGAACTATTGTCCTCATCTTAGTTGCCATATTTATTACAACGTTTCGTCCATTGTATGCTCAGGACTTCTTCCGGACACATGGCACAGTGGATAAAGGCGTTGATTAGATCCAGTTACAGGACCTAAAGAGTGTGAGTTCAATACCTGGTTAAGGCAGTGAAGAACTTGGAGAGGGGATTTAACAGGAGATAACTGACATCGATTAAATATGGCATGTGAAACTAGAACAGTCTATCCCAGTGAGTGAAATATAGGGTTCAGCTTGACATTCCAACTACCTGAAGAAGGCCGGAGTGTACAACGGCCGAAACGTTGTAATAAATATGGCAACAAAGATAGAGACAATAGTCCAAGTAATGTAAATAGTATTATTTAGTTTAGTTCCTAAAATATATAAACAATAGACATAATGATAATTACCTAGAAATGATGCAAATGCTAATAATACTTCATTTCTATAAAGTACCAAATTATACAAATAAATAAAAGTTTTTTTCAATTTATTTTTTCATATTCATAAATTTGAGATGAGTTATTAACATAGCCAATGTTCCTTAGACAATCAAACCCCTTTCTTATATATTTCTTGTTGGTAATGCTAATATTAGCTGTTTCCCTATAAGGAAGAATTTGGCATTCATTGACTGAGTAGCCAGTACTGATTTTGGTTAAAATTTATAAAATCTTTCTCTTGAAACAACTTTTTTTTTTTTTACTCTTTCCAGTATTGATGGGGGTTTCCTTCCTAACCCTTCATTTGAAGTAGTGTGAAATGTTAACATTATGATGATGTTATTATCCATGTTAGTTATTGCTGCTGTAGTTGTCTATATTTCTGAGATGAGGTATTATGTACACTATTTACATTATTCGGACTATTGTCCTCATCTTTGTTGCCATATTTTAAATATGGCGACAAAGATGAGGTCTGAATAATGTAAACAGTGCTGCTGTAGTTGTTCCCAAATAATGGGTTTTCTGTTATCTGGTACAGTTCTTTGTGATTCTGTAGCACCGACCCACAATGTTCAATGAGAGATGATTTTTGCCAAAGCCCTCAGGTTTCACTTGCTCAAAATCTTTCACCATTGATCTTAGCAATCAGTTGTATATAGTTGATAGTTTAGATATTTATGAACAGGTCTGGCACCATGCATGACATCCATATGAATGTCTTGATCTGACAAGGCTATTTATGAACATGACTTGAGTTTTCAGGTTGATGATTTCGTTTTGTAGCAATTTCTCTATTCTATGTTCAATTTCCTTTTCTCCTATACTTAGTTTGTTAAAACTGATCTATACATTGAGATATTTGAAGTGTTTAGTTTTTATTAATTCCACATGCTGAAATGTTATGATGGATTCAGATATGTGCCATCACTGCTTTCTTTCCAGTTTCATATCATAATTTCCATTTTGGAAAGGTATATCTTGCATCCTACTTCTTGGAATATTTTTTAATCATTTCACTCCAAGCAAGTCAATAAAACCACTAAGATGCAAGAGGTTAGTGAGTGTTAGAGAATATGAAAAAAACGACTCTTAAGGAGAAAGGACAATAAAAGAACTAGAATTAAGAAGACAGAAGATAATAATTCACATTGCATTTAAATTTTTAGATCAAAGTTGACTGGAAAGCAAGAAGCCAGAAGAGAGTTCCACAAGTGAGAAGTGCAATGGAAGAAACTGTTAGCATAGAACTTACAGTTACATCTAGCCATTTAAACTGTAAATTGATAAGATCTTGTCACCAATCTAGTACTGCGCTTAAATTCATGCATGACATCTATATAAAAGTCTCAATCTGATGAGGCTATTTTTAGAACATGACACTCTATAATTCGAGCTTTTAATGCTTTCTACAATTTTATTTAGCTGGGTTACCTCAAATTTTATGAGGAGGTATGGTGGAGTAATGGATAGCAGCTCAGATTGAGGAATTAGAGAGCCAAGTTCGAATTCCAGTCAAATCCATTACATTCACTCACGTACTAATACCCTTGGGAAAGGTATGAATCCTATTCTTCTCCCCCCAGCTCTGGGTAAATAACAGGAGAGATCAGGTTCTATAGCCTTGGATGGCCACTGGTCTACTGCAGAAAGTAATAGCAACCTACTGCTGGAAAAAATCTGCCTCGTCAGTCATGTATCAAAAGATACATGATTGCCTAAGTGTGTATCATGCATGGCACATAGCTGAATGACTTCAAATTTAATGATTCAATTCATTATAATTATAGATCATTATAAAAATCATTAAACAAATACTTTTGCCTCCTTATGTAAATTATTTAAAATATTTCAATTAGAATATTTTCATTATTACTTGTTGTCAGGATCTTGATAATCTTTGTTATAGTTTTGATGTTTCGATCATTTCAGAATTTAGTAGCCAATCAATCTCCTCTATTTTATATAGCATATCACTCATCCCAGATAAGGCCAGAGTAGACTTTGCAGTTAGTGTTACACCAGACTAGGTACATTAGTGGGTTGACCTGGGAGATGCCCTCCTAGCCACCAAGTGCAGATCCGTGCTTCAACCAGCTGCCCCTGATAGGTAAAGAAATGGTTGAACCAAGTGTGCCTAACATGTGCACACATGCGAAAAAAAATTAGACAGGTAGATATATAAAGATCCACCCAGGAGGGAAAAGTAGAGTCTCTTCAGTTCTGGTGAAATAGAGAATTCAAGTTTAGGGAAAGCCCAAAAATTACACACCCACTGGCTAATGAAGTGCAGAGTTGAATTAAACAGTGATGCTATTTAAGCAATACTCAGTTTTGTTTTCACTATTCTGTACAACCCTAATATGACATTTAATTAATTTTTCAAAAACCAAAACCTCTTAGAGCAGAAATGTTTAAAAAGCATTCTTTTGTAATATGTCTTTAATAATTCTAGTAAATTCTCATCTAGCAAGTTGAACCGAAGTTATCTGATTTTTACATTATAGACACATAAAGAAAGGTAATTCTTAATATATTCTAATGGTCTTGAAGCACATATACAAGGTTAATAAACTAGACAAGATCCTGAATTGTTTTAATACATTGGAGAGAAACTGACATTGCATGAGGGTTGGGGTCTGGAGCTGTGAATAGCAAGAGTGTATCTATATCCTCAGACAGAGAAAGTTTCTAAAATGAAACATGTCTTTTAAGTTGAAAATTTTAGAAAGCAAAATTTCTTTTAAAATGACCTCCATAGATGGTCTGATGTGTTTCAGCATCTTATTTACCAGACTAAAGTTAAAACTGTTTTTTTCTTTTTTTTTAACTGTATTTTTCTCTCTTTTCACACACACATGTACACACAAATACACACTCATGCATACACATGCTGTTCTTGTCTTCTTTATTATGCTGAGAGCACAATTGGCCACAGAGGTTCCCAGATAACTCCCAGCACCACCTGCTTCACAGATCACTAGACACATCAAAGAATTCCTCATAAAATCTTTCACATTGGCCAACGTTCTTCTTTAGGCCATTTGACACTTCCTGTAATTCAATTGGGTGTAGACTATTTCTTAATAGTTTTAAAAGATCATGAAAACAATGTGAGCTGATAAAAATGTTTTTGTTTTGATTGTTCACTATCTATTTTAAGAAAGAAATTGTTATTTGATTTATTTAATTGTATAACTATGACTAAATACCAACACTCACATATGCACATCTTCATATATCAAAACGAAATATTCCTATCACGTTTTTTTTAAGCAAGGCAATAAAGCTGCTAAGATGTAAAATGTTATTGAGTGTTAAAGAATATGAGAAAAAAGAACACTATTAAGGAGAGAAAACAATTAAAAGAACAAGAGCTAAGAAAGCAGTAGATAACAACAGACATTTTAAATCTTTGAAGATCAAAGTTGACTGGGAAGCAAAAAGCAAGAAGAGAGTTGCACAGAAGTGTGATAGAAAAAACTGTTAGCATAGAACTTACGGTTACACCTCACCAACTCAGTTGTGAAATAATGAGACCTTGCTGCCAATCTCGTACTTAACTTAAATTCATAAAGTCTAGGTACCATAGAGAAAAGTTCATGAGAACAATTACTATGAAAATATGGATAGAAAAAGTAAAGGAAGCTACATTACAACATTGAAAAAGTAACTGAAGTGACCAATAGCATTGCAGATCCTTCTTTAGATTTTATCAAGAATTTATAAATATATTGCAGGAGCATCAGACTAGATGTGGATGCAATATTAAAAGCAAGGATGAATAGTAGACTTATAAATATATAAGATAGATTCTGGGGGGAAAATTGTCATCTGAAATTTTACAAGTATATAAATTTATTGTTTGTTGACATATCAGAATTCTGTGTAGCAATAAATTTTCCAAGATAGGAGAACCTAATCAGTATTTCAAATTCTGAATTTCAACATGTGAATGCTAGACTATCTCATCACAGATAGATAGGAGACTTGAAGCAACAGACATGGTTCTACAGAAGGATGCTGAGAATCCTATGAACCAAACATTTGAGCAAAAAAAAAATGGAAATGAAAAGGACCCTTATATGTTGTTATGGAGTGATTTCACAGTGGAGGCTTGTATTTGTACTAAGTCGGTCCTAAAAAAAGGTTTGACGTACAAAACGTTAGGAACTTGATATAATAGCTAATGACAGAGAAATCTAGTTGTGGTCACTGATACTTTAGTATCCGACTAATGACTAATTAACGACTGAGCGACTGAGCAACCCCTACTACTCCTACTTTTTATAGGTGGGAGAGTCTATTAACAATAGAATAGGTGTGTTCCACTATAACATATGTAGCATCAGAAAGGGCACATAATGATGAAAAAGGGCTTGGAAAATTTAATACTCACAGGACATATTGAAGGCAAAATAAATAGAAGAAAGCAGCACATGAACTACTTAATGAACTTAGGTAAATAGCCAGCAGAACAGGGATTAGAATTACAGCAAGAAGAGAGAATTTACTAAGGGCTACAAAGGACAAGAAATTATGGAGAGCCCTGACTGACTATTGTTGATTTTAATCCATGGGAATGCTGCAGAACACTTGCTTGATAGATAGTATTTTGAATATATATATATATATAGATAGATTGATAGATAGATAGATAGTATTTTGAATATAGATAGATAGATAGATAGATAGATAGATAGATAGATAAAAGAACAATGAAATAACAATAGATAAAAGAACAATGAAATGACAATAACACCTATTAATATACATAAAATTGTGTAATTCATTGTATGACAAAAATTGCTCAATAACTATTTAGAGAAATAGTGTATAAAATATATTGAAAGTTTTTCATGATAATCAACAAAAAACGACTAAAGAGTTTTGTGATTCTTCATCGCACAGGACCCAATTAGGAAGATAGATAGATAGATAGATAGATAGATAGATAGATAGATAGATAGATATATGTAGACAGTATATACACAGGAATATATATAGATATAGTAGGCTAATGAAAGAAATTTTAGAGATAAAAAACAATAATAATGACAATAAGAATAATAATATTCATGGTATATTATTAGGCCTTTAGACCATATAGAAGCATGATGAGAAAAGATGTTAAAAATCAGTATTTTGAATATATATATATATATATATATATAGATAGATAGATAGATAGATAGATAGATAAATATAAATACCAACAAACTACTTCCTGGATAAATATCATATTAGATGACCAAACAGAATGATAATCTGAAGGAGCCAAGATCCATCATTACTGCCCACTTCTGTGTCCCGCACCCCAAGAAAATTCACAGTAAGGCAGTCATCAAAGAAATTGATGACAACTAGCATGATGCACATGGACTTCATACAACATGTAAGTGAATATAATGAAGGAAGGAGAAGGAGGAAGTCAGGAAGTATTATGAGGACAAGTAGGATAGATATCAATTGACCTTGGACTTTAAGAAACCAAGATTGTAGTTGTCAGGGAAGCATTCTCTTGGGAGTTTGTTCTACAAAGTACTTTTCTGGTTTTTTTTTTATCAAAGTAACACAATGGGGATGAGGCAAAGATGGATAAGTTCTTGTATTATTTATTCATTAGATTGTTTATTTACACTATTTATTATTTATTGCAATGGTTGGAAAAACATCAGTTAATTGCCAATCGATTCAAACTTTATAAAATGATAAAACAAGGATTTCTTTATAGTTGGTTCACATATTTTAATAATTTTGTAAATGTTTAGAAATTTATGAATAAAAAAATTTCATATTTATTTCTTCATAAATTTGTAAATGATAAATATTGCATTGCATTAATTCTAATTGCATTAGTTTTTAGAATGTTGTAAATATAAAATTATTCTTGCAAATAAACAATCTAATAAATAAATAGTGTTTAATATTTTTGTTGTAACTTCTCAAGAACAAAGAATGATGGTAGCTAAAAAAAGTGTTGTCATGGGAAAAAAATATCTTTTTGACTCTACATCTTAT
>OZ010575.1:28984736-29069736 GCA_963932145.1 Acanthosepion lycidas
TTCAATGCAAGGAACTTAATAAAGGAATAAAATGCAAAGGACTAAATCCAACTATTCATCATAACAGAAGGAAATTCAGAGTCTGTTCAGTGATCATGAAAGCATACTAACTCAGTTTTTTTTAAGTATTGATAGTCACAAGCCAGATTTTCCCCCATTGAAATGTTAGATCTGAGAAGTAAATGTACATCTGGCCAACCAGCTGTTGTATTCTGGTACAATTGCATATCTTTTAGTCTACCAACTGGTGTGTCTACTTCCATTTATATATTTGTCATCCTATGAAATTTCCAGCTGACCCTCATATGATATGGCTGATAGCAAGTTAATTGTGGGCTCGGGCATTTTATCTTCAAACCTTGGGTTGGGATCAAAGTGTAGTATCTCTGCGATTGACAACTCTGCTCCAACAGTTTCTTTTGTTGCACTTCACACCTCTGTAACTCCTTTCTGTTTTCTTGCTTCCCTGATAACTACAATCTTCAAAAACTGAAATGCAGTATCAATTGCCATCTTCTGTCTTCTTAAACACCATTCATTTTTTGTCCTTTACTCAGTCCTTCCTATTCTCAATCTTCTGCTTGTTTCACTCCCTGTAACCTACTTTGTACTAGTGGCATTACCATTCGCTTGGGGTGAAATGGTTAAAAAAAAAAAAACTAATTTAAAGGTTAATTTTCATAAGCTATTGAGAAATTAAAACTACTACTTCTTTATGTGATATGTTTCTTCAGGATGTAGGTGATCATGGCCCTCCACATCATCATGCCTCTTATAGCTCTTAATAAATTTTGTCTTTTTTGCTATTTCTCCCAAACCCTGTTCTACCATCCATTTACTCAAGTTTATCAAGTATGTTACACAGTTTTCTCCTGATCCTCTTTCCCTGTGAGTATCAGATTTTTCAACCCTCCTTCCTCATTATGTACCCCAGAAATTTCAATTGCTTCTTTCTGGTGTTGAGTATAAGTTTCCTATTGATTTCCATTTTCTATAAAACCTCATCATTTCTCAATGTTCAGTCCATGGTATCCTCGGCATCTTTCTGTAGAACCACATTTCTGTTTCTTCAAGTCTCTTCATCATATTTGAGTAGATTATCCAGTATTCACTGCCCTATAGGAGGATAGATATAAGACTTTTTTTTTCTAATTTGAGCAGAAAAGCATATAATTGGATTATATACAAAAATCTATAATCATATGCCTTGCTATTCTGACCACCCTGCTCAGTTTCAGCCATTCTACTCTACATCCTTCTTCAGGTATTATTTTTTTATCATTTCACCCCAAGCAATGTGATAATGAAAGAGAATGAGAAGACTTTAGTGAGGAGAAAGGACAATAAAAGAAGATTGCAATCAGCGTTAGATGTAAATTTTTTAAGATTGTAGGTGGCAGAGAAGCAAGAAGCCAAAAGAGAATCCCAAGTGAAGAAATGCAAACAAAAGCTATTAAAATGGAAATGATGATTACATGTAGCTAATTTAACTCTAAAATGATGAAACCTCTGTTAATAGTAAGTCTGATTGGTTCGATAAAGTCAAATTGGAAGCCAATCTCAAAATTACATACAATCTGTTGTTAAATGAGGCAAGGAAGGGCTTGTTAATTTTAATGCATAAAAAAACTGCACTCTTTTAATCATCTGAGAGAACCCATTATACCTTACCCCAGTATGGCTGGTGCTAACCTTCAGGAGAGAGATTCATTGCACCTTCTCAGATTAACATTTTCAGCTGACATGAAGTGGAAAGTGTATATTGAATCAATCGCTAAGTCTGCAGATAAGAAAGTCAGTTCGCTATGTCTTGCTAGACAGTTTTCTCACTACAATCTATCTTAAATATTTATAAGTCTACCATTTGTTCTTGCTTTGAATATTGCTGCCATATCTGCTTCTCAGGTAACTTTGATCTTCAAAAATTTAAATGCAATGTGAATCATTATCTTCTTTCTTCTTAATTGTTCTCTCTCCTTAATAGTTTTTCTCATATTCTCTAACATTCAGTAACCCCTTGATCCTAGTGGATTTTTTTGCCTTACTTGGAGTGAAATTATTAAAAAGAAAACAAAAAAACACCTAGTTGCCAATCTAGTAGTACATTTAAATTCTTGTGGTTGAAGTACCAGGGAGGAAAGCTCATTAGAACAACTGTAACTAAAAATATTTATAGAAAAGGCAGTGGGAAGCCATGTCATAGTAATGTGAAAGTAACTAAAGTCAAGACGCCACATAAGGACTGATAACATTACAGACCCTCTTCTTTTGATTTTGTGAAGAATCTCAAGATACATAGCAAACAAAATATGGCAGTAATATTCAATGCACGAACGAATGGTAGATTTATAAATGTGCAAGATGAATTCTGAAGAGAAAAATTGACTGTCATGACATTGTGAACGAAATATCTTAGCAGCAGACATAGCAATTGATTCAATATGATCATTCCACTTCATGTCACTGGAAAATGTGGGACCAAGAAGACAGTATATATTGTTATTGGTAACCTTTTCAGAAATTTAAACGAAACCCTCATTCTCATTTTTCTTTCCATGTTAAGGGATATTTCATATAAGTTAATTCTTACCAGTCTTATTCACTTTGTTTCACTTGCATGTTTCTTTCACTGAAGTAGTAGATTAAGGCATCAGATAAAAATCTATTTGATTCCCTGGCAGTTCAATCCCTGGCTCTGTTAGTAATGCATATTCATATACTCTGTTTCAGTGAAAGAAAAAGTGACGCAATCATGAATAAAACTGGTGAGAATTAACTGATATGAACTATTGCCTAAAGACAGAAAGTGGAATGTGATCAATCTATCTCTATAGATTGAATAAAGTGTTAAGTTTGGAATTCTGAGATTGATACCCATTATGGTCACAGGCATACCTAATGAGCTTGTGTAAATGGCTGGCAGAACAGGGATTAGGAGAGATAGCGAAAAGACAAAATTTATTAAGAGTTACAAAGAGCAGGAAATTGTGGAGACCCATAATTGTCCATGTCCTGAAATGACACAATACATAGAAGAAGGAGTTTGTGTAAATGTCTGGCAGAACAGGGATTAGGAGATATAGCAAAAGGTAAACATTACTAAGAACTACAAATGACAGGAAGTTGTGACTGCCTATGTTCCGGAGCACATAGAAGAAGAAAAATATTAAAGGATGAATCCACTACCATTGGGAAACATACTAATATTTTTACCCCAAGCAAAGCAATAATGCACTAAAATGCAATAGGGCTACTGGAAGTGGAAGAGAAGGAAAAAACTTTAGAGGTAACCAGAAACCCAATCCTAAACAAGGAACAAGGGATAAACCACTACTCCTGTTCAAAAGACCAGGGAGCAGTGGGAACCAGATGATAGGTAAATATATCCTATTCAAGTAAAAAAAAAATTATAGAGTTCAGGGTAGAAATGTTAAAAGTATAAAATTGAAGTAGACCTTACAAGGAACTGAATACCAACTAATGTGTGTGTGTATATTTTGGAGCCACTTACTAGCACATATTCTAAAACCGATTGACTTTTCTGCTGCAAATATTTTAGTTTTGGTAATTACTGTTAGAAGCCTTTGGTACATTAAGAGAGGCTGGGATATTTCTGTAATTTCCACAATGGTGGCCTCAGTTGTTAATGGTTGAGATTGTTTGTATGGTCTTGTTTTTATTTTTATTTTAATGATAATATTCATGTAAGATGTCATTTTGGAAAGGAATGCTAAAAATAACTCAGGAACACTACTATACTCTCCTTCACTTTCTATGGCATGCTTTAAAAAATTATGACTAAAAACATTTTAAAAAGACAATAACATTTTATTGAGTAAAGAATATTATCTGTGTCAATTTTTGATAATTTTAATGATTTATATTAATTATAATGAGATGAAAATGAGGGATAAATTTTTAATGTCTTCTTTAACTAAATGTTTTATATTTCTTTAATATCAAACACAAAAAAGACCTCACTCTCTCTCCCACACACACTTTCATTTCTTTTGCTATCTATATCACTCATGCACCTATCTATGCATTTATATCAAGTATATATATATATATATATATATATATATAGATAGATAGATAGATAGATAGATAGATAGATAGATAGATTAATAGATAGATAGATATAGATATATGTAGATATATATCAAGTATTTATCTATCTCAAGTATATCTATCAATCTATCTATCTATAACAAGTATATATCTGTATCAAGTCTATCTATTAGGTTGGTGCAAAAATAATGATGTAATAATGTCGTTTTTGACGTATTTTTTAACGTCAAAAAACAACATTATTATGTCATTATTTTTGCACCAACCTAATATCTATCTATCTATCTATCTATCTATCTATCTATCTATCTATCTATCTATATCAAGTATATTACAGGCTGCAATAGATAAATTGTCATATAAATTACACAAAAATGAAAATAATACTGACATTTCATTTTAACAGATGTATTTACCAAAATTACACAAAAATATCTTGAAATATGAAAGAGTAAATTTATTCAATAAAATCTCCATTGGCTTCAGTCACAGCCCCCAGGCAACTTCGAAACTCCTGCAACTGTTCTGGATGGTTTCCTTGTTTAAGTTGGTGAATGCTGCCATAATCCTTGCCTTCAGTTCATCTTTGGTGTTACACATGGTTCTGTTGGTCTCTCACTCAACTGAACCCCACACATAATAATCAAGGGGGTTGCAGACTGGGGAGTTAGGTGGCCAGATGTAAGGAGTAATGTGGTCAATTTCTGCAACTGTATCCTCCCTTACATCTGACCACCTAGATGCCAGTGTTATTTTCACGTTTGTGCAATTTGGTTGACAATTTATCCATCGCACACTGTATACCAATTATCTATCTATCTATTTATCTATCTATATTGAGTATCTCTCTATCTATATCGAGTATCTCTCTATCTATATTGAGTATCTAACTATCTATATCAAATATCTATGGCAATCAAGTACCTATTTATCGATCTAGCAACATATGCTTTTTATATGTAGGTATAGTAGGCTGATGAATAAAATTCAAAAGATAAAAAACAACAAAAATAATAATATTGATAATAAGACTAATAATATTTATTGTATATTAGTAGGTCTGTATTAGCATGCTTCCATTTTGTCAAAAGGCCTACTAATATGCAATAAATATTATTAGTCTTATTATCAATATTATTATTTTTGTTGTTTTCTATCTCTTGAATTTCTTTCATTGGTCTGCCATATCTATATATCTATCTATCTATCTATATACATATTTGTGTGCGTTTGTATATATTTAATTTCATACACACACACACATACCCACAAAGCAACACATATACACTCACACATGCATATTTTCAGTGAAAATAACTGAAAATAACAAGATCATAAATGACCTTTTTCCTTGACAAGGTCTTATTTTTGCTTTTTTTCTTCCTGAATTTAAACAAGAATTCAAACAAAATTGCTTGGGGGACCCATAAGAAAGTCAGACCCCTCATAGGCTAAGACGCGTTGCCAATTTCTAAGAGACCATTTCTGTGGAAGGTTAAAATTTAGATCACCAAACCAATGTCTGCAAAGCAACCATCTATGTACTCATGGGCATCAGAAAGGTCTCCACACTTAGAGTCACTCATATACACATACACACATCCATACATACATCCATAAGCAAATACACTCAGTGATAAACTTACAGTCAGTCATGAACGCATTCTTATATAAAAACATAAATATACCTCTTTATAGAGGTATATATGTATATACATTTACTGCTACATGGCTATTGTAATATACACACTCTTATGCTAAAATCTGTAGATATACACCCAACCAGTCAAATATACATATGTAAAAATATACACATTCCTGTGCATATACACTATCCATGCCTTCTTTGTGAAATATATATATATATATATATATATATATATATACACACACACATAGAGATACTGCATAATCACATTCAGCATATATTTTCACCAAAAAACATTCACATACATGATCATCCTTTTTGTCTAACACATCCCAACACACATTTATATAGACATAACCTTGGGGTATGTGTGACTTTTCATCTGTTTTTTGGCAGACCTCGTCTTTCAGTAAATTTTTTATAACTATATAACTATATATATATATATATATATATATATATATATATATATATATATATATATATATATTTACTTTTCATTTACATCTTTTATTTTGGGTTTATTGGAACTTGGGAAGATTTTGGGGCATTTTACTGTAAACAAAGTCTGTCAAAAAGTATGTTCTATGTTCTCTGAATATTAGTTTATCTATGTTTGATATTTCCATAACAAAAAATAAAAGGATTTGACTAAACTTAGAATGTGGTGAGCTTTTGATTTTTTTGTCTGACTTCATATTCTGAGTAATTAAAAAAAAAATTCAGAGCTATCTTGCACATTTATAAATCTACTATTTGTCCATGCAATGAATATTGCTGCCATGTCTGCTGGTCTGGTGTGATGCTACTGTTCTGACAAGTTTTCGTCTCTGGTACCTTGACCTCATGGATTTAAGCATAGTACTAGATTGGTAACTAGGTCTCATTATTATACTGTTGAAAAAGCTAAATGTAACCATAAGTTCTATTCTAATAATTTATTCTTTTGCACCTCTCACCTGTAGAACTCTCTTCCAAATTCTTGTTTTCCTGTCAACTACAATCTTGTATAAAAATCTAAATGCGGCATCAATCGTCTTCATCTGTCTTTCTGAATCCTGTTCTTTTATTATCCTTTTTTTCTCACTTACATCCTCTCATTTTCTTTCACTCTCAGTAACCCCTTGCACCTTAGTGGCATTATCACCTTGCTTGGGGTGAAATAAATAATAAAAGAAAAGTTTATTAATCTGATTCATGGATTATGGGGAAGCAACAGAAAGGGGTTTCTACAGAAGGATGCTGAGAATTCAATGGACAGAAATGCAGAAATCTGAAGGAGAATTGAAACAAAAAGAACACTTATCCCTAAAATCAGAATGAGACTTCTGAAATTTCTTCGACATATAATGAAGTAAGAGGACTTGGAGAATTTAACACTCACAGGGCATATCAAGGGCAAAAGGGACAGGGGAAGGCAGTAGGACACTTACCTGATGAGCTTGTATGAATGGCAAAAGGACAAATATTGTTAAGGGCTAAAAGGGTAGAAAGTTGTGGAGAGCCATGATCAGCCACATCCTGAAAGCACATGGCACATAGAAGAATCATTTTCAAGATTGTTTAAGTAAATCATGTTTGAAAATTTTTTCAATAATACAGATGATACTTCTTTTAATTGAAGTGAAAAATTTAAGTAACCATGATAAAATTTGATGTGTACCAAAACCATTCAGTTATTCTTTTCTGTCCAAAAATTATTTTTCTGAGAATTATCTGATTTTTTTTAATTACATTCACCCAATCTGTTTTTATTTTTTATGTTGTTTTGTTTTTTTGTTTTTTTACTGATCTTCACCCAGTACAAGGCCCAAGAGCCACTCAGTGTGGTGGATTATTGAATTAGCTTTGTGATATGACTATAAGTAGGAAATGAAGATGATGAGGATATGGAGAATAAAAATCGAACTTTGATTTGAAAGCTTAAGATTGTAGTATACGGAGAAACATCCACACATAAGTATGTTCCACAAAAAAAGAGGTTCATAGGAAAAAAACTGTCTGAGTGAAACTTCCTCCTTACAAATGGAATACAAAATGGAATGAGGGTAGTTCAACTCTAGGGATGTAAGTCTTATCTGTAAATATCTGAAATGGTAGAACTAAAGAATGAAGCTCATCTGAACATTTAGCAATAAACTAGCAAATAGGTCAGCAATGTTGCATCTGTGAAAAAGAGGCTATTAAAGAAAGATTATTATTATTTTGCTCTCTCTCGTATATATTCATTTTTTAGATATTTTACACTTATTCATTATTCATTTTATGTTTATTCATTTCGTAGGACTTTTATGATTAATTTTGCTGAATTAAGAAAAAAATTTAACAAGTGTATGACATGTATTTTTGTATACTGTTTTCATCCAGTTCAAGAGCAACTCAATGTAGAGGGTTACTGTATGATGTTTATGAGCATGAGAGAAGGTAAGAAATACAGTTTATTAAGTTATGTAGGAAAGATAACAGTTAATCCTAGACCATTAGATGTGAAGATTGTAGTATTCAGGAGGAGTTGCAATTTGAGTGCAAGGAAAAATAGAGAGTGCCTGAGTTGTATTTTTTTTACACTGTTTTCACCTAATACAAGACTTAAGAGCAACTCAAGGTAGTGGGTCATTGTATGATGTTTATGAGTATAAGAGAAGGCAAGAAATGCAGTTTATTAGGTTATGTAGGAAAGATAACTGTTAAACCGATACATGGAGATGTTAAGATTGCAGTGATCAGGAAAACAACATGTCAGGAGACTGTGTGACAAAGCAACAGTCCTTGGGAAGAAGCTGTCCGAGTGAAATTTTCTTCTTACTAATGAAATACAAATGAAATGACGATGATTCATCTCCATATATGTGGCATGGCGGGTTTTAACTAAAACGGTCAGGAATGGTGAAATTAAGGAATGTAGCTCTTCAGAACATTTACCATGGAAATAGTGATAGATAACAAGATGTTTACCATATTCTGTCTGTAAGAAAGGGCTTACAGAGCGGAAAATAATTCATCACTCACAAGGACATGTAGACACTTTTGAACAGCCAAGTGAGATGGCAGCAAACCTCCATTTTTGGTCTGATCTGGCTCTTGTAAAGATAGAGTATAGCAGTCAAAGAAATTCCCAGTATTTTTAGCAATAGATCATATATTCCACAAGAGTGAGCTTGAGTCCCAAGAAACGTTTAGGGCAAAGAGCCTCATTGAGAGAACACCTGACCATCATGATAGATGAAAGTTCAGGGTCAGCATGGTGATGGTAGAATGTTACTAGCTTGGTTCTGGACATATTGAATTTTACAAACCAATCCTGGCCCCATTGAGCTATCAGGGCTAAATCAGAAGAGTGATCAGGTTTTAGTCATCCAGATTTTTGACAGAGCATATATAAACTGTTGTGTCATCTGCATAAATATTTACTAATGATGTAAGTTTTGAGAAATAAGATTGATGGAAGCAATGAGAATTTTTATCATGAATCTATTACTTTCAGAATAGATGTGACCAAATTTTGACAGGCAAAAAGCAACTTGTCATCATCTGTGAAATTTATATTTATGGTATGTAAGTTTCATGCCTTCCAAAAGTTAAACACTGTATTAAGAAACAGGTAAATATCATTAGAAACAAAAAAAAAGAAGTTCTAAACTGTTTTGTAATATCAGTTCTCTTATATAAAAAAAAAATTCTGAATAATTTCTTCACAGATGAAAAGACAAGGCAATAGAAATGTGGTTCTACAGAAGGATGCTGAGAATACCATGGACGAGGAAATTTTATGAAAAACAGAAACTGAAAAAACACTTGTACTTAGAATCAGAAAGAAAGAGTTAAAATTTCTAGGACACAGAATGAGGAAAGAGGACTTGGAGAATTTGACCCTCATAGGGCATATTGAGAACAAGCAGAACAGAGGGAAATAGTGAGTAACATACCTAACAGGCTTGTGTAAATGGATGGCAGAGTAGTGTGTGGGAGGGATAATTAGAGGAGAAACACTGTTTAGCGTTATAAAGAAGTTGTGGAGAGCCATAATCGCCCCATGTCCTAAACAAGATAGCCTTTTTTAAGATATGTGCTTTCTTCAAAGAATCAATGTGATCAGAGACACCTCTTTTTCCATTTAGAATTAGCAAAGATATTTTGTTTTGAAAGATGTTTCTGGCTAGGAGATAGCAAGACCATTTTCAAAACAATAAAATTATTGGCTTAAGATTTTGTGCTTGCAGATTCTTCTTTGGATTTTATCAAGAATCTCTAAATATTGCAGGAGCATCAGACCATATGTGGCTGCAATATTCAAAGTAAGAACAAATGGCAGAGTTAAAAATATGTAAGATAGATTTTGGAGAGAAAAACTGTATAGCATGGCACAGTGAACCAACATTCCAAGCAGAAGATCCTTATACATGCAACTCCTGTGGGTGAGTCTGTCTTTCTGCCTACTTGTCTTCCACCAACTAATGCACATATGAATCCAGTCAAAATACAAATGAAGAAAACTATCAAACCCAACCTAAGAAATAACAAAATAAACCTCTCATATACCATCTCCTACAACAACATGATCGGTTTATGTTTCAACTTTCAGGAGTGGAACACCATCTTTTCTAATCTAAACCAGACCTCCTGTTACTTTCTGAAACTGGTATCAACATATTATGTGCACTAGGGAAACTCACAGTTCCATGCTACTCACATCTTATAACCAAACATGATCACCTAAATTACCACAGCCATGGAATCAGAGCCTACTTCAAGGATGAGTTTCCCTGTGGCAGGGATGCAAATAATGAAGAACCCGATCTACCACATATGTGTTTTTATGTGGCACTTATCCATAGTAGCACATTCGTCTTTAATCTCTACCCTCCTCACGATAAAGGGATGGTAATCTTTGACTGAATATTTGAGAAGATTGATAATATCCACACTCAATCCCCCTCAGCTAGCTTTCATATCTGTGGTGACTTCAATATCAATCATAAAAAGTGGCTAGTCCACTCCAACAAAACAGATGTTCAAGGCAGATATTGCAGAGACTTCTCCATTGCCTGTGAGCTAAGCTAGATCATCAGAGAATCTACCCAGGTCCTGGACATCAGGTAAATTTTCTTGACCTCTTCCTAACCTCCTGCCCTGATAAATGCTTATCAAAGGTTCCACCTCCACTAGACACATCAGACCATTCTGTAATCAGTGTCTAGATTGATGCAAACCAAAGGCATCCTGTAACATACCATTCCATAGAATGATTTTTCGCTATGTGAAGGCAGATTGGGACAGCTTTTGATCCTACATGATGGAAGTCCCCCTTCCAAACTTTTTCAAGCATTCTGCCTCAAAAACTGCTGTCCTTGTTTCTGATTGGATCCTTTCTGGAATGGAGAGTTTAATTTCCCTAAAAAACAGTCAACCCTGGTTCACCCCTGAATATGTACTGCTGCTATAACTCACTGAAACCATTACTACAATATCTAATGTAAGGAGGGATGTAGTTCAGCACTCACTGCATTCAGAACTGCCTGCAATCACTGCAAAAAAGTTCTAGAAAATGCCAAATGCAGCTATGCACATGCAGTCCAGACCAAGATTGAAAAAAAAAATTGGATCCTGTGAATTCTGGAAGATCACCAACCAATTCATGAACAGAGTTAAAGCAGGTGTGCCCACAATTATAAATGAACCTGAGGTCATATCTTCCTCAATGGATAAGGTGAACCTCTTCACTTCCATCTTTGTCTCTAACTCAATATTAGATGACAAAGACCATCCCTTCTCCAAGACCCCACGTTGCACCAAGCACAATCTTAATAATATTACTATCATAGCACAAGAAGTCACCAGACTTATCAAATGCCTTGAACCTAATAAAGCCACAGGTCCTGAAAAAATTCCAGTGGTTGTTCTTAAGAACATCAACCTGGAATTATCCCCAATCCTAGCAAAATTATTCAACTGCTGCTTGAAGGAGAAGACTTTCCTAAACCTGTAGAAAGTGTCAAGCGTATGCCCAGTTTTCAAGAACACATGTGTGCAGTATTCCTCCTCCCAGTACAGACTAAGTGGTTTCCTCAATATCATCAGCAAGCTTTTTGGGGCTATAATCAATAAGGGTCATTGAGCACCTAGAAAAGAACAGCCTCTTCATTGACAAGCAGTATGGGTTTTGGTTGGCTAAATCAACTGCTGATATCCTAACTACCATCACTCACAGAATCACTGAGGATCTTGACAACAAGCACACCTATGGGACCAAAGCACTAGATATCTCAAAGGCCTTCAACAAGATATGGTACAAAGGCCTACTACACAAGCTTTTCAGTTATGGAATCACCAGAAGGGTCTTCTTGATCATAAAATCCTTTCTAACAGGTAGGTCCATAAAAGTAGTCATCTATGGCCAGTCCTCTGGAGCCCTAGAGGTCAATGCAGGTGTCCACCATGGTCACTCTACAAACCAACCTCCTTTTTGATCTTCATGAATTATCAGCCTAAGATATACTAAGATTATTTGTAAACATCTATGCTGATGATATGACTGTATATGGGCACACCTCTGAAACTATTGATGATCAGAGATTGGCGATTGATCTCTCGTCCAATCTTGCACAAACTACCTAATGGGGTAAAAAATGACTGGTTACATTCAATGCCTCAAAGACAAAGCTAGTGATATTCCATCATCTGACACCAAACTACCACAAGTCAGGATGTCAGAGGTCCTCTTGGGGAAGAACCATGCCTTGAAAGTCTATAAGGCCTCAAACTCACACCCAACCTGAAGTGGAACTCATATGATTCATTTTTATGGATGCAAGTAAATTGGTCAACACTCTGTACCACTCCAGTAAGTACCTGACACCTCCTACTATCCCCTACCTTTACAAGAGCCAGATCAGGCCAAAAATGGAGTACTGTTGTCATATATGTGCAGATACAGCCCAAAACTCACTCTCCAAAAAGTGTCTCCAAGCCCTTGTGGGTTATGAATTATTCTCCACCCTTTATTCTCTTTCCCATAGATGCTCTACTGCTACTTCCATGGAAGGTGCTCAGATGAACTATGTTTGCTGGTCCCACTGAGGAAAACCTTCACAGCAAGAACACACTATGACATTTACATAGTAGCAAACTACCGACATTCACTCTGTATTCTATCAGTGAAAATTAAGTTCCATTCAAACAACATCTTCCCATGAACCACTGCCCTGTGGAGCCAACTCTCAAAAGGATGTTTCCACAATCACTACAATCTTAACCTGGTCAAGGCCAGGGTTAACTGGTACCTTCCACTCATATACACACAAATGACCACCAAAAATAACCCTCTATCTCAAGTGGTCCCTGGGCCTTGTAAAGGCTGAATCTCACTGTAAAAAAAAACAATTTATCATCATGTTGGATTCCAATCTACATATTGATCTTTAATTCATCTATATATATATATACATATATGCACTAAGGCCAAAGCTTTTTAGATATGTTTATTTATTTCTTTTTTCTTTAATGAAGATCATCTCATGCAAGGCAGTAAAGCCACTGATCCACAAGGGGTTGCTGGGTGCTGAAGAGTTAGAAACAAAAACTTTGCTAAGGAATGAGAACAAGAGAAGAGTAATCAGGAGGACAATAGATAACTATTGATATTGCATTTAAATTTTTACAGATTAAAGTTGGTTCAAAAGCATGGAGCCAGAAGGGAGTTTCACAAGCAAGAAAAGATACTGTTAGAATAGAATTTAAGGTTACATGCAGCCAACTCAACTGTAAATTGGTGAAACCTCATCACCAGTCTCATACTTTGTACTGCCCTTAAATTCATATATATATATATATATGTGTGTGTGTGTGTGTATATGCAATATATGATAAAGCTTTATATATATATACTTGACTCCCCTGTCGAATTCGACATATGAGGTTCAAGCAGATCAGTTCTTAGGAAACAGACAGCCCGACACCAGCACATGAGATTTGATTATAGTGGTGAAGGTTTCGTGTAGGATCATCCACACTTTTTGAAGGGCCGAATACAGAGACCTGGTGCACTGTGTGCCACAAGGTCCCCAAACAACCCTCCGTAGGTTTTGAATTCAGAGTTTTCCTTCTCCTAGAACAGTTGCCATCCAAGGCTATAGAACCCAGTCTGTCCTGCTATTTACCCATAGCTGGAGGGAGAAGAAGAGGATTCACACCTTTCCCAAGGGTATTAGCATGTAAGTGAATGTAATGGATTCGACTGGATTTCAAACTCGGCTCTCTGATTCCTCAATCCAAGCAGCTATCCATTACCCCACCGTGCCTCCTAACATATATATATATATATATATAACAAAGCATCATATAGATATATATATACCAGAAAGTCTTTCATGATGAAGAGGTCAAAGCATGTCAGATCTACTGAAAGTTTCCCTTAGGAGAATGCAGGTTTGATTTCTGACAGAAACGCATATTTTTCTAGTAATATTTCTCAAACATTCAGGCTGGTAGATAGAAATAAATAAATAAATAAAAACAGAGCATTTATTAAAATTGAGTATACATTGTAAATAACGTTTACGCAATAAATTAAAATATGACAGATTAATAAATGAAAAATCCATTCGTAAAATATATATATATATATATATATATATATCATATCACACATTGATTACTGGTTTTAATAAAATAGTACTCAATACAATAAAACAGAGCTATAATCTATATATTAATAAATATACATATTTTTCCCCATTGGTAGCATGACTCAAAGTTGCACAATGTAATATTCAGGGGCTGAAATAAAATAGTGCTTCATACAATATAACAGATAAAGGCAAAAGATTGAAAATTGCATTGTGCATGAAACTAGTGAGGAAAAATATTCATATTTATTAATATATATATATAAACTGGGTGCGATGGATATATTGTCATCTAAATTATGCAAAACTGAAAATAACACTGACATCTCATTTTAACAGATATATTTACCAAAATTACACAAAAATATCTTGAAATACTAAAGAGTAAATTAATTCAATAAAATCACCATTGGCTTCAACCACAGGTTCCATATGATTTTGCAATCTCCTTCATCTCTTCTAGACAGTCTCCTTGTTTAAGTTAATGAATGCTGCCATAATCTTTGTCTTCAGTTCATCTTTGGTGTAATAAAGAGTTTTATTGGTCTCTTGCAAAATTAAAAATATAAAATGGTGACAATTTACCCATCGCGCCCTGTGTGTGTGTGTGTGTGTATGTATATATATATATATATATATATATATATATATATATATATATATATATATGGAGAGAGAGAGAGAGAGAAACAAGTTAAAAAGACTTAGCTTAGGGTTAGCTTCAAGTTTGTCAGATATACCACTTGTCACAGTCAGATAAATATATTGAATTAAAGTTTTGTCTTAATATAGATTGTGTTCTTGTGAAGTAATTTTTTTTTTCTTATGCCGCAGGTTTACTAATAAAGCATCAAAGTAAATGTTTTCTGAATTATATTATATATTAGATTGGTGCAAAAATAATGTCGTTTTCTCACATATATTACTTTTATACATGATTTCTGAATTAATTCATTGATATATATAGCCATGTTATATATCATTTTGAAGTGCTTTTTCGCTCTATCGAATTGTGTTATTCGTTACCATTCTCAATCTCTTCATTCATTTTTTGCAGGCTTTTCGACAGCGTGGACAAAATTCAAATCCGCACGATTTTCTTGTTCCAGTTCAAACTAGGCTGAAAAGCTGCCAAGACAGCTCCTGATATCAGTGATGTGTTTGGCCCAGGAACCACTAACGAACATGTGGCACAACGGTGGTTCAAGAAATTTCGCAATGGTGACGAGAGCCTCGAAGATGAAGACGGTCGCGGCCGGGTGACTGTGGTTGATAACAAACATTTGAAAGCCTTAATTGAAGCCGATCCTCACAAAACTACATGAGAAGTTGCTGTTGAACTCGAGCTCGACCACTCAACAGTCGTTCGCCATTTAAAGCAAATAGGGAAGTCAAAAAAGTTGGATAAATGGGTGAACGATAATCAAAAAAATCGTCAAAAAACGACATTATTTTTGCACCAACCTAATACTTACTATTCTATTGAATTCACACACACACACACACACACACACACACACATATATATATATATATATATATATATATATATATATATTTTCAGATAGAGTGTATCTGTAAAGGTACAAAATGAATAAAAAGATAAGAGGAAAGACTATTCTTAGCCAACACGTTTCACTCTCTGAGGGAATTTATCAATGGACATTGCTTTGATAAAGTTCTTCAGAGGATGAAATGCAATGGCTAAGAATAGTTTTCCCTCTTGTCTTTATATATATATATATATATATATATAATAGTCAAGATAAAAAAAAGTTCAAAAGACTTATCTTAGAGCAAACTTCAAGTTTTGCAGATATACCACTTGTTAGAGTCAGATAAATATACTGATATAATATTTATATATGCTGTATAAAGAAAAACTAGTCAGATTCCAAGCACATTATCAGTAACGTTCTTGTCATATTATCACAATATTTTGGCCATTGTGTCTTTTAGCTTTCTTCAGGTGTCTGTTGATCTGGGTAAACCCTTTATTTAATTTATGAGGGTACATTATTCTTGGTTCATTGTACCTGTCTAAGAATGCCATGTCTTGACATGGACACCAGAATAAGAACAATCTACCCTGATAGATTGAATAAAGGTTACCTGGTTCAGTTTTAATACACAATGACCAGTGATAATAAAAACAAGGATAAAGATATTAGTTCAAATGCAAATGATATAAATAATGATAACACCTGATTCTGGACATCCAGAGAAAAACAGGAAGTTGTAGAGAGCCATGAACAGCAGAATTATGCAGCAGTGAAGTGACATTGATGGCAACATGAGAACAATCTACCTCCATCGATTAAATAAAGGGTTCAATTCAAAATTCCTTGAAGGCTACCTGGATCAACAGACAATTGAAAAAATTTGAAGGGAACAATGGCTGAAAAAGTGAAATAAGAAAAAAAGATGGGGACATTAGCTTGAATACAAATAACATAAATAATTATAATCAATCATCCCAAAAATTCAGACAAAAAAGTACACTGCTTTATTTTCTAACAGACAAAAGTATATTTTAGTGAAGATATTTCAATGAATGCCTTGAAAAGACATTCATACTGCCAGGTAATCATGGCATAATTGATAAAGATATTAGAATAATCCAGAACCTAAACTTCCTGCAAACAGATAGAAAATGAAATTAGTAAATATACAAAAATTAGAAAGGGGTGTAAGACAAGGATATGACTTCTTACAGGACTTATTCAACCTTGAGGTGATTCTGAGAGAATTAGAAGTCCTACCAGGTTTCATTATTGGCGGTCTCAATCTTAACAGCATAGATGATACAGTATTGATAGCAAACTAGGAAACTACAAGAACTTCTACTAAAAGTAGTGAAGGAAAGCAAGAAGAACGGATAACATCAATTCCAAGATATAATGTATGGCTGTTAGCAAAAAGAACAGCCTAACATGTAAATTACAAATTGTTGATACAAAAATCAAACAAGTGGAACAATTTAAATAAATGGGAAGTGCTTTAACAGAGGATGGAAAGTGTGATACCGAAATTTAAAAGCACATTGGAATATCAAAAGATGCCTTCTAAAAGGCTAAGCAAAGTATTAGAAACAGAAAATTTCATTGGAAACAATTAAAAGAGTACTAAACTGTTACCTTATACATAATCAAATGCGATTCTACAGAAAGATGCTGAGAAAGATGAAATGAACATGTGAGCAACAATGAAGTTTTAGAGACAGTATAAACAAAAAGGATACTTATACTTAAAATCAGGAAGAGATAGTTGAAATTTCCAGGGTACATAAATGAGGAAAGAAGGTTTGGAAAATGTTATGCTCACAGGATCTATTGAAGGTTTAAGAGAAATAACAAAGAGACAAAATTTATTAAAAACTACAAAGGACAAGAAATTTGAGAGAGCTATGAAGTCCTGAAGGAACACAGCATAAAGAAGTAAATCTTTCAAATAACAAGGATTACCATAATCCTGCATTTATAAAACACAAGTTTTTTCATCCAAAATCATGTTGAAAAGCCTGCTGTATCATATACTTTAATTTAGAACTCAATCTCATTTTCTCCAGGGCTCAAAACAAAAAAAAACAGGTCAAATTATATTTATTTGTCTACCAGAGAGATAATATCTACCTACTGGTGTATTGCAAGAAAGAGAAATAAATCTTTCATCATAAGCATCGTACAGTTCTGTATTTTTTCCAGATTTTGTTGAGTCTAGACACTGACATGAGTTTAGAAATAATTCAAAGGTAAGAATATTATTTAATTTATGATTAAAAAAAAAAACAAAATGATGCATAATTTCAAAATAAAAATCGTCAAAAAAAATTTTTTATTAAAAGGCAATTAATGACTGTTTCACAATGCTTACAAATTTGTAATGATTATGAATCACAAAAGTAAACAAAATATCCTTTCTTTTTCATTTTTTCTTTTCCTTTTTCACGAGTTTCAGTCATTTACTTTGCTTTAAAATCTGGTGCATTTTATAAATGGAAATAAACTTTTTTACTTGGAATTTCTCTGTTTTTTTAACTGCATCTTATACTCCCTAATGATATATGCAAAAAGGATTACAATATATATATATATATATATATATATATATATATATATATATATATATATATTATATAAATATATAATATATATATTTATATAATATATATATTTAAATATATATATATTTATTTTATATTATATATTTTATTTATAATATATATATTTATATATATATATATATAAAACCATACAACTTTAAGGTTCCATAAGGTTATGTATATATATATATATATATATATATATATATATATATATATAACTGGTGTTACTCCCAAAAAATAACAAAAAATATTAAAAAACTGGTGTTACCCATCAAAAATACTAACATTTGAAAATTGTATCGTCATGAAACTAAGAGTTGTGCAATCAATGTGAGATATTATGTATATTTCTTAATATATATATATATATATATATATATATAATTATTTTCAACATAGTTGTCTTTATCTAAATCCTTAGAGGCTGGCCTTTCACTTATGTTAAGTTCTGAGGTTCTGCCATGAAAAACTTTTCTTCATCTTCCATGCCCACATGAACCATCAGCAAGTAAACAACATAAATGGTATGGTGCTGACAATTGGTATTTCTGAAACTAATGGTATTCCCAAAGATATCAGCAGGTGAGAGAAAGAAAGACAAAGTGAATGATTATTTCCTATTAAATTTGATAAATGAACAAGAACCTGCTAATGCAATTCTCCTGTTGGTAGCTTCCTCCTTGTTTTCCTCTTCCCTCTTCAACTTTCATTGCTTCCCACTGAAAAACCATTAACTTGTTTCTGGCATATATGGTGAACTCTATAGCTTAGGCTGTCAGATTCCAGCTCTTTTAAAGACAAAGCATAAAACTATAAACAAGGGGATGCTGAAAAGTTCTTGGCCTAACAAAACAGGGATTCCTTTGATGTTTGAACATTTGGTCAGATTTTGGTGAAAGTTGTACCAAGAACTTTCTGGCACCACTTTATACATAAACATGCATTAAAAAAAGTTCATGGTTTATAATAATTTGGGAATTTTGGAAAAAGTTTTTCATCAGTTTTTTTTATAGAAATTTTTGATGAATCAGTTCAATTAGTGTTATCATATTTAAAGATAAAACCTTATAAAAATATATTATACTTAAAAATAAAATTTCATAAAATAATTTAAATTAATAAAATCTGATGAAAATTATTTCATTTAAAAGTGTGATTTCATGAACATTATCATATTTAAAAGTAAAATCTCATAAAATTATTACATTTAAAAGTATAATGTCATGAAAATTATATTCAAATGTAAATTTTCATGAAAATTATCACATTTAAAAGTAAAATTTCATGAAAGTTATTATTTTATTTTATTTTTTTCTCTGATAAAATTTGCATCATTGAAATAAATGAACGTCTTAGGTTGAGTCATGAATAATTTCCATTTTTGAAAATGTTTTTGACAAACAATTGTTTTTTTTTAATAATTAAATAAAGGGATCAGTTCTGAATTCACTGTAGATTACCTTGATCTAAAGAGTTTTATGATTTTCAATATGCACAGTCACTTATAGTTGACAGACAAAGTTTTAAAATGATTTTTCATTTTCATTGTTCAATGTCTAATTTATTAAGCTATTAGGTTGAGTCATAAATAATTTCCATTTTTGTTTATCATCTTCATTCTTCAAAAGATAAAGTACAATTTCATTTTATTGAATTATCTTTTCACTATTATTTGCAATATCTCCTTGCTACTCATCAGACCTTTTGAGTAAAGTTCTGCAGATTTTGCTGTGAAAATGTTTTTAACAAATTTTTTTTTTTAAATTAAGTAAAGGGTTCAGTTATGAATTCGCTGTAGGTTACCCAGATTAATATATACCTGAGGAAGGCCAGAGAGCACAAATACTGAAATGTTGTGATAACAATAAAGATGACAGCAAATTGACAAAATAAGTAAAATTCTGCAGGTTTGATTTGAAAAAGTTTTCTATGGATTTTGGTATCTAGTCTTCATAAATTTTAGGCTGAGTCATAAATAATTTCCGTTTTTGTTTATCAACTTCATTCTTCAAAAGATAAAGTGAAATTGCATTTTATTGAATTATATATTCACCATTATTTGCATTGACTGAATATAGTGTGTGCGGTAGAACAGATTAGCCAACTAACAACTATACTAATAATAATTTTTCTTGTGCTATTCTTGCTGCATGCAGTCTTGCATTATCATGGAGGAGAACAATATTTTACTATTGACAAGCACAGTGTGTTTTTTACTAAACTTTTATGGACATGTTGCAGCTGCTGTACATATAAATATGCATTTAGAGTTTCATTGCATTTTAAGATCTCCAAATCAATAATACTCTGATGATCCCACAATATACACAACAATAACTTTCTTCCATGGAGCTCAGCTTTAGCAGTCAGTTGTAGAGATTTATGTCTTTGTATTGAACATTGTCGTATGTAACCCATCTTTCATCATTTTGTTGTAGCATAATTAAAGAATGCTTAGTCAGGATGATATATTCATCATTAGAATTGGTTCCAAAAAATACAAATTACTTATGACTCAACCTAAAAGCTGGAAGTAACTATGATTTTTCTCCTTGTTTTTTATACAACAATAAAAATCTATGAAAATTAATTCTTATTTTAGAGATATATAAGTTAAAGATAAAAATGATAATGAAACTGGTAAAAGACTAGGTGGGAAATAGTCTACAGATTAATTACAATGATATTTTTAACTATGCAGAGTTTTTTGGAGTAAAAAATGATCAAATTCCTCCTGTGTAATATTTTATTAGTAAATAGATTTTGAATTGAACTTTCCTACCTAATCAGATTGAGAGCATTGTGTCTGATATTTTGTGCTAATTCAAATAAAAAACAAACAAAATTGAATTAACTATATTAATAATACACAGATTGATGTCTGTGTTTATTGCTGAAATAAAAAAAATTCAGTAAAAATCTACATTTCACAAAAATATGGGTACTTGAAATCCTTCCAGATATTTATATTAAATATGGTCCATGTTTTTATAGTGAGAGTGATTTTTAAATAAGGCATGGTTCAATGCATTTTTTTTCTGCTTTTTCCCATCCTCATTGCTTTTGGTCAGAGATCATGGACAGTTGCTATGGTTCTGAATTCAGAGTTATCCTTCTCCTGGATTGGTTGCCAACCAAGGTTAGAGATCTCAGTCTGCCCTGCTATTTCATCCATAGTTGGAGGGAGAAGAGATGGATTCATAACTTTCACAAGAGTACTTGCATGTAAGTACATGTAATGAACTCAAGTGGAATTCAAACTTGGATAAACAGAACTCATTAGCCTTGGTTGATATTCTGCCTTGGAGAAGGATTAATCTGATTGCAAAACCAAGGTAGATGGGACTTCATAGTTGCCTTTTTCTTGACAAGTCCTTAAGTGGCCAACAGATTCATCCTCATGATGTGGGTGGATGAGCTGCATCTTGGTAACCAGCTTCCAAGTAAAGAGGATTTGGGATTCTTTCCAAAGCAGCCGTATAGTAAGAAATAATGTCTTTATCTATTGTTAACTTTGACAGATGGTTGCATGTTGTCCATCTATCAGTCTCTGACATTGATTCCTCATGTAAGTGATGTCACTCTTACCCTCAATATGCCCTTTAAGGGTTAAATTTTCCAAGTCCTCCTTCATCATTATGTGTCCAAGGAATTTCAGCTATCTCTTCCTGAGTATCAGCATTCTTTCTGCTGCCATTTTCTTTAAGACTTCCTTATTGCTTCCTCACTCTGTCCATGAAATTACCAGTATCCTTCTGCTGCCTCAGGTCTTTTCCTCATGCTTAAGGAAATTATCCAACATTCATTACCATATAAAAGGATGGATTTTGCATAGCAATCCAGTACTCTTTTCTTTGTTTCTAATAAAGTTTTTGCATTTCTCAGAAACTTGCTTAGCTTTTGGAATGCCTCCTATTCTATTCCTATATAGGTTCAGATCTCAGTATTGCATTTTTCATCCTCTATTAAAATTCTTTTGAGATATTTTAACTTCTGCACCTGCTTAATAATTATATCTAATATTTGTAACTCACATCTCAGGATGTTTCTCTTGCTAATGACCATACTGTCTTTTTGTAGTTGATAGTCCTTTTTTCTCACTTTCTTCTACCACCGTGTTTAGGAGTTTCTGTAGTTTCATTACTGAGTCAGACATCAACACATTGTTAAGATTGCATTCATCGATAATAGATCCTGTAGTGTCTCCATTTTCTTTAGGATGGAATCACTGTAAAGATTGAATAAATCTGGAGAGATGATACATCCTTGTCTCATACCCCTTTCTATATTTTAGAGTTACTCAATTTGTTTTCTATCCATATGCAGGCAGTTTGCTTCCAGTATAAGTTCTTGTTTAGTCTAACCTTTTCTAAATAGATCCAGTTTTTCCAGTAGTTCAAATCTTTTTTAACCAATTTACAAGAATATTTTTATATTTACAACATGCTAAAAATTAATACAATTCTATTAAAACTAGTGCAATGCAATATTTATCATTTACCAATTTATAAAAAAATAAATATGCAAGTCAAAAGGACAGCTTTTTGCATGGCATTGCTATTATTTTAACTACTTTCACTCCTCAGCAGTGTTTATTGTTTTAAAAAGTGATGCTTAGAATTGTAATAAAACCTAAACATATGATGAAAGTGATTGTATACATTGTCTTTTGTTCTTGAGAATTGGCAACAAAAATAATAAACACTATTTATTTATTATATTTTTTATTGGAATGGTTGGCAAAACATTGGCTAATTTCCAATTGATTCAAACTTTATAAAATGGTAAATAATAAAGATTTCCTTATAGTTGGTTCAGATAATTTAATAATTTAGTAAATGTCTATAAATTTCTGAATAAAAAAATTCATATTTGCTTCTTTATAAATTGGTAAATATATGATAAATATTGAATTGTATTAATTTTAATTGTATTAGTTTTTAGAATGTTGAAAATGTAAAATGTTTTTTGAAAACAATCTAATAAATAAATAGTATTTAATATTTTTGTTGTAAATTCTCAAGAACAAAAGAATGTAAAAATTTACTTTCATCATATGTTTTTGTTTTAGTACAATTCCAATCTTCACTTTTTAAAACAATAAACATTGCCAAGGTGTGAAGGTAGTTAAAATAATAGCAGTATCAAAGGAAAAACAGTCTATCAGACAATCTTTTTTTTTTTTTTTGCAGCCACAAAGGTTCCAGTTTGTGCATTAATTATCAGAAAACAATGTATGGCTGTCAGCAAGTGAGACAACCAAAGGTGTGAGATGTTAAAATCAAGCAGGTTCAGAATGGTGTGATACAGAAATCTGAAGGTGCATTGGAATAACAAAAGAGGCCTTCCAGAAACCAAGCAATGAGAGAAAACATAAGAAAATTTCATTAGAAAAAATTTCAAAAAGTGTTAAACTGCTGTCATATCTCTCCTCCTGTACTGGATAATGATAATCATGATGATGATCATCATCATCATCATCATCCTCTTCTTCTTCTGCTTTATGTGCCCTCAGGACATAGGCGATCATGTCTCTCCACAACATCCTGTCCCTTGTAGCCCTTAATAAATTTTGTCTTTCTGTTATTTCTCTTAAACCCTATTCTGCCATCCATTGACCCAAGCATACTATGACATTCACTGATTTCCCCTATCTCTCTTGCCTTCAAACTATCCTGTGAGTATCAGATTTTCCAAGTCCTCCTTCCTCATTATGTACCCTAGAAACCTCAACTGTTTGTTCCTGATGTTCAGTATAGGCTTCCTTTTTGTTTCCATTTTCTCTAAAACCTTGTCGTTGCTCATATGTTTGGTCCACAGTATCCTCATCATCCTTCTATAGAACCACATTTCTGTTGCTTCAAGTTTCTTTCTTAAATTTGAGGAGGTTGTACAACACTTACAGTCATATAGGAGAACAGATATTGCATAACAATTTAGTATTCTTTTCCTTATTTCTAGCTTTTTTATTTAGCTTTTCCCTTACAGATCAAGAACAAATCTGAAGTGACAGAAATGGCTCTACAGAATCCTATAGATAGAACAGGTAAGCAACAATGAAGTTCTAAAGAAAGCAGGGACTCAGAAAGAAACAGTTGAAATATCTGTGACACATTATGAGGAAGGACAGCTTAGAAAACATAATGTTTATAGGATGTATTGAGAGAATGAGTAGTTGAGAGGAACCAGAATATAAGGCACCTAATAAGCTTGTGTGAATGGAAACAATTTGTACAAAAAGATATAAGGAAGGATGGTTAAAAGTCAAACAATGTTTAGAGATACTGTGAACACATGACCAGGTTTCTCAGACATTTTTTCACCAATTAGTCATCTTCTGTCATATGCTGTGGTGGTTTGATTGCCATTTATGTCACTGTGAACAAAACTGAGAAAGAGCCCAGTGTATGCCACCAGAAAGAAACATTGGGAGAAAAAAATCTCAAATACGATTGTCTCGAGATATGGACTTTGGTCCAATAAACAGGGTTCTTTATTCATGAATCAGTTCACCTTGCACTTTCTGTTAGTTGATAAGTGATACTTGAAACAAATTTACTGTTACTTCTGTCTTCTCTTACAATAGACTAACAGAACAGATCTTCACTGACAAGAACTCCATCTTCTACCATTTTCATCTGACTCTACATTTCTTCTTATTTTAACCATGACTCTGCCCAGAACTGTGTTCATCTAAAATGCAGCCTGATTATATAAGCCTATGACTGGAATTCCCTATCTTCCAGCCATGTATCACTTGATCTTGAAAGTGTTTATTTATTTACTAATACTTTTTATTTTCTCTACTTATTGACAGCGGATGATTGCTTGAAAATGCTTACATTTCAATTTTACTGGCAATGCGATTGATAATCATAAAACTGTTGGCTCTGGGCCCAGTTAAAATCATTTACAGTCTATCTGGGTGTCCTTACCAATCATGTGGGGTACATTGTACCACAATACAAACAGAAAGTTGTGAAGAGTCAGGATTGCTCATGTCCTGAAGTATAATTTATATTAACTTTGTTAGTTTGGTAATTTTCTTTTCCCTTAATATTCTTTTTTCACAAGCTGGGATAAATAGATAAGAAGTGTAAAAAAACAAAACAGTTTACTTACCTTATATATTGTACAGTAGACCCATTATGCTTGTAAAATATAAATCACTTGAACACATCTAGACAGAAAAAATTACTTACCTGATATACAAAATCAGAAGGTGCCTGGGGCCTTAATCCGGAGGTTGAATCTTTCTGACTTTTTTCAAACTCGTCTCTTGGGTGTGGCCCTCGTCTTGACCTTGAGAGTGTATTTCCAGACACAGCAGAATCTGTTGTCAGGCTAACAGGGACACCTGACCAAAGAGTAGCAGTTTGAGAAGGGCAATTGTAATGCCCATGCTCAGTTGTGCATTTGCAAGAAGGATTCATCCCAGACTGGTGTGCTGCATTTTTCTTGTCCCTGCACCGAAGTACACACAGTGAAATGGCAGCAGTAATTGGTACGGACAAAGTCACAGCAACTAAGACAACGACAATCATCAAATACAGTTGCACACTATCGTCTGACTTCATGTGAACGGCATTGAGCATCTCAACTGTTTTATTGCTCACAGTAAGCTTCAAGGATAGGTCAGTTGTGGCTGAGAGAACCGGGGTTCCACTATCCTTGACCACAAACTGTAGGTCGTACAAGCCGGCATCTTGTTGGATTACGACCCTCGTGAAGGACAAGACCCCATTATAAGGGTTGATGGTGAACAACTGCTTGTCGTTGCCGCCAGTTATTTCATACTTGAGAAATGCATTCTCTCGGCTATCACTATCTGTTGCCTTCAAAACTGTAATATTGTTTCCCTGGTGTGGGTAGTAGATGACATCCAAAGTGAAAGGGTTGACACTGGGGTATGTAAAATATGGAGCATTGTCATTTTGGTCCCGAACTTCAACAGTCACATTCACAGTACTGTTTAGGGATGGCAAGCCACTATCTTTCACAAAAACTTTAAAATTATACATATCTTGAAACTCATAGTCCAAAGACATAACTGTTGATATCAGTCCATCATCTGTGATCTGGAAAGGTAAGAAATTATTATCATTGTTTAGCAATGAGTAAGTTAGTTTACCTCCAGCCCCTAGGTCTGGATCAGTTGCATGGATTGATCCAACAGGAAATTTGGACTTCTGGTTTTCATAGATTAAAAATTTAAATCTTTCTTTAGAAAACTGTGGTTTTACATCATTCACATCCATGACCTGGATGGAGAATTGTCTTTCACTAATCAGGGGCGGAGAGCCTTTGTCTTGACAACTGATGGTGATCTCATGATTGTCTTCTACTTCTCTGTCAACTGGTTTCCTCACTGTTATTTTGTACTCCTTCGTACCCAGACTCTGAAGTTGAAAGATCTCATGATTGAGATCACAGCTCACCTCTCCATTGGGTCCTGAATCTGGGTCTGTGACCATAACATAAGCAATAAAACTACCAACACCTACATCTTCAGAAATTGCAGCATTATTCTCAGTAGATGCGGAAATGAAATTCACATCAATACTTGGTGCATTATTCTTTTGGTTAATAACATTCACAAGAACCATTGCATTTGAGCTCAGAGGAGGAGTTCCACCATCTGTGGCCTTGACATATAATTTATACACTAACTCTTGTCCTGAGGTGAACTTTTTCTGTAGAAATATCTCTCCGGTTACCTCATTCAACTTAAAATAAGCTTTGACCATATCAGATGTTTTTGTGGTAAAATAATAAGAGATCTTACCATTTTCTCCAGCATCTAAATCCCTTGCAGATATGGTTGCCACGGGTATTATTTCATCATGTTCAAATCTAATCGACACATTATAAACCTTCTGTGAAAAGACTGGTGTGTTGTCATTTATATCTGTCACTGAGATATGAACATCCAAGACACTCTCTTTTGGAGGTGATCCACCATCTTTAGCAACGACCTGAACCATGTAGGAGTCCTTGACTTCCCTGTCAAGTTTGTCTTCCAACTTGATGCTCAGATCTGAAGTTCCATCTCCACTTTTAGACAATAACAGAGAAAATGGATCATCCAGGTTCTTCTTCAGTTCATATGTGATTTGGGAATTGAGGACACCAACATCCTTATCAATGGCATTCGGAATCAACTTATTAATCCCTTCACCATCTGCTTCTGAAAATTGGATACTGATTTCGCTCTCTGGAAATTCTGGTTGATGGTCATTGACATCTTTCACTATGACTTTGATTTTGAGAATTTGCAAGAAGGTCTTTGCTCTTCGAACAGCAATTTTCACAATTTGGAAACATTCTATATTCCGTTTGCAAAGGGTTTCAGCATCAAGGGTCTGTGCTGTATAGAGTTTTCCAGTTTTTTTAGCAATACGAAACAATTGGGAACTACTGCCTGTGACACTCTGTTGGAGTTGACTGAAGTGGATCAGATCCTGATGTTCTGAAAGGACACTGTCCATCAGGTGGGTGTCAGCAGCAACATCACCCAAGTATGTCCCAGGACCTTTATCCTCCTCTACATAGTAGGTGAGGTCCATGCAAAAGCAAATGTGGAAGATATATCCATAAAGAAGAAAACTCAGCATTTTATACATGTTTGGTCAGATTATCTCCCAAAGTAGCCAAGTACAGAATCCTTTTAATCCAAGACGTATGAAGAACTCAGACCTGCAAGAAATCAAAATAAAACAAAAATTAAAAATGTATAATATAGAAATCTTTTATCAGCAATTTATAAAAATTATTAGCACAGTGCTGTATTGTGTGATATATATATATATATATATATATATATATATAGTACATGCAATAGATCTGTTGGTATATAATTCAGGTTGATCTTAGTAGTATCAGATATTAAAATTGATCCACACAGAGAGCTCAATGTATTTATTATAACAGAGCATATATTTTATACAACAAAAAATCCAAAATTATCTCATGTGGATATAGTCTATTTCAGATCAACACTGCCTGATACCAGTCCTCCTCAGCCCTAGACTGACTGCCTCAGAATAATTTGAGTTTAGTTTAGATAGCAGTCAGTGAAAATGTACGGGGGTTGCGGGGGGGCTACTTAAGGGGATGCCTCATTTTGATAAGGAGTCTGGGTTGGTGATAAGGTTATAGGCAGGAATGGGAGTTTTTTTTATGGCCAAAGCTTTTAGTTGTATATAAATGAATTTAGGTTCCTGCTAGTGGATTATATTATTAAGTAGGGGCGGGGATTTAAAGACAAAACAATTTAAAGTTAGAATAAATTATCTAAATAATAGATTCCCAAAAACCTGTAAGTAAAACCGAGACACCCAATGGAATAAATCCTGTACAACACACATACATACCCACTTAAGCATATACCTACATACACATACATATATTTACACATACATACATACATACATACATACATAAATACATACATATATGTATATGTATACATACTATCCGTTTACAACATTATGGTTCAGTTATATTATTAGGAATACCAAGCTGTACCTGAAATTCTTTAAGAGGAAGATACTAAAGTAAAAGTTTAATCAGAGGGGGTTGCATCAATTGGGAGGAGGCTATTGTTTTTTGGTAGTTAGTGAGTGATAAGTTAAGATCTATATTCTTATAATTTTTTCCTCTAAACATAGCCTACATCTATCTCTAAAGTTATTACGGGTATGTGTGAAACCTATAATTTTCCAATCTATCTGTGGGTTTAGACCCTTTTCCTTCAATTCTCAAAATTTCTTTTAAAGGGCTGTTTGGAATTTTAATTTAGGATTGGTAAATGAGTGCCTATGGGTATAAATTCTTTGTAAACATTATAATTTGTCATATTTTCTTTTGGGGGCAATGGTTGCCTGTTAAATGACCTTAGTGGATCTGCATTTGCCCTCAACCGGGCAGTTTTCTTTATCTCTACAGTTACAGCGGATTTCCGTACTAGATTTAGTTTTTTTCACATAAAATTTATTTAATACATAATTATTATTGAAGTTGATAATTTGGTACATGTTATTAGTACAGGAGTAGCTAATTTTGATCAATTTCCTATTGAAGATCTTACTTAGAGGGTTGTTTTTGTGGAAGTGTTTATTTATTAATTTTAGAAAGTGCTGTCCTATGTTGATATTTGACATTTTGCATATGTGGGGGTTGAACCAAATGATTTTTCTTCTATTTCTACACCTACATCCCACTTTAGGTGTTTTGGCACCTTCTTTATTTTTATTAAGGATTTTTTGTTGGACGATAATTTACTAATTCTGGTACAAACGGTGGTGGGTATTTGTTTCAGAATGGCATTGGGGTGGTTAGAAATAACATTAATATAATTGGGGTTTTATTCTCTTTATGGGAGGGTCTAATGGTTTTATCATTAAGGTTGAGGGTGATGTCTAGGTAATCAACTATTTTAAGAAACCTTAAAACCATAGTAATTTAAAGGCCCTAATAATTTTCTTTTGTAACTTTGCTGTTAGCAGACCATTACTATTGGGGATGAAGATGAGTCCATCATCTCTATATAGTCCCACTAGTTCTGGTTTTATGATTCTACTAAGCATATCGAAAATATGAAAATATACTAAATCTGCAACCTCGGTTGAGTCATACGCTTCCATCGAAATTATCATTATCGCACTTAGTCCAGGTAGAATTATTAAGTTTTAGCAGTGATTTTTTAGCCATTAAGATGATATTACTTTCATCATCCATTATCTCCAGATAGTTCTTTGCAAAGTTAATACTATTAACTAGAAGTTCTCTGGAGATAGAAAAATAGCAATCTATTATATCAAACTTAATGTTGTTCTATCTTTATTATTCATATTGGCAAAGCGTTTGATAGTGACAGAGAAATATTTCCAAAGATAAGAATAAATTACAATTAATAGTATATATTTTATACAATGATGTTCACCTTGTATAAGGCTCAAGAGTCATCAAGGTAGAAGATTACAGATTATATGGCAAATTTTATGGGAATATACGAGAAAGATAATGGTTGATTCTAGACTTGAAACAATTAAGATTGTAGTGATCAGAGTAGCATCTTCTTGGTTGTTGGTTCCACAAAAAGCAAACATATATATATCTATATATATATATATATATATTGTATGATAAAGGCAAACAGGAACACTATAAAGACAGTGCTCAATGAAAAACAGAAAAAATATAGAAAGCAAAGCCAATATAATATATGAATAAGAATATACTTACATGTTACTGCTTTCCGCTACTTAAAGCTTCATGTGGACATTTAGATGTTGATGATGATGATGTGTTCAAAAACCTCAGGCAAGTAAGAGTGACAAGATACTCAGTTCCTTATCTTATAAATAAAGAAAGAATTGAATATTCTGTCACTCTTAACGCCTGAGGGTTGTGAGAAATCAGCATCTAAGTATTCCACGTAAAACTTTAAGTCACAGAAAGCAGTAACATATCAGCATAGTTATATATATATATATATATATATATATATATATATATATCATAAAAATATAGATTTAATGTATGCTATACGTATGAGTTAAAGTGCTCAATATCAAGGATAGAGCACATGTAAATATAAAAATGGATATTGAGGTCAACACCCAGGGCTGACAATCTGTGTGTTGTGTTCTGGCTTGACTTTTTATATATGCTGGTCAGTGATGCATTATGGCTAGGTCTTTTTAATTATTCTAACAGTTATTAGTTGGCTGGTAACAGTTATGTTTCAAATTATTCTAGGGGCTATTGAGTGGAAATAATTGTAAATCTGAATGCAGTTTTGTGACTATTTTATAGTGTTTGTTAACTTTATTATTGATTGATTTGTTATTTGTCGTTGATTGCTATAATTAAGTTTAATTGTGTTTCTGTGTGTATTCGTAGTTGTGTTAATTTGTTTATTATTTACTTAATTTATTTACTTATTTATTGATTGGGATTAATTTATTATAATTATTTATTTTTACATATTTATTTTTTATTTTTATTTTTTTGTTTGTTTTTAGTTTTTAATTATTAAGTAATGTAGTAAAAAATTGTTTTCATGCTTTCTAGATGTTGACCTCAATGTCCACTTTATATATATATATATATATATATATATATATATATATATGAAGAAATATAATCTTAAGATGTGCTATATTTATGGGATAAAGTGCACAATATCAGAGATAGAGCGTGTGTAAATATAAAAGTGAACAGACTGTCGCCTATAAGTGTTGACTTTTATGTTCACTTTTATATTTTTATATATATATATATATATATATATATATATATATATATATATATATATATATATTCAGTCTATGAGTTGATTGTAAATAAATATATAAGATTAATGATTTAGCGCGAAGAATTTTTTTTAAAATACTGCAGTGCACTCATGTCATCTCTCAATTTTTATGCCCACTAACATATAAAGTGACATTCTGTATGATACACAACTATCTAATTTGTATGTAGGATATACAACCACTACTCTACCTTGCTGCTTAACTTGCCAGCCTGTGGATCACAGTGCAATACATGTATTCAATAAGCATTTATTGTTTGGCAATAAGATCTCTAAAAACATAGGATTAATTTTTATAAACAACAAAAAAAATGCAATATAATATTAACTGAAGAAGACACCCTAGCTATAAATTCAAAACAATTGAAACTACATAAAAGCATCTTTAACACTGGAACTGTATTTTTAAATATATTCAACAACTTTAGGAGAGTGACTAATTGCACCTTGTAGGACTAATGTTTTCAGCTAACATGAAGTGGAATGATTATATTGAATCATTTGTTAGGTCTGCTGCATCATACTGGAGAGTTTTTCTCTCCAGAAGCTATCTTATGCATTTATAAGTCTACTATTCATATATGTAATGAATATTGCTGCTATGTATTTAGAAATTCTTGATAAAATACAAAGAAGAGTCTGCAATATTATTTGTCTTGACCTGGCATCTTGTCTTCAGTCACTTTCTCACGCTAGTAACATAGCTTCCTGGTGCCTTTTCTATAACTATTTTCATGGTAATTCTTCTGATGAACTTTCCTCTATGGTACCTAGACTTCATAAATTAAAGCACACTACTAGATTGATTTACAGTTGAAATGGCTAGATATAACCATAAGTTCTATGCTAACATTTTCTTCTCTCACACTTCTCACTTGTGGAACTCTCTTCCAGTTTCATGCTTTCCAGTCAACTTTGTTCTTCAAAAATTTAAATGCAATGTCAGTCACCATTTTCTGACTTCTTAATTCCTGTTCTTTTATTGTTCTCTGTCATTAATGTTTCTTTTTCCTCATATTTTCTCACAACATGTAACCCCTTGCATCTTAGTGGCTTTATTACCTTGTTTGGTGAGGTGAAATGGTTAAAAAGGCTAAAAAAACTTATGATACATTTAACCAATTTCAGCAGTCACATGAAATATAACAGCCATATGGAACTTTAAAAAGTATTTGAATAAAGAAAAGGAAAGGAAACATGTGTTTAACACTGGATTTTGAATGTGACCAGAAGGATGATTGAAAGCACTCAATCGTGAACATTCAGACGAAATCTGTAATCATGGGACACAGACATAAACTCTCTTAAAAAAAAATTAATTAAAAATTTAAACAAAAATCCTGGTCTGTTTTTTTTTTAAATGAAACATTTATCCATAAATAAATTGTATGCCTGTGTATGCATATGTATATATAAAACATAACCTGTATGTATTTTCTTTTGTGTTTATACATTTATATACACAAACGTATATATTTTATGTTTGCATCACACATGCATACATCTGCGCACACACACACACACACACAAACAGAGGCATATATATATCTGATGAACTTTCCTCTATGGTAACTAGACTTTATGAATTTAGGCACAGTACTAGATTGTTATGTGACATCTGTCCTTTTTTACGGTAACAAATGTTGGAAGATTTCCTCAAAGATGAAGAAGAGGCTCAAGGCAACAGAGATGTGGTTCTACAGAAGGATGCTAAGGATAGCACAAACCGAGCATGTGAGCAATAAGGATGTCTTAGATAGGATGCAAACAAGAAGGCTTATCAGGAACTTCAATTTCACTGTAGCTGCACATTTCAACCAAACAGGCCATAGTATTGATAATGATAAATGTGTGTTTTTATTGTCTTCATTTAAAGGTCAACAAGAACACTGAAAGTTTAAGTTAAAATACTGTTGATTCACATAAATACAGTAGTAAATACTGTATGTTGATCTGCAGTTGAAGATTCGTTTTCAGCTGTGCTGGTCAAACTCTCTGCCTTTGGGCAGAGAGGATCCCCAGATGAGGCTTTGTTGAAGGGCAGAGTCTCATCTTGGGAAACAGCTACCCAACCCTGTTTTATATGGGTTCTACAGGGAATTTCTGTCCGAGCCTACGGGCTCGGATACCTGACATTAAATTCAGCCTTGTGCCACATCTGACCATGTGGGGTGGTTGGTAAATATCCTGCAGTTGGAGATTCATCTTCAGCTGTGCTGGTCAAAGTCTCTATCTCCGGGCAGAGAGGCTCTTCAGACAAGGGTATGTCGAAGGACAGAGCCTCATCTAGGGAAACAGCAACCCAGCCCCATTTATACGGGGTCTACGGGGGATATTTGGCTAAGCCTATGGGCTCATATATCCCACATTAAATTCAGCCTTGTGCCACATCTGACTGCGTGGGGTGGTTGGTAGATATCCTGCTGTTGGAGATTCATTGTGGAATTCACTTGACTCACTTTTAGCAGTTGACTGCTACTTCTACGCACCGCTGGCAAATCTCTTATGTGTTATTCATGTCCTAAGTATTATCATTCATTACCAACCTTCATGTGAATTTTCTATTCAGTAACCTTCCCTAGGTTACAACAAATAGAATTTTAAAATAAAGTCACATATTCTAGGTTTTAATAAGGATTTTGAACATACTCAATGAATACAATTTCCATAAAAAGCCTTCTACAACTCTAATCAGAGCAATAGATAGATTCTGGTGATAAAAATTATCTAGAATGATACATTTAACTAACTAGACTAGCAGCAGACCTAGCAAATATGCTAGTATATGATCTTTCCACTTCATGTCAGTGGGAAATGTTAGCCTGAGAAGGAGCAATGAGTTACTTTCATAGGGGTTAGCATCAGCCATGCTGATGAAAGGCAAAATAGTTTCTCTAAGATGATTAAGAGCAAGAAGTTTTGTTTTGGAAGTGTTAAAAATAACAGGCTATTTCTTGCTTCAATTAAAAACAGACTGTAGGTCCTTTTTGAGCTCAGCTAAATTGAAATAATTTGTCAAAAACAAAATTGGTCTTAAATTGTCATTTATGAGTTTTGCAAATAAAAAAAAATTTCTAGTTTACATGCAAATTTGTGGATATTGGAAAGAAAAAGAAAAAAATTCTTATTGGTTGTTGAAAAGAATATGATAAGTTATTTTTTTTTATTCATTACCAAATTGAAGGAATACTTTAAGAATATAAAATAGCTGACCATTAACATTTTCAGGAATTGTTGGAAACAGTGAAAGTGCTGATAAATAACTGCTTTTACTATTTTACTCCATGAAACAATGTCTCTGTGAGTCATTATTGCTTTTATCTTAATGAGAATACCGTTGCTCAAATCAACGCAGACCAAAAGAAAGAAATGAAAAAGAAAACAAAAAAACTCATGACAACCTAAAGAAAAAAAAAATATTTTAGCAATTGATTTAAAAAAAAAAAAAAATAGATCCAGACAATAGATACACACCTTTTTGCATCTCCTATTTCTTTTTGGCTAGCAAAAATTTGGCACTATTTTCCCCTTCTTTTTTTCATTCATAAGAGAAAGGGAAAAAACTACTCAAAAAAAAAAAAAATTAAATAAAATAAATAAAAACTACATAGTAGAGATGAAAAAAAAAATCATGTTTATTCATCAGGTATTCATATTTGGTACGATTTTATTTCCACTTTTGCCTTTTTTATTTCATTTTTTTTTGTTAAAAGACTTTTAAATTTGAGAGAATGCAGACGTGAACACTGGATTTATGTCCATCCATTCTACAAAGTGATTGCATAATCATCATGGTTTGTTTTAACCCACTTTCAAATGGTTATTATCGACTCATATTTAAGGACCAAATTACATTGTAACACCAGTCCCCATACAATCACTGAAGTTAAGCAAAGTCTAGTTTGGTCAGTACTAAATGGGTAACCACTTAGGAAGCCAGTGTCCTGTGAGTTTGGATATGGAGGTGGTGTAAGCATAATGGCTTGGAATTGTTAATTGAACAGCCAAGTTCCAATTCCACTTGGGTTTGTTATATTCACAAATACTTTGAGAAAAGTATGAATCCACCTCTTCTCCCCCAGCTATGGGTCAATTAGTAACACTTTTATCACTAAAACTATTATTATCTCAAAAAAAAATAGCATACAAAATATTTAAATTTCAGCATTAAATAATCCATAGAGGTGTTGATATGCTATTAAACTAAACCAACCAACCAGCTATATCTTCTTCTAGATGTCATGCCTTTCAGGACATGAACAATCATGGCCCTCCACAACATATTATCTTCTTACTTATTCTCACCTTGATTATTAAAGATGTTATAGACACAACATTTCAGCCAAGTACCGTCTGGCCATCATCAGGTGTTCATTGTTTGGTTGGTATGTTATATCTGTTGATTACTGTGTTATTTTGTTCAATCATGTTTTACTATCTGATCCAGGGATTGAACATATGACCAATTCCTATATTCACAACAGGACTGTCCTGAAGGACATCAGTGGTGTATTTTTAGAACCTTTTTATTCATTGTTAAATGGTTTTGACATTTGGTTATCATTATGGGTTTTTAGAGAAGAGTACTGAACTGTTACATAATATCAATCCTCCTATATAGCAGTGAATGCAGAACAATCTCCTCACAGATGAAAAAGAGGATGAAGCAACAAAAATATGATTCTACAGAAGGATGCTGTGAATACCATGGATGGAACAAGGGAGCAAACACAATTTTACAGAAAATGGAAGCAAAAAATGCTTATTTACACTATTTACATTGTTTGGACTGTTGTCCTCATCTTTGTTCCCATATTCATGACATTTTGGCCATTGTACACTCTAGCCTTCTTTAGGGGATTAGAATTTCAAAATGAACTCTTTATTTCAAGACCACATGGCCTAGTGGATAAAAGTATTGGTTGAATTCAGTGACATGACCCAAAGAGTTGTGAGTTCAATACCTGTCTACAGCTGAGTGTTGAGGGAGATAACTGATACTGAGACATCTGGAAGAGGTATGGCACGTGGAACTAGAACAATCTACCCAGTGGATGAAATAAAGGGTTCAGTTTGAAATTCCAATCACCTGAAGAAGGCTGGAGTGTACAGTGGCCAAAAAACTGTGAATATAGCAACATAGATGGGGACAATAGTTCAAACAATCTGAATCGTGTAAATAATACCTCTCACTCAGAAATATAGACAAAAAGATGTTTATACATAGAATCAGAAAATGGCAGTTGAAATAGTGACATATGCCTGTTAATAAAAATATGTGCATAGTGACTTTCTGAAACACTTGTGTATATATGTGTGTTTGTGTGTATTAAGATACAATTATTAGTACATATACTGATACACTGAGATTGTCTATCCATCCATCTCTCTATCTATATATCTATCTATTGTAAATGCAGGCATATGCAGAGTTTATCCTGTGAAATATACATTTACATACACCTTTAGAACAAATATATTGTTCATATCTTCTTAAGTGTTACTATACGGGAATTTGTTATTATTAAACTGAAGCAAGTACCTGAGTAAGTTCTATCCTCAACTTTTTCCCTTTGCCATTGCTAAATCTAGGCCAGGATTCAGAGGATATTATTTCAGCCTCAAATGTGACTGATCTTTTTTCCAAAAAGATGGCAGAGAGATGCAAGGACTGTATTTTTCGGCAAAGGAGCTTGTGACTACCACTGCTGCAGAATTGCAGTCAGAGGTCCAAGGAATCTTTTCCTTTTTCTTTTTTTCCGATATGCATTCGTGATAAGCTGATTTCTTGGATGTTGGAATTTTTTTTACTTGCTTTTAGGGGTGATATTATCATTATTATTATTATTATTAGGCAGTCATAGATAAACTCTATTGGACTGGTAGGTGAATATTTGTAGGCTTGGAGTTTTATTTCATCTTTTTTGTTATTCTTTGTTTATTTTTATGGTTTTTTTGGCTGTTCTTTGCAAGTATTACATTTCAAAGGTTTGGGATATATCAATTGATGCCCAGAAAATTGATAGCCTGAGATATTCTTCCAGCTATTGATCAGTTGTTGACTAATATGTATAAAAACACTTACATGTATGGATGTGTTCTTGTGAATATAAATATGACAGTGTTCTGTTGTATTATGCGTGAGCTCATGTGTTTATGATATAAGGAAAGGATGTATATATGATCTTATTGGTGGCTGTCTATTTTGATGTACACACACACACACACACATATATATATATATATATATATATATATATATATATATATATATATATATATACACTACTATATATTCTACAGATAGGAATAACTTAAACATTAAATATTCAAGGTGGACTAAAAGTACTTACATTATTTTTATAAACATAATCTTTTAGAGTCTAATATTAAAATGTATGAGTTGTTAAAGTAATTATTATGAATTTCATTCACCTTAAACCTCTATATTTAATGTATAGGTAATAGTATACGTGCATACATAACATACACACACACACACATATAGAGTAGCAATATTGTGAGTTTTCAGTACCTTTCTAACTCTCAGTCTCTTTCTTTCTTTCTCTCTCTCTCTCTCTCTCTCTCTCTCTCTATATATATATATATATATATATATATATATATATATATATATATATATATATATATATACACACATTTGGGCAGAAATCCCTCTTTTATGCAAGTTTCATTAAAAATGACTCACAAAGTGCAGTGGTTGAATTTTATATAATTTCTCATGAGTTTGTATAATTTTTTTCATTTCAGGACATAGATTATATAAAAATTGTTCAAATGTTTTGCATGTGCTTTCAGCTATAGATTTAGCCATTATCAAGGATGGATTTTATTTTACTTTTTGACTGAATATATACATTATTTTACGTATGTATCTAGAATTATAGCAATATTTCATTTTCCAAACATGGTCAGATATGCTGCCTATATATATATATATATATATATGTGTGTGTGTGTGTGTGTGTGTGTCTTAATGTCTTAATTAGTTTTTTTTTTGTTTTTTTTACGAATTGGTCAAACCCAAACTCAAAGATTGTTTTCAATCATTATGAGTCTACTGATTAAATAGAATTTTATTATAAACAATTTTCTTGTAAATGGAATTTTTAAAGCATTCTGAATGTAAAAATAAAGAAAAAAGTGTGCAAAACAATAAGAAAAACTAACTGCCAAAAAAAAGTTTTGTAAAAATCAGTTGAAAAATGTATGAAATCCGATCCCATATATAAACGAACACAGATACACACAAACAACCTGGGTTTTATAATAAGTGTAACTCAAGATGAGTTGTCCCCCTTTCATTCTGGTGACAGAATCATGTTTTATCATGTTTTCAAATTGATTTTGTGCAAAAACAATTGTGTTTTTCCAATTTTTTGTGCTGTCAGAACCACCACAAGGTAATTTTACGTAGTCCTGTGAAGTTTTGTTGAAATCAGTTGAAAAATGTAGGAAATCCGATCCAATATATAAACGTACAGACACACACACACACACACACACACACACACACACACACACACACACAACCTGGGTTTTATAATAAGTAAGATTATTATTATTATTATATATTGTTGTGGATTCTGGGATGAAATCCAGTCTCAAATGAATGACAAACACAGGGATGAAATATAACAAATAAATGTATTGACGTAATAATACAATTGGTAATACGGTTAGTAGATCCAGAAATGCAGTTAGTAGCAATAATAATATATATACAGTCTGGGAAATTTAGTACTGGAGAAGGACTTCCTTCTGAGTCTATGTGCTCATAACTGTGACTTCTACAAAGCGGTTACCTCACACTCTCACTGTATCACTCTATCAGTGTATCTTCCGTCTAACTCCTGGGCATTCACCGGAAGCAGTACAAGTACACACTGGGCAAGTCCACTTGTATGAAAAAGGGGTGGACCCCTTAACATATATATATATATATATATATATATATATATATTGTATGAATATGTTAAATATATATATATAAAGAAATGTGTGTGGGTGTATTTATATATAATTTGTCATATTTATACTGATATTATATATATATATATATATATATATATATATATATATATGTATGTATGTATGTATGCATGTGTGTTTGTGTGTGTGTGTGTGTGTGTGTGTGCATAAAGATAATGTAGATTTACACATCCTACATAGAAATGTCAAAGTGTATCAATTATATATATATATATATATATATATATATATATATATATATATATATATATATCTTTTATGTTTTTAACTTTCAGTTCATCTTTGCAAGTGGTAGGTGAAAAGAGATGCTGAAATAATTATTTCCTGAGAGGTTCATATGCACTGACATGCGTTCAGCATTCGGCAGTGTTTCAACCCACAATCCATCACAAGCTGTCAACATTTTTACAGAGATGGCTGCTCTTCACCTGGACTCCGAATTTCCCTGCAGACCACCCTGACCAAATGCAACAACAGTGATGACAAAACCCTTAAACAAGTCTCTGACAAAGATGAAGACAAAGACAAAGTGCTCTGCCATTCAGCTTCCCCGACAATAACAGAAAGCATGCCATGTAAGTAGGGTGACCCAAGTTTTATAGACTAAAGATGAAGACTGGTAGCTAAAAAGAAGGTTTTTGATTGATAGATAGGAGGATGATAAACTTTGATATATTCAGTAGTACTGGATAAGTATTTTATAGAAACAAAGGCAATAGAGTTTAGACATGATGTAGGCAAAAACCTGATGTTTAGATTGATAGACAGTATCAAATAGTTACACTAGATGAAAGGAGACTGAGTTAATTCAAATAGACTGAGGTAGATATGAATAGACAAAGGTAGGAAGATATGAATAAACAGAGATATACATAGACATGACTAGACTGAAATAGAGAGATAGCAATAAACTAAAACAAAGAGATATAAATAAACTAAGATAGATATAGATATGATAGTGATAGACAAATATAAGCATAGATATATAGATATGAATAGAGTCAGATAGATATGAATAAACATCTCAGAAAGAATGAAAGGGATATATACCTATGAAAGAATTAGATATTCATAAGATTATATATACAGATCTTGCTAAGTCAGAACTATTAACAGAATATATCCAGTTAGAAATATGGCTATCAACTATACAGTCTCTTTTTTTTCTCAAAAGAGTGCTATGATAGGAATTTTTGCATACACCTACTATTTAAATATATGCTCTGTTTATAATAAACAGCATTAACAACATTTACTGGCCTGAATGTCCGAGAAATTTCATAGAAAATATGTGTCCTCCAACAGGAATTGAACCTGTAACATACATGGAACCGTCATATAGCCTGGTATGCTATACTATTTAGCTATAGATGAAATACCTGGCTAGCAAAGTCAACTTACTGTTTTTAAACTACAAATTTCTCATGATTTCTCTCGAACACTCATATCTGCTCAAAGTATATCAACATAAAAAAATATTTCACATATTACGAAATGGAAAAAGTCTGACAATTATTTTAATATATCTTCTGTTTATACATTATTTTTATAGATACAAATATTTAAGTAAATGCTCTGTTTATAATAAACAGTATTAATAACATTTACCAGCCTGAATGTCCAAGAAATTTCATTTTTTTTTTTTTTCCATTTTACACTTGCTCATTTAGCCTTCATTCTTTTTTTGCCTTTTATCTCTTTTTTCAACTGTTGCTAATTTTGTCTGGGTTTGTTTCGACTCCAGCCATGTGACTGATTTTTATTTATAGGCATTTTAGTTTTTTTTGCTAGTGAAGTTGCATTTGGTTTTTTACATAAATAATTCATATTAATGCTTGAATAATAAAAACTTATATATACACACATGTACATATATAGACATTTACATATACACATATATATACATGCACACATACACATATATTTATATATCTTCACTGAGCTATTATTTCATTTTTTAATATGGTTTGGTTGCATAAGTATTAATTTTGGGAGGTTAAATTATAATAGAAATTTAATTTACAATGCAGCCTAGAATGACTGTCTCAAAAATATATAGGAGAGACTTCAAGAAATTTCAATAAAAGGATTATATTTGCACAAAAGTAACCATTTATTTAATGCAACACACAATGCATTAGTCATTCATCAATTTTTTTATGAAAAGTGAGAGTAATTTGCAAAGGTAAAAATGTATAGAAAGTGCACTGATATCTGAATATCTCATATATATATATATATATATATATATATATATATATATATATATAACAAAGATAGTGTGATGCTAAAAATGCTGTCAGTCAGTAAGATACATTTGAGGCAGGTAGTCCTTGCAGTAAAGTTCATTATAAAGATAGAGCATTAACAGAATTAATATAAATATAAACTTGTCCCCTAGCTAATTAGTGTTACCTTCAGCATCCTGACTCTAGAGTTTTATAGATGGACCCTCCACCAATCATTCTGTCCACTCATCAGGGGGCATCACTGGATATATATATATATATATATATATATATATATATATATATATATATATATATATATATATATATATAATAGCTGTTCACTAATATCTGAGATTGCCCATTGTTCCTGCTACAGACACATGCTAAGGCACATTCATGTTTGTTCAACACCCACAGAGCCCACCTCTAGTTCACACAACAACTACTCTGAGCAGACCTTAGTTACAGTTTCTGGGAGAGAGTTTGTTATCTAGTATGATCAGCAGTTTGAACAAGAAAATCAAGAAATCACCTCCTAGACAAATCAAACATGGTGAGATTCAAACTTGGCATGTGCCCACTATATATATATATATATATATATATATATATATATAGATGATAGCTGTCTATAGAATGGCTATCAGCTATATATATATATATATATATATATAGATGATAGCTGTCTACAGAACAGCTTAAAATAGACTATCCTATGTTGAGATAACTTTTGTTTTTTTGCTGTAAAAATTCATATGCTCTGTTATAATAAATATATCAAGCTCTCTGTGGATCAGTTTTAATAACTAATATTACTTAGATCCAATGGATTGATTACCTGTACTATATATATATATATATATATATATATATATATATATATATATATATAATGTAATCTTATTGGTATAAATGCGGATATAAACCAAATAATTAGATATTAGCAACTGTATATATGTGTGTTAGCATGCATGCACAGGTAAGTGAATAAATATTTATTTAATTTAATATAATCTATAAAAAAACAGTTCTCAGACAGAACTAAGATGTATATATTAATAAATATACATATACCTATATTCAAAGTGCAAGTTTCATTGTTGGTAGAACCATAAAACTAAGTTGCACTTCGAACGTAGGCATATTTATTAATATATAGTCCATTACTATATTTATATATATTAATATATGCTATATTTTACATATATATATAATCCTATACAGAATGTTACGAGATTTTAATATTCTCATTTTTCTTTCAGACATATTGGGAGTATAAACATACCAGCTTCCGATATCACCCAGGCAATGAAAAGGTGTGCCATGCTTATAGCACTAACAGCCAACCACAGTGATTTGCAGATAACCAGTTTCTTGAAAGTGGCCAGGTGAAAAGGGAATAACAGGTGATTCTCCACCCTCTACCCATTGAGATATCCATAGGAAAGCACACCAATTTTATGTTAACCCTGATGGTCCTTGGGGTGGTCAAATATGAGAGTCATGTAATGTTGGTTCACTTTATCATATAGTTTTTTGCTTTATGTTTTCTATTTATTATAATTTTATTTAGATGCATTTGTTGAAATTTTGACCATATTTCCACATATGAAATCAATATGTGGTTTAATTTTGAGAAAAATAATATATGTATTGGTGAATAAAGCAATAAACTGATTTTTGCCCCAATATATATATATATATATATTTATACAGTGTAACCCGGATATAAGAGAAACCCGGATATAAAAGAAATCCGGATATAAGAGAGATTTTCTTTGGTCCCAAATTAGAGCCTGTGTTAATGTATATAAAATAGACCAAACCTGGATATAAGAAAAACCCGGATATAAGAGACTTCTCTGGTCCCAACAACTCTCTTATATCCAGGTTACACTGTATATCTTAATTGGTATCATCCCATAAAAGGCAGTAAAGCCACTAAGACACAAGGGATTACAAGGTGTGAAAGAATTAGGAACAGAAACATTAATAATGAGCAGGAAAAAGAAAAGCGTACTCAGGAGGACAGTAGATAGTGAATGACATTGCATTTAAATCTTTGCAGATTAAAGTTGGTTGGAAATCATGGAACTGGAATGGATTTCCACAAGTGAGAAGTGCGAGAAATGAATCTGTTAGCGTAGAACTTATGGCTAGATCTAACCAGCTCAACTGTAAATTGATGTCATCTCAATGTCAGTCTAGTACTGCATTTAACCCATTAACTGTCAAATTTTTTTAATGCGCATTTTTGGCCCAGACAGGTGTCTTAGGAGTTTATTTATTCCTTATGTTTAATTTCAGTAGTTACTATTGTTGTTTTTATAGAAACTAGAACATCAAATATATATGTGTATAAAACATCAAAAAATAATATTGATTAGAAATGATAAAAAAATACTTTTCAGAATAGTCATTATTTTTCTAGTTGTGAAATGTAAAATTACAACGGAAAGTGTCTTCTTCTGGCTGATAATAAAAACTTTAAAGGCTAAGTGTTGTAAAATATATCTCTGCAAATGCAATGTATGTAAGAAATTCAATGTAAATACAAGGAATAAGATGTAGTGAGTTTAATTTTAACAGATCCCCTAATAAGGCTCATGGCAGGTAATGGGTTAAATTAAAAAATTTAGGTACCACAGCAGAGAGCTCATCTGAACAATCGCTATGAAAGTATTCAAAGAAAAGTCACAACTTTATGGAAGTGTGAAAGGGACTGAAGTTGAGCCGTCAGATCAGGACTGATAATATTGCTGATTCTTCTTTGGAGTTTTTCTGGGAGCTCAAGGCAAATTGTGGATAAACTGTTTAAAGTTCATGTTTTTGTTCAGTTATTGATTAACTAATTTTGACTGTTTCTTATATAGGAAGACAATATATAATTTTTTATATATCAAGAACAATTTCAGGGAAAACTATGACAAAGTGGAAAAAGTTTTTGCGACATGTTTCATCCTTTAGGACTTCATCAGACTAATGTTACTTAATTTTGTTTTTTTGTTTTTGTATTTTTCTTCTGCAGATTGTGTAGTCTTTTTCTTTAGGCTTGTGCTAAAAAATCCACAAAAGAAAAATACAAAAGACATAAAAACCCACAAATAATATTAATAATCCCGACAACCATAACAAAATCAAATACATAATCCTACCTACCAACCAAAGCAGATGACCTCTACTTGATTAGTGGCATTGCTCTCTCTTACATAAGAAGCACAGTCCACTTCCAACTGGAGAAGTTGAAGCAGAAAATTGACCATTGTCATCCACTCCAATGATAAAGAGTATCATGTCAAAACACAGTTTTTACACTCAGCCAAACCACTGAACATAGCTCCTAGTAAATGTCTGTCCCTGTGGTGCAGCAACCTTAACAACATGGAACACAGGCTCTCTCTCTCTCAGCCCTAGAAAATCCCCCACTGGCTCCAGTGATGCCTGGCTCTTCTGGTCCTGCCTAAATCACCTGTGAACAGTTGTTGGTCACTGCAGAGCCAACCTTCAGAAATGGGGATATGCCACTGATGCTGATCCCAACTGGCAATGTGAGCAATCACAAACTATGGAACATCTTCTAGTTTATCCCACTTTTGAAGATCAATGCACACCTAATGACACTGAAACCTTAGCACCTCAGGCAAAGCTCTGTGTACAATGCTGTAAGAAGAAGCCCTCAGTTAAGTGGCATGATACATGCTTAGGGAATCATTTATCTTTTGATACATGACTAACGAAGCAGATTTTTTCCCACAGTAGGTTGCCATTTCTTTCATCAGTAGACCAGTTGCCATCCAAAGCTAAAGAACCGGGTCTGTCCTGCTATTTTCCCATAGCTTTGTGAAGAAGAGGATTCATACCTTTCCAAAGGGTATTAGCACATAAGTGAATGTAACGGATTTGACTGGAATTGGAATTCAGCTCCCTGATTCCTCAATCCAAGTTGCTAATCCATTAATCCACCATACCCTACCAACTCCATAACAGCAATCACTGAAAAAAACCTGTCCAACCTTAACATGAGATTCATCAACACCACCTCAAAAACAATAAGATATATAGTCAATATCAAATGAGATAGCAAAAGAACTGAGACAGGTATATACAAAACAGACTGCATGAAATACCCAGTGATGTACATTGACACAACATCCAGAAATTTTCAAAACAAGATCATATGAACACCACACAGATATTCTTCAACACAACAAATGAAATGCACTAGTAATTTTGACCACAGTTTTGATTTTAAAAATGCCAGTCTGATCAAGAGAGAACAAAATTCAATAAGAAAATGCATTGAGAGTACCTTAACCATGCAGTTCTTAACAATGAATCTAAGACAGGGGTCAGATGTTATTTCCCCAATCATCATGAAAACAATAACAACACATTATGACATACAAATTGATGCGAGAAGAACCAGGACCTACTTGGAGTTGGCTGATTCAAAAATCACCAGACACCAATGGCTCTAATATGTATATGTGTATATGTATGTTTATATATGTATATGGAAGCAAACAAAGCATAATATCAGGAAAATAATGTACACCACAAACTATTAAAAAAAATGGTTCATATATATATATATATATATATGGTTGTGTGAGTATGAATGTATACAGATATATATGAAGGTGCACATATATATATATATATATATATATATATATATATATATATGTATATATATATATATATATATGAGTGTATGCAGGTATACAAGGTAAGATAGGTAAATTGCTGCCATTTGATATTTTTAACTTTGAGCATGTTTGTTGCTTATTTTGGATTTTGGCAACTGCACAGTATAATAGGGTCAGTTGGGCACCATCTGTGAGAAAAAGAGCACCATGGCGTAATTCACCCTGCCAGAAATTGGGAAATGACATGCTATACTTCTTAGCATTTGAACCATAAAGCTCCAATAAAGACATTTCAGAGTGTTTGAGTGTTAATCTGAGGACAGTACAGAAGATTCAGAAAGAGTTGGACGAGTCTAATGGTGCTATGATTGTACAGCAGCTCGGAAAACTCACTCTGATCATTCTGATAAGAAAAGAAGCCCTGAATTTGTTGGTTTGAGCCTCAGACTCAACACAAAGACCTTCATCAAGTGCCTTGAGGAGGTAGTGCTGCCATAGGTCAAGAGAGTGGCTGCTGGAAGACCTTATGTCTGAAAACAGGACTCTGCACCATGCGATACAGAGCTGCCAGACAATTTCTGGCCACCTAACTACCCAGACTCACTTTGATTATTATATGTCAGATGCAGTTGAGCAAGAGACTCCTTGTAAAACCAAAAATGAACTGAAGGCAAGAATTATGGCAACATTCACCAACTTAAATAAGGAGACCATCCAGAAGTGTTGCAGGAGATTTTAAAGTCGTCTGTAGGGTATGGTTGAAGCCAATGGCAATTTTATTGAATAAATTTACTCTTTACCATTTCAAGATATCTCTGTGTAATTTTGGTAAATATATCTGTTAAAATGAGATGTCAGTGTTGTTTTCATTTTTGCATAATTTAGATGACAATTTATCCATCGCACCATATATATATAAAAAAGCCTCTATGATATGTATTTTTTTATCCCAAGCAAGACAGTAAAGCTACTAAGACATAATGGATTACTGGGTGTGGAAGAATTAGGAAGTAGAAACATTACTAAGGAATGAGAACAATAGAAGAGTAATCAGGAAGACAGTAGTTAATGATTGACACTGCATTTAAACATTTGAAGATTAAAGTTGGTAGAAAAGGATGGAGCTGGAAGAGAGCTCCACAAGCGAAAAATGTGAGGAAAGAAAATGTTATCATAGAAATTATGGCTACATCTAGCCAATTCAACTATAAACTGATGACACCTTGTTGCCAGTCTTGTACTGTGCTTAAATTCATGAAGTCTAGGTATCATAGTGAAAAGCTCATCTAAACAATTACCATGAAAGTATTTATAGAAAAGGCTCAGGAAAGCAATTTTATAGCAGTGGGGGAAGTTACTGACGCTGAGATGCCAGGTTAAGACCAATAATATTGCAGATTCTTTATTGGTTTTTATCAAGAGTTTCTAAATATATAAAAGGAGCACCGGACAATAAGTAGTAGCAATATTCTAACCATGTATGTATGGTATACATAGATATGTAAGATAGATTCTGGAGAGAAAAATTACCTAGCACGACATGGTGAACCAACTTTCTTAACCACAAAACTAGCAATGGATACAATATAATCTGTCCACTTCATATCAGTTAAGAATGTTAATCCAAGAAGGTGAAATGTCACTCTCCTGGAGGTTAGCATCAGCCATACTGATGGAAGGCAGAAAGAGGTCTATCAGATGATTAATAGAGTGTAATTTTGTTATAGGGCATTAAATTTACAAGCCATTCTATGTCCCAGTTAACAACAGACTGAAGGTTGTATTTGACATCAGCTGTCAATTTGACCTTTGTGAACTAATCAGACTTACTATCGAGACAGGACTTGTGTGTGTGTGTGTGTGTGCATGTATGTATGGACAAGTATATATTGATGGGTATGTATATGCATACATGTATATACAAGTATGAAAAATAAAAACTTTATATATATATAATTATTTATTTGAAAATTATAACATAAATATGTTATAAAATCACTACAAAAATAGCCATTTTGTTTCAACACATCTGGTGTCTTATCAAGTGATGGTGTTGTATTTTTGTAGTGATTTTATAACATATTTATGTTATAATTTTCGAATAAATAATTATATTTGCTGTACTCTATATTGAGCACTCTTTTAAGAATAGTATTTGTTGGTTATTTATTTTGTATATGCCAATCCTATACTTGGATATATATATATATATATATATATATATATATATATATATATATATATATATATATATATATATATATTTTGAACAATAAAAAAATTAAAAAATTAAAATCTTTAGACACACTGGGTTGTAGATTAATATTCTTTCATTTTTTTTATTATTATTCCATTTAGATTCCTCTTCTTTCGTTTTTTTTTATTATTATTCCATTTAGATTCCTCGACTAGTTTCAACCAAAATGGCCATCATCGGGAGGAGAAATATTTCTGCTTGCTGCTAGCAGTGAACTGTGTGTGTGTGTGTGTGTGAAAATATATAGAAAATAGGAAAGAACTTGTTAGGTAAATAATCCAAAGTTCTATAGTATTTTTGTTATTATTTTTAAAAAAAACACTGCTCGATACAAAAGTAGAGCCTAAATAAATTTTGCTTGAAGATGGAACAGAGCTTGGTACTTTAATTCAATTTAATTCAAATAATTATATTGAAGTTTTTGGCTCTTGTTTTGAAACATGAGAACTCTTATGTAGTGATGGAATCATATTTTTAAATGAAAAATTATATATATATATATATATATATATATATATATATATATATGTATTAGAAGCCTTTATATTAAATTAAGCTCTTGAAAATATATTTTCAATTGAGCACTCTTGAGAGATAGCCTAATTCTAAAAAAACAGCCACCTACACTAAAGCTAGAACTCAAAGCTCTTTGGTAAAATTAATTATGAGCATTCTGGCTGACTGGTGTTTGTTTACATTCATAAAATACAATACACTAGAATTAGCAGTTTCTCTCTGCCAAGTGCTGATGGCTTAGAGGTAGAATCTCTGACTTCAGGCTTTTGGACATCTAGTTACACTGAGGAGCTGTGATACAGTGAAACAGTACTGTCTGCAAATGACATATATATATATAAGAAAAGGCTAAAATGACAACCATTTCACAACCCATGATTTGACTGTAAGGTCTTCTCAGGTAAGTAGAAGAATGTGAGGTTGGTTAGCATCTTAGCCATTTCTTAAATATCATAGCTCTACATATTCAATTTTGTATCAAGCCCTTCTTTGTTGTCTATGTCTTTTAGGTACAGCTGTTTTCAGTCTTCCTTTTACATTTCTATCTGTATACATATATATATATATATATATATATATATGTGTGTGTGTGTGTGTGTGTCTGTGTATGTGTTTGTTTGTATACATTAATTTAAAAAATAAAAATATATAATAATAAAAAGTCCCTGAATTTAAATTCTATAATAGCAAACAGCTTTAATACAGATATAGATAAAACAAACAAGTAAAAAGGCAGGCAGACTCTCTATATGTCTCAAGTCAGGAAGTAATAAGCAGGGGTAATTAATTTGATTTACAATACCCACTTACCCACAGAGATCCCAAGACACTTTCCTAACACATAGTTTTGACTTTCTTTTAGTCAAACTGATGATGCCAAAGAGAGCGTAAGCTTTTTCTGGTAAAAGGTGTCTTTGATAAAAAAAAAAGATTCCAATTTGTCTCACCATCTGAACATGAGTGTTGTATTTTTATAGCCTTTATATTCATTATCAGACAGTTTTGACATTTGGTTATCATTATGGGTTTTTAGAATCAAAGAAAAGAGTACTGAACTGTTATGTAATATTAGTCCTCCAGTGAATGCTGGACAATCTCCTCACTGATGAAGGGTACCATGAATACCATGGACTGAACATGAGAGCAATAACAAAATTTTAGAGAAAAGGAAAACAAAAATCATACATACTTAACACCAGAAAGAGGCAGTTAGAATAACTATGGCACATAATGAGGAAAGAGTGCTTGGAAAATTTGATACTCACAGGACTGATTGAAGGTAAGAGGGACACATGAAAAAAATGCATAATCTACCATATAAGCTTGATGGTAGAATAAAGTTTAGGAGAAATGACATAAAAACAAAATTTATTAAGAGCTACAAAGGACAGGAAATTGTGGAGAGTCATGATTGCCAAGATCCTGAAAGGGTACAGCACAAAGGGGAAGACAATAAACTAACATTAAGAATACAAACAATCTGGGTAAGATGCAGCAGAATGATAATATCATAAGGTCAACATTTATTTATAAATTAAAAAACAAATTATATTTTAAGGGAGATAACTATGAAAAGCTAATTATAGCTTCTTTTTTTTTTTCATGTCATGGCCATTCAGGACATAGGTGAACATAGTTCACCAGAGATTCCTTTTCTTTATTATCTGAGCAAAGCCAAAACCTCTACGTGGTTTGGCATTCAGAATTTTCTTTCTTTTTACTTGTCACTCAAAGCTAGAGAGTCCAGTCTATGCTTCTATTTAATTGGTAATGGGGGGGGGGAGAGATGGGTTTGTACTAAGGGCATTTGTGTGAAAGTAAACACAACAGACTAGTTTAGAATTTGAACTTGGCTTGCCAATTTTACTTTCAGAACTGATATTCATTACATGATCCACACATCCATCAGTTAGAGTATAATTCTTTTTTATTTAATTACTTATTTGCATATAAGCAAAAAACTTAGGTGCAAAAAAAAAAGCATATAATATACAAAAGTTCATGCAATTTGTGAGTGAGCAATGTCAGTGATAATCTTTATTGCATCATGATTTTCTTTTGAAGATAGACCAAGTAGGCCATGTAGTTGTTTATAAAGTTGTTAGATTTAAAATGCAGAAAAATGAACTGAGTTTGACACAAAATGGATATGAGAGACATAATTGGCTTAAGGCTGTGCAAAGGCAGATTAATATTTTTATGAAGTTTGTATTATAGATTTTTCAGGTAGAAATCATAAACAAAGAACATCATTGGAAAATTTGCAAACTTAAGGAATTAGCACATATGCTAGGCCAAAAAAATCTCCTGAGTCGACCAAGCATAGAAATGAATACGATATGGAAACCAGTAATAAGAATTGCCAGAAAAAAGCAATAATAACAACAAAAATTGCGATATGAGCTCTGGTAAAAAACATTAAAGATAACAAAAAAAAATTGCAATATGAGCACTGTTAAAAAATGGCTGATGAAGACATTAAGTTTATAAGTCCCAGAAATTCATACACAGATGCCCTTAAGGACACATGGCACAGTGGATAAAGGCAGTGACAGAACCCAAAGAGTTGTGAGTTCAATACATGCTTAAGGTAGTGGAGAACTTGGAGAGGGAAATTAACAGGAGATAACTGATAACCTCCATGACACATGAAACATCTACCCCAGCAAGCAAAATAAAGGGTTCATTTCGACATTCCAGTTGGCTGAAATGTTGTGATAAATATGGCAACAAAGATGAGGACAATAGTCTGAATAATGTAAATAGTGTACATAATACCTCATCTCAGAAATATAGACAGATACTAGATTTTTCAAGTAATCATCTGATGAACTTTCTTCTTTGGTACCTAGATGTTATGAATTTAAATGAACTGCTGGAATGGTGGCAAGGTCTTATTACCTTACAGTTTAAATGGCTAGATGTAACCTAAAGTTTTATGCTAACATTCTCTCGTACTTCTCACTTGTAGAACTCTCTTCCAGCTTCTTGCTGTCTTTCCAATCAAATTTCAAAAATTTAAATGCAATGCCAATCGTCATCTTCTGTCTCCTTGAACCTTGTCCTCTTATTGCCCTCTCCTTAATAATGTTTTTTTCTCAGATTCTTTCATGCTCAGTAACCCCTTGCATCTTAGTGGCTTTACCACCTTACTTAAGGTGAAATGATTAAATGAAAGAAAGGTTCTTATTTACAACTTTCATGGTAATTGTTCTGATGAATTTTCTTCTATGTCATTTAGACTTTACGAATTTAAGTGCAGTACTAGATTGTCAGCAAAGTATCATTTTACAGTTGAAATGATTAAATGTAATTGCAAGTTCTATGATAACAGTTTCTTCTCTCACACTTCTTATTTGCAGAATTCTCTTCTGGCCTCTTGCTTCCCAGTCAACTTTGATCATCAGGACTTTAACTGCAATGTCAATCGTTATCTTCTCTCTTCTTAATTTCTGTTCTTTTATTATTCTCTCCCAAGAGAATGCTTCACTAAAATCTTTACCTGGTGGTTTCTGAGGTTAACTGTCATTTTCCCTCAATAAACCCATAAACTACGCCTCTTACTCTGTAACCCTCTACCTTAAGTGACTTGTGGGCCTTGTACAATTGTACACTTTCGGATTCTAAATAGAAGTGTCCTTTTAGTTTCCATTTTACCTTGAAACTTCCTTGTTGTTCACATGTTACATCCATGGTATTCTCAGCATCCTTTTGTAGAACTACATTTCTGTTGTTTCAAGTTTCTTTTTTTATCTGTTTGTCCCCTTATTATCCCTCCCAATCACTGCTCTGTCATCTATTTGCACAGGCTTGTTAGGTAGATTACTCACTGTTTATCCACATGTCTTGTGAGTGTTCAATTCTTCAAGCGTTCTTTCTTCCTTATGCATCTCAGAAATTTCAACTCTTTCTGATTCTAAATATAAGAGTCCTTTTTCTCCCCATTTTTCTTAAAACTTTCTCATTGTCTATGCGTTCCACCCACAATATTCTCATCATCCTTTTGTAGAACATCTATATTGCTTCAAGTCTCTTCATCTGTGAAGAAATTATCTAGCATTAACTCCGATATGGAAGGAATGAATACAAACTGATAAATAGGTATTTGGAATGAGGTAGAATCCACTGAACAAATAAGTAATCAACACTCAGCTAAAATATTGTGTTTTCAGAAACTTGTGTCATGTCAAGACTCTTGGGAATAGGGTGCGGTTGTATATGTGAGACTGATTGCTGAGACAGACAAAAGAAAACATGATGGAGAAGATGAAGGTGGAGCAAGGTAAAAAGGTGACATTGAAATGTGGGTGCTTATTCTCAAGAGTGGGTGGATGTGGTTGCTGTGAAGCTCAACTTTTGATTGGAACAGCCAAGCCAGAGAAAACAACTTGGAGGAGATGTGGTGTGCAAGTCAATGACATTGTAAGGTCACATTGTATGGTTTGATATAAATAGAGTTTGGCTGAAGGATAGGTTCATATGACTTTGTGTACAAGAGTTTACAATTTTTATTTTTTAACATTGCAAAGCCTTCATTCCATAAATTGTCACAAGCCGCATCATTATAGACAAGCATGCAGGTGATGTAATAGATCTGAATAGTGAGCTCAATCCTCACTGGGTGCTACATACTTCCAGAGTTAGGGCCACATCATGTTGAAATACTGGTTTCTGCATGATCACCATTAAGTTAAGCAAGTTGAGCCAGTTCTGTACCAAAATGGGTGACTACTTGGGAATACCAGGTGCTGTAAGTTTGGATGTGCAGGTGGTATAATGGATAATGGCTCAGAATTGTTATTCATAGAGCCAAGTTCTAATTCCCATTAGGTTTGTTATATTTACTTATGTGCAAATACCCTTGGGTGAGGTATGAATCCACCTCTTCTCTCCCCAGCTATAGGTTTATTAGTAAGATTTGCATCAATAAAACTATTATTATTTTAAAAAAAACTCTTACAATCTAAAAATATTGCCTGGCTTTAAATATCTTGAAAAGGGTTGATAAATCATAAAAAACAAATCAATTATTAGTAAAGACTTAATCTCACAAAGAATAGGTTGTCAATTTCAATTGCCCTGCATTTTTGTTGTTGATACTTCCCTGCTGATAACATTAGGAAGTCTCCTTACAGACATATCAACCATGACGAGATTTGAACCTGGGTCTCACGGTCAGAAAGCGAATGTTCTAACAACTCGTTCACACACCCTAATATGTATATATATTTTTTTAAATCTATCCAATTTCATTTACATTCTAAAAGAATCTAAATAAAATCAGTTAGATAAAAAGAAAAAAAATTTAAATTAAAATTCCCAGCATCCCTCTTTCATGTGCATGTGTAGTCACATCAAAATAACAAATTTAGTCTGATGAAGTCCTAAAGGCTGAAACATGTCACAAGAAAACTTTGTCATACATTTTATCCAATATTGTTCTTGATATATATAAAAAATATATATTGTTGTCTCATATATATATATATATATATATATATATATACACACACAAACACACATATGCATATATATAAATATATATAAACTTGCAGGTATTTTGGTATCTTCCTTCGAGTTAACCTACAGAAAGTGGTTGCAATAGTGTCAAAAAATGAAATTGGCACCTTCTTCATCTTGGCACTATCAATGATGCCTCTGCTCATGAAAGCAATTTAGACTGCAAGACAAAGTAACTATGTTAAAGGAAAAATTGATAGGCCTTGTCAGTGAAGATAGTGGCGGAGGTTATAATTTAAGGGAGTAGTCAGATCAAATTTCTGATGCCCACTGGTGTGAAAAACATTGCACCCAGCAAAGAAATGCAGTTTCAAGATGAAAACAGCCCTTGGTTGTGGAGAGAAAAGAGAGAAAGAAAAATGTCTTAATTGTTTCGTAAAGATGAGAAAAAGGGAGTAAATAACATGAAGCAGACTCAGTAAATTTCCCTCTTAATATTAATAAATGGAAAACTAAAAATATTGCTTTGAAAAGGTGAGAAGTGGCAAATGATACCATAACCTTCAACAGGCTCATCCAAACAATATGTTAACAAGTTTCACCAACGAAAAAAAATGGGGGGGGGAGATTATGCAACAGCTCATTTTTCTTTTTCCTTGTTCCTGATGAAGGCAAAACAAATATAAAACGTTTCTGAGTGTCTTCTCTCTCAAACTAAACTGTTTTCTTCTTTACACTATTTACATTGTTTGGACTGTTATTCTCATCTTTATTGTCATATTCACAATGTTTCGACCATTGTACGCTCTGGCCTTCCTCAGATGATTGAAATTTCAAACTGAACCCTTTATTTCATCATATTTTTCGTATATCTGGTCCATACCAATCCTTCAATATGTTTATATTTCTGAGAGGAGGTATTGTAACTATTTACACTATTTACCTTGTTTGTACTGTTGTCCTCATCTTTGTTATCATATTCACAATGTTTCAGCTATTGTATACTCTGACCTTTGTTTGAAATTCCAATCACCTGAAGAAGACCAGAGCTGAAACATTGTGAAGTTGAGGACAACAGCCTGAACAATGTAAATAGTGTAAAGAGTTACCATACCTCATCTCAAAAATATAGACAGATATGTTCTACTTTGTCATGTAATTAATTATAGAAAATAATTACCATATGTTTATTGAGTTTGTCTAATATATTTCTCCTTCATCAAGTCATCTTACTTATTAGTTGTCGTTTCCAACTAATAAACTTGTTTGGAGAGTATGTTTAATTAGTCTTTATGGCATTGGGAAACATTTTGGTATTTTTTATTAAGGATGGCAAAAATTTAGTTTTTATTTATTTTCTCTTGTTGTGTTTTTATACTTCTGTCCAAACAGAAGTCAACATGAAAAGAAAATGCCTCTGAGGCACTCTTTTAAAGTGTACATGGCAAAACACGGATGTTGTTATTTTGAAATGAGATGTAAACTCGATGTGAGTGACTGTAGGCTGAATGGTCCATATTAACATCTGAAGAACTGTGTGATGTATCCATCAAATAATGCTGATACTTGCCTAAACAAAATGCTTGCTGCACTATCTTAGAAACTAAATGATTATGTAACCCATGGTATCTTCTTCTCTGTGCCATGTCCCTTCAAGAAATGGGCGATCAGGGCTCTCCAAAACTTTGTAACCTTTGTAGCTCTTCGTAAAAGGAATCTTTTCACCTTCGTTCTTACTCCCTATTCTGCCATCTATTTACATTAGATAGGTTAGCTTCTGCTTTTCCTTGTCTCTCTTGCTTTCAATATGTCCTTTGAGTTGTTCGTTTGTTTAACAGCATATCAACTCTTTATGGGCCATCTAATTCCAAAATTTTATTTTCTTGAAAACTTTGGTAATTTTGTTTTTCAATAATGTAATGCTGGTAGTTTTTTTTTTTTTTTTAAATATAAAAATATATAGCTGGTAATTTTTTCTAATGTATTTTTATATTTTCATATTTTGACACTATTTGCCCATAACTGGGACCCTAACAGGTGCTACCACCCTGAGCAAAAGTGAACTTGGGAACAACAGCAATTAAGAAATGGCTCCATATTTCTCAAAATTCCCTGATCAGAAGCCTTGATGCTGGATGTAATTCATAGTCATACCCAGGACAAGAGTGTCAAATTCTCCAAGCCCTCTTTCCTCATTATGTAACCTTGAAATTTCAATTATCTCTTTCTGATTCTAAGTATAAACTTATTTTTTGTTTTCAGTTTCCTTAAAACTTCCTCATTACTCACATGTTCCAGCCATGGAATCCTCAGCATCCTTCTGTAGAACCACATTTCTTTTGTTTCAAGTCTCTTCATCTGTGAGAAGATTGTCCAGCAGTTACAGAGAAGGCCAAATATTACATAATAGTTCAACAATTTTCCTTTTTCTTAATACTTTGCTAAACTTTTGAAAGGTATCTGACGCTATTCTAATGAACCCTTGGATTTTGGGGTCACATTTTCTGTCCTTTTATAAAAGACTTCCCAGATATTTAATTTTCTTTTTGCATAAGCTTAATTTTGGTATCTCCAGTTCTTAGTTTGCATTTTAGGATGTTCCTCTTGCTGACACCCATACAGTGTTTTCTTACAACTGATTTTTGGTCTTTTTTTAATTACTTTCCTTTACTACCTATCAAGGAAAGATGTCAAAACTTCTATCCAGCCTAAAGAAAATTCTGGTGATATGATCAATCATTATTCTATCTTCCTTATTTTCATAATCTTCACTTCTTATATTAATATCATGCTTTATTCAATACCTCTCTACCATGGCTATTGAGTCTTGTATTGGGTAAACTTTAGTTTAAAAAAGATGTAAAAATAATAAAAAATTTATTTTAAAGCCAACTGTTTTTGATATGGATAATTGTAGTGTGTTTTTTCTCATCACAGCCCACTGACTTTACATCTACTCTATTATTCCCTTGATTTGCTTGAGTCATTTTCTACACTAACCAATTAAATATTTTTTGTCATCAAAGCATTGATTTTTTTGTTACCTTGATTCTCCAATGAAAAATAAAATTGATACATTTTTTTCTAATCAGATGAATAATATTGTAAATTTTTCAGTTTATGCTGTAGCCTTGTTAGAGCCAGAAATAAAGACACAAGAGAGGAATTGAGTTAAACAAATATATTAACAGAAACAGTAATGCAAACATATACAAACAAGAGTGTTACAGCAAGAATGTTACAGCAAGAATGTTCAGTCCGACTGTCAGAGCTGACTGCTGGAAACTTCACCCTCCAAAAGGCAGTACCTGCTCCTATTTATAGCTGGGAGAGTCCATGCATGTGTGGGTAAATTACAATAACAGTTTATAACTCAAATGATGAAATTGGTATTTTGTCAGAGGCCTGAAAAATATATCTTAATGAAAGTTCTCACTCTGATGACTTGTAACATATAAGAAATTAAAACCAACAAAGGCTCATGAGAGAAACACAATATTCAAAATTGTTTATCACACATTGAAAAGCATGTAAGAGAAATTAAATAAACACATCTATCTCAGCATGTGTATGGAAGCTGATCTTATAAGAATGATACTTAACGGAATAGACAAAGTTAGCTAGATTATTCACCTAATACACCATGTGTCCAAGCCTAGGTGCTCCACTTATCACCATGGCAATGAGAAAACTGACAGCAAAGGAAACCATTTTAAATTATCGCTGATAACAATAAGAAAGAACTTTTTCAATTTTACTTTTATTGTAATCTTCTTCATTTTATTACTTTCAGCTCAACTCAATGTACTTTGAAATTTATCTGATTTCAGGGGCTTTAAGCTTACCAATCAAATTAATACAAAAATAATCTTTCTTTATTAAACATGAAAGAATAGAACATTGACAAATAAACTTTAATACATTTCTCTCTATTCAAACTCTTTAAACATCTAATGAGCATAATATGGGTTGATATTATTGTTATATATCGATATAACATATTTTTTTTTCTGTTTTGCCATTCAACTATAAATATCCAAATATCTCAATTCAACATATTTTTTTAAAATTAGTGGATCTATGCCAAGTGCTCAAAAGCTAGGTACCTTTTCCATTGAATACTCAACTTAGAAAAAACTTGGTAACTGTCCGACCAAACTTGCAAATTTCTTTAGATTTAATAGTCCTGGGTATGACAATAAACTGTAGCCAGCAACAAAGGAGATAGAATTGTTTTGAGGAGCATGGAACCACTTCTTAGTTGCTCTTGTTCCCAGGTAGCAACTGTTAAGGTTCCAGCTATGAACTAATAGTGAACCCCAAAACAAAAGCAAAAACTATAAAAGTATAAAAATACATTTTTATAGTAAAAATACCAGCAATACATTTTTATAGTAAAGTGACTAACAATACATTTTATCTGTAGTTGAAACCATACAATTGCATTCAACGTAATTAGATTTCAGCATTAAATAACCCATAGAGCTGTTGATATGTCACTAAACAAAAATAACCAACCAACCTAAAATTTAAAGGGTTTCATAAGAATGTATGCACTTTAGATTTATAGGATATTTTAGGAAACACAGGGTTAATTTACTACTTCTTTTATAATAAAATAGATTTCAATTTTATAACAATCAGGTGGATGCTGAAAGGTTCCCAGCCCAACCAAAAACAAATTCCTCAAAAATTCTGATGTTTGCTCATTTTGTTAGATTTTGGAAAGTATGTCAAAACAAGAATTTTTCAGCACCACCTCATATTTTATAATGCTAATTTTTATACAAGTTTCAATGTTTATAGAGTACCAAAATTTTATATACTGGTGTAGTGAGTCCAAATAAAAAAAAACAAATAAAGATAAAATATATCAACAAAAATAAAATAATTAAAATTATTTAGGTTGGTGCAAAAATAATGTCGGTTTTTGACATATTTTTTAACGTCAAAAACCGACATTATTTTTGCACCAACCTAATAAAATAAAGCATTTAGACTTTTCCTTTAAAACCCTTATCTCTTTCTTTCTATTTTTAAACGTCTCCTTCTTTGCTTCTCTCAACTAACAAGATGACAACCCTTAGATAAAAAGAGTAAAAAAAGGGTGAACCCAGCTGAAAAATGCCGGAAGTTTGCAGGAAACACAGCCTATAATTTATGACTAAAAACTAACAAAAATCAGGGATGCACTGTGCATAATTTCCATTATAAAAAAAATTCAAAAGAAAGAAATGACAGAAAATAAAATAATTTGGGCCAATCAAAAAAAATTTATGCTAAGAGACTTTTGATGTTAGCCGGAACCAAAGTTCCCATTAGAATCTCAAAGCCTGCTCAAAAGAATATAAGCTGTCACCTGATATGATAGAGGATAACATGAGAGGACAAAACAAAATATGTGACCATGGAAAAACCAGCCATCCATGAGGCATGAAGAAGTAGTTAAGAGGTCATCAGGTAATTATATTTCTGCCCTGCTTAGGGCTGCAAAAAACACAGTATATTGACACTTGCCTATTTCTAAGATGACTGCAAATACTACCAAGTGCTGACTTCCAAACTCTCGAATACCAGGCAAAAACAGACATTTCTCCAGACCGCTACCAATATCCACCTTGTAAATGAACATTTTTGGGACATCAGTATCAAAGGACTCACTCATCACTCTAAAGAAAATAAATAAAAATTTATATTGTATTTGCATATACCCTCTTTCTCCTTCATTTTATGTACTAGGTTTCTGATAAACATCATAAAGAAATGTCTACAACAAGAAAACCACACCTACCTACATAAAATATCTACAACACTACTTAAATTAATTGGTTTACTTGTAAAAAATAGGGAAGAATTGTTATTTTTTAGCAATTTTTGTAGATTAGTATTCATTAGATCTTTCTCTATCCACAACATTTATCATGAATGATTTTGAATTATGTGCATTTTGGGTAATACCTTGTCTTATATTAATTATACTAATCAAAAAGTAACAGGAAAATGATATTGTACAAGAGTATATCAAGTAAGGGGACCTCAGATCTATACTCTGAATGTTTCTAAAATGTCAGAATTTAGAATTATATGCATTGGGGGTTAACAAAATCTTTTGTCTACTACCAGACAAATGACACTGTACTGGTCTATATCATTTATACTGATATCAAATCTGTACTCTGAATTTTTCTAAAATCAGAAATTCTGAATAATAATGCATTTTGGGGGAGACCTTGCTTTATGTTATAAAAAAATATATATAAAAAAAATAATGAGGCTGTATTAGACTAAATCAAGTAAACTGATTCAGAATCTAATCATAGAATTGTTCTAAATTTTTGAGATATGAATGTAATAAATCTTAAAAGTAATATTAATTAATCAAAATAAATATTAATGCTAACTAATACATTACTACTATATTAATATCTATTTCAGCTGGTAGCATGGGGGTCATTCATGTTAGTTACATAGAAATTTCTTGGGGCCCATAGAGTTAAAAACAATGCTGATTTAATAAACAAAATGCTGACAGTGAATCAAAGACAGAGATGCTAGTTGTCTTTTAAAATGCACTTCTGAAATTCTCCTCTTGATATTCCCAAAGGATCCGCACACCATAAGTGATAAGCATGTTGAAAGCTTTCTTCGGAAAATATAAAAGATGGGATAAAGGAATCAAGGCCAGTACAGCCGAAACATGATGGGTGACTTCCTTCAATGAAAAAATGATTGCATTTAAATTTTGAGGATCTTGACTGGAAAGCAAGAAGTCTGAAAAGAGTTGCACAAGCAAGAAATGCAAGAGAAGAAACTCTTAGCATAGAACTTACAGTTATATCGAGCCATTTGTAAAATAACAAGGCCTATCTTCTGATCTAGTACTGCACTTAAATTTTTAATTAGAATTTAAATATGTTGATTTTGCCATCGTTTTTGAAAGTGAGTAGTCCTATCTCTAATATAAATAGTGTCAAATCAATCTCTAACTTCTTAAAAAGTTACTTGTATTTTGTTTTTATTTACAAATGTCAGGGTTGAAACTGTGCTTATATTATAGATAACTGCATGCTATTAATGTTTTCATTTTTCCCAATTCATTAACTGTTATGATTAACAAACTACTTAACATATTCAAAATGCTCTCCTTTGTGTTCCATACAATGCTGAACTTTATTATCAACAATTCTACTCTAGATTAGATGGCCATTGTTAAATTTAAATAAATGGCAGAACAGCCCAACAAGCAGAATCAAAAAAAGTTTGCAATAAACACTAACAAGAAAAGAAAAGAACCGGGCAAAAAAAAATAATATAAAGCAAGCAAACAATATGTGCAAGGCAGATTAACAGCAATAAGGCAAAGCAACAGTAATATGGCAAAAAGTTCGCAAACTAAGAATTGGGGTTGACACACAAGAGCAAATTCAAATGAACAAACACAGCATTCTGACATCAAGTCAAGACAGACTGGGACTGAGTCAGATGACACCAACAAGTGACCTATCTTATTGGCTAGAAAGAAATCCCAGCATGCATTTGTATGCTTCTGCCTATAAATTGGGGAGGGGAAAGTATTTTTCATTCATTCCATACAGGTTTATAACCAATGTCTACAAACCATTTGACACATTTCTACATTAATTTCAGAAAATCTATCAGAAAATAGTTTGTTTCAATTCAAGAACTGTTTTCAGTCTGAGCCTGTAAATAAGACCTTTCAGTAGACACCACAAGAAAAAGTCTGGTCAGATGATTGTGATGCCCACTCAATAGCTTCACATTGTCCTATACATGTCAGCTCAAAACAAAAAAATGTGTTAGTTTTGCCACACCCTGTAGATAGCAAAAGGTAGTGGAACAAAATGGCATATATGCAGTTGAAAAAATCTATTTACAATTATATAAAGATTGTCTCGAATTTCACCTGAAAAATGCTATAAACTATTTTTTTTGACCCAATAAACATAAAAAGCCACAATTTATTTTTTTATGTCTTTTTTCTTGAAGGAAGACAACACAAATAACACACTGGTTTATCAAGTTGAATTTATACTATTTTCTCTTATATATTTCAAAAGATCTAAATGATTTACAAAAGTTATCTTTCCATTTTGGTAGACTGTGTCATTAGTAGCATCAGTCATATTAAAAAGGTATTTATATTGCCTTAACATACAGATAATTTATTGATTATTTTTTAAGCTACAAAATAAAAGATCAATTTAGTAGTTTTACAACAAAAATTGCTCAATAATACCACCATTTTGGACTTTTAAATATTTAAGAAAAAAAAAATGCAAAGCAGTAAAGCCACTAACACATAACATCTTACAGGGTGCAGAAAAATTAGGAAAAGTAATATTAATAATGAGCGGAAAGAGTAATTAAGAGTAAAATAGATAGTGATTAACATTGTATTTAAATTTTTGCAGATTAAAGTTGGCTGGAAAGCATGGAGCTGGAATGGAGTTCCGCAAGCATGAAGTATTAGAAAAGAAACTGTTAGCATAGAATTTATGGTTACATCTAGCCATCTCAATTGTAAATTAATGAGATCTTGTACCAAATTATTGAGTTTGTCCCAAAGATCAATTCCTTGGATACCTCTTATCTGTGATCTTGAACCAGACTTGTCTAAGCTCTAAATAAGGAATCAGTTGTTTCTCACTTTAAACTAGTGTAAATTTTTAATTATTGCAAATATGCATGCATATTTTTATTGCTGAAATATTCAACATGTGTTTAAATTTATAGTATATTTGGCACTATATAATAAAACTGTTCCACTCATAAAAAATAGGGAAATATTCTTTTGAAATAATGTTTGTAAATTAACATATATTATACTTCCTGCATATTAACAGAAAATGAATTCAGTAAATATACAAAAATAGAAATAAGAGGCATAAGACAAGGATGTGTCTTCTTACCAGACCTATTCAACTTCTACAATGAGGCAGTACTAAAAGAATTAGGAGCCCTACCAATTAATTATTGGCAGCCACAATCTTAACAAGATAATATATACAGGTGACACACTATATTTTAGCAGATACAGAAAGGAAACTACAGGAACTCCAAGAAGATATAAAAGAAAATTGAAAAGTAAGGACCAAACATCAATTGTAAGAAGAATGTATGGTTGTCATCAAGAGGGGTAACCAAAGGTGGGAACTTGTGTAAATATAAAGTTGGACACTGAAGTTAACAATGAGTAGTGACAACCTGTTTCATGTTTCAAGCACAAAACAGAATGCCTCTGTTTGGCATTGTCCTCAGTATCCACACACACACACACACATATATATATATATATATATATATATATATATATATATATATATATGATAAATCTAAGATATTTTTAGAATAATATTTTGGTGATATCTATTAAAATCTGTCTTATGCTAATATTATTTTGGCTATTTGTGATATGTTAATCTATGTGCACTAATTTCACTAAATTTTGACAAATGACAAGTCAACCTACAAGAAAAAATGGTGCATTTGTGGCCAATGTAAGAAGTTCATGTAGTTTGTTGATTGTTAGTATTGGAGATACAATCTCCCAAATGGCATAAGAATTCATAAACAACAATATTTTTACATTAGGTTGATCATTGACGTGTTGAATTATTTCTAAGAATTAGATTATACATTTTTAATTAATTACATTTTTGATTTTTTTTTAATAAATGATAAATCTAAGTTATTTTTTAGAATAATATTTTAGTGTTATCTATTACAATTTGTCTTATGTTAATTATTGATTTCATGAAATAAAATATTACCATGGCTTTCTGAAGTCTCTGATTTGATAATTAATTATCACTTGCTCTATTTATTACATTGAGCTCTTGGGGATTATCCACATGGATTACCAATTAACTTTATAATATTATATATATATATATATATATATATATATATATATATATATATATATAGTAATATTAGCTGTTCCCTTATAAGAAAACATTTGGTATTCATTGACTGAGTAGCTGGTGTGATTTTTGGTTAAAATTTATAAAATCTTTCTCTTAAAAAGATTTTTCAGCAAAATAGCTTTCTGAAGTGCTGTAGTTGTTAGTAATTGTCAAATTGTCAGTATGTGTTTATCCATCTCAGTCGTTGCTGATATTGATAGTTCTCAAGTGATGTGGTTTCTGTTATTTGGTACAGTTCTTTGTTTTTCATTCTGTAGCACCAGTGATAGTTGGACTTTTATTAAGTATATAAATGTGGTTATTTTAGGCTTTAACCAATGAGAAAGCAAAATTTCTTCTCATGCCATTCTTTCAACCAGAGTCTGTGCATACTAACTCCAAACTGATTGTCGGCCCTAGGTATTGCACTGTGACCATCGCTATCTTATCAACATTTGATTTTTTCTACTTACATTTATATACATAACAAATTAAACTAAGCACAAATGACTATTAAAGGAAAAAATTTTTTCACAAACTTTGGTATCATTCTGGGGTCTTTTTTTGGGTTGAAATCAATGAATTTGTTTTGCTCATCCTAAGTTCTGAAAAAACATATGAAATTCAATATTTTTTATCCATAATGTTGAATGTGTTAAAATTATTCAACTTTTTAACAAGAAAAATCTCAATTTGATTGCCTCAAAACATTGTTGATTTATTTAAGCAAAATGATCTATTATGACATGTCTAATTTGTATTTAGATACACTGTATTTATTTTCAGTTTTTCTCGTTGCATTGTTGACTGCATTTGATCGATTATTGTACATAATTAGGTTACAATAAATTTTGTATTTTATCTGAATAATACCATATGAAAATTGAGATGTAGTAGAGTGGGAGGGGCCCTGTATCATTGAATGAGGTGGGGTGCACAAAACCCTTGAACTGATCTTGCTTTCAATTTTTGCCTTTTTCTTCATTTTTTGAAGAAATTTAAACTATATGAAGTTTATAAATTTAAACTTTTATGAATATAACCTTTATCACGTTCTTAGTTTAATTTTTCTTTAAATTTTACATATTCACATTTTAGCTTTTTGTTTGCGAACAAGTTGACCAAATTGAACACGGTAACCAATCTTTCTTTCTAACTCAATTGCAAATATTGTGAAGTGAATCTCTGTGTATGTATTTTGCAGCAGTGATGTCATTATTTATTTGTTGGTAGATATTTATTGTGGAAGGGTTTGCCTTCGCTTCATTGTTATTAACATTGCTGTAAGGAAAAGCACTCTGACCTCCTGCCATTGTTTTGTTTCTTATTTTTATAGTTTGACGTCTTTAAGTCCCAAGGCAAACTTCATTGCATCTTAGGGATGCAGCAAAAAGAATTTAGGGGGAAGAAAGGGAGAGAGCTGGGATGAGACAAGGTGATGGACGAGCCCTGGGCACTCAAGCCCTACTTCAATGTATCTATTCTTGAGTACTACCTATCTCTCTTCTTGACCCACTCTGTTCATCTCATACAAATCCTCCCCATAAGGTTGGTTGTGAGGATGCTTTTCTATTATTGATTGCCTGGTCTCTCTTTGAAGATATTTTTTAAAGGGCTTTTTTTTTTTTCCTTAGGAACATTTTTTTTTTGACATTACCTCATATTGTATGTGTGGTTAATTTATATCTTTTTATCACAATATAAGTCTTTGCAACATTTTTAAGATCTGACTTGCAGTTATGACTTATGATCACAACCAATGAATAATTATACCAATAATTTTTTTACTGAAAGCAAGAAATAAAAAATGGGGAATTATACAGAAAAATCTTCCTTATTCAATATTTTGAGCTCTCAAAGGCCAGGGGTGGTGAGACTAAAGAATGTAGCTTATCAGAACACATGCCATGGAAATAGTGATAAAGCAGGAAGAGTCTTGCTACATTTTGTCTAGGAAAGGAGTTGTAGTGAAGAAAATAATTCATCATCCACAACTTTGTGTAGATGTATCTGTCTATATTTCTAAGATGAGGTATTATGTACATTATTTACATTATTCAGGCTATTGTCCCCATCTTTGTTATCATATTTATCACAACATTTTGGCCATTGTATTCTCCGGCCTTCTTCAGGTGGTTGGAATGTCGAACTGAACCCTTTATTTTGCTCACTAGGTTAGACTGTTCTAGTTCCACATGCCATGTCTAATGGATGTCAGTTATCAGTTATCTCCTGTTAATTCCCCTCTCCAAGTTCTCCACTGCCTTAACCAAGTATTGAACTCACACCTCTTTGGGTCCTGTCACTGGATCTAACCAATGCCTTTATCCATTCTGCCATGTGTCTTTTGTGTAGATGATTTTGAACTCTATCAAGACAGGCAAATGAGGACGGGGCAACCAGATATGGTAACAATGCTTCATTTCTGGTCTGCTGTGGCTTTGTAAAAATAGAGTATAGCAGGAGGGGTCATATGAAACCAAATTGAATTCAAACTTGGCACTCCAATTTCTTGAGCCTTTTCTTTTTTTTTTTTAAATCAAATTTACCCCAAGCAAGGCAGTAAAGCCACTAAGGCACAATGGGTTACTTGGTGTGAAAGAATTAGAAAAAAGAAACATTATGAAGGAGTGAGAACAATAGAAGATAATATCAGGAAGACAGTTGATAACCATTGACATTGCACTTTGTTATATTCCATGCTAATAGGAATATATATTTAAAAAACAAAGTGGATAAAATAAGTAAAGGTTTATTGTAAAAAACCAGTACAATAAGAAGAAAGGTAACAAGGTCGTCCCAAGTTAATCCAGTAGTGAGTGCTACTATGGGAAGGTCAGTAGTTCTCACGAAAGTCTGAGTCGTACTCAACAGATCCCAGCTAGTATATTTAGCTACCTCCCCACGAGGGTTGCATGTGACACAAGGCTGGTTTAACGTGGGTTCTCCGAGCCCGTAGACTCGGCCAAAAATATTCCCTTTTGAACCCATTATAAACGGGTTCGGGGGCAGTCTACCTCCCTGAATGAAACTCTGCCCTTCAGCGGAGCCTCGTCCAGGTTCCTCTCTGCCCGAAGGCAGAGAGTTCGACTGTTTAGCTGGAACAGATCCCAGCTAGCCTCTGTAGACTGTTGACTTACCGATACTTATAATTAGTTACTACTCATAGTGTAGTCACTCATGGGGGTGACAGGTTATTCCATTACTTCACACTTAAATTTTGAAGATTAAAGTTGGCTGGGAAGTATGTAATCAGAAGAGAATTCCACAAGTGAGAAATGGAAGAAAAGAAACTGTTAGCATAGAACTTACAGTTACACCAAACCAATTCAAATATAAATTGATGAGACTTTGTTGCCAATCTAGTACTCTGCTTTATTCCATAAATTTGACGAACCTTGAAGTGAAGAGTTCATAGGAACAATTACCATGCAAGTATTTACAGAAAAGGCACAGGGAAGCAACTTTACAGTGGTAGAAAAGTGAGTGAAGTCAAGACTCCAGGTTAGGACCAATAATATTGCTGATTTTTCTTTGGCTTTTATGAAGAATCTCTGAATATATAGCAACTTTCTTACCACCACTCACACATCTGTGTGTGTGTAAAGGATAATAAAACAAATGTACAAAAGAGAAAGAACAGGAAAAAATTATTTTGCTAAATATCACAAATAGTGTAAACTGCTTTTAACTCTGAGTTTTGATTGGATGATCACATGACAGAAACCATCTCTTTCCCTTTATCGAATGCTGAATCTCTCAATGGCTATTACAATAAAGATGATAATATTGTAAAATCATTTTCTCCCCAGAGTTTGTTTTCCTTTTGAAAATTGCTTCTGTGATGAGGGGAAAGCAGACATTTTTATTTCTCGGACAAGAGCTAACAAGTTTTGTCCACGCTATAAAAGAAAAAACTAGAAAGCTTAGAGTAGCAATTTTTTTTATTTTTACAATGATGTTCACTCTGTACAAGACCCGAGGGTCACTCAAGGTAGAGGGTTACAGTGCAAGTGGCACAGATTATGTGGATATGTGTGGAAGATAACAGTTAAACTTAGACTTGAGTAGTTTAAGATTGTAGTGATTGGGGAAGCATTGTCTTATTTTTACAATGATGTTCACTCTGTACAAGACCCGAGGGCCACTCAAGTTAGAGGTTTACAGTGCAAGTGGCACAAATTATGTGGATATGTGTGGAAGATAACAGTTAAACCTAGACTTGAGTAGTTTAAGATTGTAGTGATCGGGGAAGCATTGTCTTGGGAGTCAGTTCCACAAGACAGTGGTTCATGGAATTTACATCTCACCAAAGGAATATGAAAGGAATGTGGGTGGTTCACTACAATATGTGTGACATGACAGGTCTTAGCTGTGAAGGTTAGGACTGGTGGAACTAAGGAGAGCAGTTTTTCTGAACACTAATTTTAAACCACCCCCAAATTGAAAGATAATACTATGTTTTGTTGATATAGGAAAACAGATACTGCACTTTGATCAAAAACAAAATGCAGTGAATGGAAGCATAAAACTGAACATTTTATTTTCCTCTGTCAAATATACAATAACATTCACGAAAATATACTTCTTTTTTTTAAGTATTTCACTCCCAATGGAGTGCTCCTAGTATGGAAGGGGTTATAGAGAGTGAAAGTAAGAGACAAAACTGGGTAGAGGTGGGATCAAGGAAAGGATAAAAAGAAAAACAGAGATCAAGGTATCAGAAGATGTCAGTTGACATTATATTTAAATTTTTGAAGATTATAGTTATCAGGGAAGCAAGTAAGAGGAAGTCACATTCAACTGTTTCAACAGTCGAAGGGTAGGACCACAATGCCAACCTAGTAGCAAGCTTAAATTCATGTCATTGAGGCACCATTAAAAATAGCTCATCAGAGCAGTCGCCATGAAAATATTTGTAGAAAAGACAGAGGGTAGCCACATCACATCTGTGAGAAAGTGACTTGATATTTTGGTCTTTTTTTAAATTTTCATTTTTTTGTACCATAACTAATAAAAAATTATTTGATTTGCTGTTCAGTTAGAATCACTCAAAGCAAAAATTGCCTTAGCTTTTTTCATCAATTATCTTATTTTAATTTAAAATTTTGCAACACTCTTAATTGCAACACAACTGGTTGTCATGACAACCTGGTTGAAAAGTACTGACTAAGAATGATGAAGGCTCTTTACATAATGAAGAAAGAAGGCTGTGAAAATTTGACACTCACAGGACATACTGAAGGCAATAGGAAAACAATGAGTAACTTCTCAAACGAGTTTGTGCTAATGGATGGCAGAACAGGGAATGGAATAATAAAAGGAAAAAACATTGCTAAGAGTGCTAAAGAATAGAATTTGGGGGAGAGCCATGATTGTCTACATACTGAAGAGATGCAACACTAAGAAAAAGACAACAAAACTGGCTGATGTTTTTCAGCATCAATTCATATCTGAGAAGACTTTTGGATTTGGTTTATATCCTTGACCTCCCTATCCCAACAGCTTCTCCTTCTTCTATATGCTGTGTCCTTTTAGGACATGGGTGATCATGGTTCTCCACAATTTCCTATTCTTTGCAGTTCTTAGTAAAGTTTGTCTTTTTGCTATTTATCCTAATCTCTGTTCTGTCAATTATCTAAAAAAGTTTGTTCTTCTTTTATATCCCTTTTCCCATCAAGACGTTGGCAATCATTGCTCTCCACAATTTCCTGTCTTTTAGTAAGGTTTGTCTTTTTGCTATTTCTTCTAATCCCTGTTCTGCCAACCATTTATAAAAACTTGTTCTTCTTTTATATGCCATGTCCCTTCAGGATGTTGGCAGTCATGGCTCTCCACAATTTCCTGTCTTTTGTAGCTCTTAGTAAGATTTGTTTTTTTGATATTTCTTCTAATCCTTGTTCTGCCAACCATTTACACAAGCTTGTTAAGTGGGTTATGTGATGCTTTCCTCTGTTTCTCTTCTGGACAACTTGTGCAAACACATGCACAATAAGAAATATGTCAGGGTCTAAATAAGATTTCATAATATGAGACGTCATTAAAGAATAAAAATAATTCTTTTAATCATTTCTTCCTTATTGGAGAGATTTTGAAGAAGTGAAACTTTCATAAAGTGAGGCAATAAAATCATACTTATTTGATTTATTTGGATTTTAATTGTTTTCGTAATTCCTTCCTTTATACCTCATCTCATATTGCAATTATATTTTCTTACTTTTTCCTTTCCTATTCTTTTGCTTTTCGACAGTTGTCAGAAGTGATTCGTCATACTTCAAAACGGGCGGGTGTGTCAGTCCTTTACTTGGCCTTTTATAGACCAATTTTCATGATTCTATTGAACTGTATTTTGTGGGGTGGGCTGGTGTCTTGCTTTTTTAAAAAACTTTGCCAATAAGACAGAAAGAAAAGGGTTTACTCAGTGGGTACAGGGTGGATTTTGGTGTTGCGGGGTGGATGGCTATGATAAAAAAGGCAGTAGAGTAACCGTCAATCTACTTTAATAAATCAAGTACAAGAAAAAAGAAGCGTGTGTGTGTGTGTGTGGACTGAAGTTGGCTTCTCGACATGACAAATGGTTGCTACTTGCTCTAGACTTGCCTATTGCTAAGGGCAAAAAGGAAAAAAGGAGGGAAAAAGAAATAAAACAATGAAAAATGGGAGGAAAAAAAGACTGAGGGAGAGATGGGTGTTGGGGAAGGGTTGCTTTCAGCTTGATAGAAATGGAAGAGACAGGAAAGTGTTTGATGGGAAGATGAGGTGAGGAAGGAAGTGACCAAGAAGTGGTGATGGTTGTAGGGCAGGAGATGGGCTCCCAGAGAATTCATCTTTTTTTCTCTCTCTCTTTATATCTTTATTTTTTTCCCTCTCTTTGTATTTTTCTGCATTTTCTTTATTATTTTTTTTAATCTTTATTCTTAGCTCAGAGCAGTAACTCTGTATTACCTCTGCTCCTGGAAGTCATTTTCTGGAAATGCGATGGACAGAGGCATTGGCAAGTAGAACATGCATACATCATATATAGAAATGATACTGAGATAGAATTTTGCAAGAGAATGAGGGGTAGGGAATGTAGGGGTGGAATAGGATGGACAAAAAGTACAAATCTCTATCAGGTATATTCAGGCAGTAGTTTTTCATCTATGCAAGTTTGGCTAAAAACCAATAAAAGTTCTAGTAAGGAATTTTGGGCAAATATGGACTTTCGTGCCTGCAAAAAAAAAAATGAATTATCAAAAGGAATTTTTTTTTTCATGACACAAATTTTATTTTAATTACTCTTCACCAATGTTTATTATTTGAAAAAGCAATAATCAAAATTGTAATAAAAGTTAAACATATGATGAAAGTGAATTTAAAATTTTGTTCTTGTTCATGAGAATTTACAACAAAAATATTAAATACTATTTATTAGATTGATTGCAAAAAAAAATTGGCATATCAAAAGGAAAATTTTTCCCAACATGGCTGTTATTCTTTACCAATGTTTATTTTAAAAAGTGATTATTACAATTGTAATAAAATCTAAACATATGATGAAAGTGAATTTATACATTTATTTTTGTTCTTGCAAATTCACAACAAAAATATTAAACACTATTTATTTATTAGATTGGTTATTTACAAGAATGATTCTATATTTACAACATTCTAAAAACAAATAACAATTAAAAATAATGCAATGCAACATTTATCATTTACCAATGTATAAAGAAATAAATATGAAAAAAATTTTATTCATAAACATTTACTAAATTATTAAAATATGTGAATAAGTAAATCTTTATTATTTGCCATTTTATAAAGTTTAAATCTATTGGTAATTAACTGATATTTTGCCAGCCATTCCAATAAAAAATCTAATAAATAAATAGTGTTTATTATTTTTGTTGCCATTTCTCAAGAACAAAGAAAATGTATAAATTAATTTCATGTCTAGGTTTTATTACAATTCTTATCATCACTTTTTAAAATACACATGGACATATCTACATATATACATGTATGTATATATATATATATATATATATATATATATATATATATGTGTGTGTGTGTGTGTGTGTGTGTGTGTGTGTGTGTGTGTGTGTGTGTGTATATATATACACACACACATACATACACACATACATATATATGCATATATACATATGATGACTTGTATTCGAGAATGCCTGTCTACTAGGGTGGTTAGCTAATCCATGTTGCAGATGCTTGCTAAAGTACTTTTGTATTTGTTTAATACCCACAGAGTCCATCTGTGATTTATACTGCAAATATGCTGAGCAGACCTTAGTTACAGTTTCATAAACACGCAAACACACACATATACATTCAAACATACATATATACATAAACACACACATATACACACAAACATATATATATATATACATACACATACACATACAAAAATACATATATACATAAACACATACATATACTTACAAACATATATATACATAAACACATATGCATATACATACAGATATACATAAACACACACACATACTTACAAACATACAGATATACATAAACAAACAAACATACATATATATGCATATAAAAACACACACACATGCATACACATAAACATACTTGTGTACATAACAGACACACAAACATACATATATTCATAGACACAGACACATACACACACACATATAAACATAAACATGCACATACAAGCATACATATATAAATATACAGACACACACACAAACACACATATATACATAAATACATACACATATATATATATTCATATCTATATATCTCCAGGCAAGTTTGATTAAAAGGCACCAACAAGGTCTATCTGTTTAATTTTTATTATACTTTTCCAATTTTCCGCATAGGATGTTGAGAATTTTGTTGAAAGTCATGTATAAACTGTCCAAAGTTCCTATTTTGTTATTTTTGACTTTCCAGTCATTATCCAGTTTATCTACAATTTTGAATATAATACAACAAAACAACTACTTTTTGGGCCAATTTAAAAAACTTTTGAACTTGTAGGGTGTATATAAATTTGTCACTTAGCTGATTGATGTTATATTCAGCACCTCTCCTTCAGAGTTTCATAGGCTAGCATTTGTGTAATTGTTTGGTCTACTTGTTAGGATGTATCAACAATTTTTTTTATATTAAGTTAAAAAATAATTTATGTGCTTTTTTATCTGTGTTAGGTTGATTTTTCATTTTACTTCTTTGTTTTCACAAGTTCATGTGTGTGTGTGTGCCCGCACATGTGTAAACCTGTACATGAGCATATGTTCACATTTGTAGGATGTCGTGGTTATTTCTTTTCATAATATATATATATATATATATATATATATATATATATATATATATATGGTATAAATAAAATGACAATTGGAAAAAAGATCTTAGATTTTGCCGACGCGTTTCGTCTTCCGACTTTTTCAAGGCAAAAATGAAATCGAAATGTTCTTGTTGTTATAGTTACATTAAAAAAAAATCCAAATTTAAAAAGATAGACGCTTCTGTCTAAGCCTTTTTTTTGGTTAATGTAAATTACCTTTATAGTAAGAGATTTTTTTACTTATTTCATTTTTGCCTTGAAAAAGTCGGAAGACGAAACGCGTCGGCAAAATCTAAGATCTTTTTTCCAATTGTCATTTTATTTATACCAATCTGTCTTGTCCACAGAACTGATCTGGGAATTTAACTAATATATATATATATATATATATATATATATATATATATATATATATATAAATAAATAAAAAAATATTAATTTATTTTTTTCAAGGCTTACACCCATATCATATTAAAACATGAGTTCTTGTACAATCACCAAAGTTAAGTAAAGTCAACCCTGGTTATTACCTAGATGAGGGACCAGCTTGAGAATACCTGACAAAGTAAACTTGGGTGCGTGAGTGGTGTAATAATAATCTTCTTTAAATTGGAAATCAGAGAACCAAGTTCAAATTGCTGGGCGTCCTGGGTATGACAATAAACTACGTCCAACAACAAGGCTTCAGATAATGTTTTCGGAAAAATAATGTTGCCAGCTATACATTTTTGAAACAATGTTGCCAGATATATGTTTAATAGTACTGTATATTTAATATATGTATAGGTATATATATATATATATATATATATATATACCTTAATTTAGCATTAAATGACCCACAGTGGTTGATATACCATAAAACCCAACTAACCAACCTAACCAAACCATCAAATCGCAGGTTAGGTTTGTTATGTGCAAATATCCTTGGAAAATATAGGAATCCACCTTTTTCACCCCAGCCTATGGATTAATTAGTAGAACTTGTATCAGTAGAAATCATTATTATCCCCACAAAATTCTTGCAATCTTGAAATGTTCTCTGCCTGAAAAAAGTTGATAAGCTGCCAGATACAAACAAATCAATGAATCTTTTTCTCAACTCAGTAGAGTTAGAAAGAATTCATGTTTCCCTTTTTATGAAAAGCAAAAATTTAAGACTGAATTAATTCAGTAAGACAAAATGTTTTACAAAAGAAAAATACTTTATCCTGGGGCCAATAAGACAATGATATTTTAGAGATAAATGCAAATTTGAAAGTTGTCAAATCCATGAGAAAAATCTTTGGGCTTTTGAATATGACATTATATATATATATATATATATATATATATATATATATATATATATATATATATATATATATATATGTGTGTATATATATATATATATATATATATATATATGTATATATATATATAAAAGGCACAAACACTAATATTTCATGGCTATAATTAATTACATTGGAATCATAATCATGATCCAATTCATCAGACCTACAAATTCTCATATATATATATATATATATAAATATATATATATATATATATATTGTTAGCAGACCTACAAATTATATATATATATATACATATATATATATAATCATGATCCAATTCATCAGACCTACAAATTCTTATATATATATATATATATATATATATATATGTATGAAGAAATATAATTTTAAGGTGTACTATATTTATGGGATAAAGCGCTCAATATCAGAGTTACAGAGTATGTAAATATAAATATAAAAGTGAACATTGAAGTCAACACTCAAAGGCGACAGGCTGTTTCATGCTAGATGCAATCGTCAAGCTGCTGATTGCATCTAGCATGAAACATCCTGTCACCTCTGAATGTTGACTTCAATGTTCACTTTTATATATATATATATATATATATATATATATATATATATATATTGTTAGGAAGGTACATTTTACTACTTTTAAACTACAATTTTCCATGATTTCCCTTGAATGATCATATTTCAAGGGAAATCATGAAAAATTGTAGTTTAAAAGTAGTAAAATTGACCTTGCTAACCAGACGCTCTTCTGTAGCTAAAATTGGTATAGCTTGTCAGACTATATATATATATATATATATACACACATACATATATATATATATATATATATATATATATATAATGTACTACTGAACAGTTCTCAACCCAATCAAGTACTTGAAATCAGTATCAATGATGTATAGTCATCATAATACAGATATTCAGAAGTAGGCTATTCCAAGAATTTTTCAGACGCTCCATATAAAAGCACTCACACATTCACACACAAATATAAATATACCATTTATTAAAGTAACTTTAAATATTTAAATTTCTTGGACTGTTGTCCTCATCATTATTACCCTATATTCATGATGTTTCAGCCATTATACATTCCATCCTTCTATAGGTGATATTTATTGGAATTTTGAAATTCCAACAAATATTACCTGAAGAAATTCTGAGTGTACAATAGCCGAAATGTTGTGAATATGGCAATAAAGATGAGAGTGTAAATAGTTGAAATACCTCATCTCAGAAATATAGGCAGATGTTAAATTTAAGTATTAATTAAGTATATATATTTGAAGTCATATATACATATATATCAATAAAGTAATTTACAGTAATAAGAATATATACAGGGTTCAATGAATAAATTGTCGTCTAAATTACACAAAAATGAAAATAATACTGACATCTCATTGTAACAGATATATGTACCAAAATTACACAAAAATATCTTGAAATACTAAAGAGTAAATTTATTCAATAAAATCGCCATTGACTTCAAGCATGATCTCCATATAATGTTGGAATCTCCTACAACTCTTCTGGATGGTCACCTTGTTTAAGTTAGGGAATGCTGCCATAATTCTTGATTTCAGTCCATCTTTGGAGTTACAATTACACATTTTGTGCATATATGCATATAGACAGTTCCAATCTTATGGTCAAAGAAATATGCACGGATGTGATGCTGCTGGACACCTACACAAAAAAATTTCCATCTGAAATCAGGTTTGTGGTTCTATGTTTATCTACGGGCAGTGGCTACACTGTATTAGCCACAAAAACCATTTCAGGCAGCAGGCAGCAGCCAGCTTCTCTCAGTCATGTATATTGTGGTCATGCATTTTGGCTTTTTTTTTATGAATCCAGGAGATTAGGAACCAAACCTGCCTTAGGACAAAAGGGATAAATGGTTGAGTTTTTATGTAGCTTTGTTTGGCATTGTTGTTTCCAGCTAAATTAGTTTAAGTCTAAAATGACATTTACAATAAACAGTTAAAAATTAATGCATATGATTCATGAAATTACATTACACACACACAAACACACACAATTAGATGAAAACATAAATATTTCAATATATATATATATATATATATATATATATATATATATATACACACACAATATATATATATATATATATACACACACAAATAGATGAAAACATATTTCAATATATATATACAGACAAATATATATGTGTATATATATATATATACACAAGTAGATAATATATATATATATATATATAATATATATATATATATATGTATATATATATATATAAACAGTTATGCAAATGGGTATATATATATATATATATATATATATATATATATATATATATATATATATGTGTGTGTGTGTGTGTGTGTTTATTAAAAAGAAAAGAGAAGGTTTAAACATTTTTGGTTAGTATGTGGATTATCTTAAATATATATTATACTTTATTTTCCATATTATTTACTACACGGATTTCAGTTTGTGTAACCTTCATCAGTCAAAGAATGGTTATTTCCACAAAGGTTATTTAAAGGAATTAATTTTTTCCTTATATTTTCTCATGTTTAACCATTGTCTTTTGTGTATAGTAGTAAGCCAATTTCTAATTGTATTATGGAGAAAATGTTATATATATATATATATATATATATATATAGGTGATAATAGTAATATTTAATAGAAATAAAACCTACTGATATATATAAAAAATATGTCATATAATGTATGGCATGGCAAGCAGAATTTTTTCAGTAAGAATGCTCAACAGATAACTAAAGCAATAATTATTATTAATAAAAAAAATATTCACAGTACTTATGTATGATGGACTAAATGTTTCACAGTTTTGCCCTTCATCAAGTTTATTTGTTAACATTTTATTCATATATATATATATATATATATATATATATACATACATACATACATATGTATCCCAAAAAAAGTATCCCAAAAAATTTCGCTTGAAGATGGAATGGAGCCTACTTTAACTCAAGTTAATTCAAATATTATTTTGAAGTTTTTGGCTCTTGTTTTGAAACATGAGACCTCTTATGTAGTGAGTTGGAATCATATTTTTAAATAAATAATTATATACATACATATATATATATATATATATATATATATATATAGAGAGAGAGAGAGAGAGAGAGATAAACAGATAGATAGGGTATGATAAAACACATACATACACACATATATAATTGCACATACAAATATATTTTTTTTTGTCAGGTGCTATAAAAACAGTGCTCATTGTTATATAACAGAGCTATTAAGTATATATCAGTGAATATACATAATATCCCATATCAATAACAGGAATTGTAGTTTTATGCAAATACGCACTCTTCAGGTGCAGGAAACGTACTATTAAGTGTTATGTAATTTTTTTAATTTTTCAACTTTCAAACTTAAGTATTTGACTGATATAAATTATAAATTATTAATTAAAATACTATAGACAACAAAAATAAAATAAAATCTTAACACACAATTTAAATCAACACCATGAGAATGTAAATTTCATAACTCTTAATGCACCTGAAGATTGTGTATTTGCATGAAACTCTGAGTTGTGCTATCGACGTGGGATATTATGTATATTGAGTAATATATATATATATATATATATATATATATATATATATAATGGACTCTCCTGTCATTGATCAATGCAGGCTGTTGACCCGCTCCTACTGGGGACCCTTTTACGATGCATGAGGGTTAGACACATCAGTTCCTAGGAACCGACACCCAGACAACCTGCACATATTATTTGATTATAATGGTGAAGGTATTGTGCAAAACCAACCACACTTCTTGAAGAGCCGAATACAGAGACCTGGTGCACCATGTGCCAAAATATCCCCAAATGACCCTCTGCAGGTTTTGAATTCAGAGTTGTTTTTCTCCTAGACCAGTTGCCATCCATGGCTATAGAAACCAGTCTGTCCTGCTATTTAACCATAGGTTGGGGGAGAAGAAGTGGATTCATACCTTCCCAAGAGTGTTAGCATGTAAGTGAAGGAGGCACAGTGGACAAACGGTGGAGAAATGGATAGTGGCTTGGATTGAGGAATTGGGGAACCGAACTGGAATTTCAGTCAAACACATTATATATATATATATATATATATATATATAAATATATATATATGATTACCTGAATAATTACATCGGAGAGACTTTTAAATAAAAAGAGTATATTTACACAAAAGAGACGTTTTATAAAATGATAAACTGTGCATTAGTTATTCATCATGTTTTTATTAAAAGAGAGAGTAATTTACTAAGGCAAAATATATAGAAAGTGCACTGATATCTGAATCATCTCATTCATATATACATAGCTGATTAGTGTTATCTTCAGCATCCTGACTCTAGAATTGTGTAGAAGGACTCTCCAGCAATCACTCTGTACACTCGTCAGGGGATATCATCAATTGACTGTTTATATTTCTTGTTTTTCTTTTATATATGCACTTTTCATTGGTGCATGGTTATTTCGTTTTCATTGTGTGTCTGTGTGTGTCTGTGTTTTTGCATGCTCACGGCCCATTTTGCATGTATGTGTGTATGTGTATAATGTTGTGGTTATTTCTCCTTTTCTTCATTTTTCTTGTCCCTTTATACTCTCTCCTTATTGGTTTTATACATTTTCTCTTTCTTTCAGTTGTAGCAATTTTGATATCCAGTTTTTCAGACATTTATGGTTCCTGTTAATTCTAGTGTTTTCATGAGTTTGGAAAATTCTATTCCATTTCTTCTATTTAATTTCTTCTAATTATTTTTTATTAATGCTTAAATGATGAGATAAATATTTATATATGTCTTCATATGGGTTGAAATGATCAATATCTAGGATAGAGAGCATGTAAATATAAAAGTGGACACTAAGGTCAATAGCAAGCAGTGACAGCCTGTTTCATGCTTAAATGCACTTTTTCATTTAAAGGGACACAACTCTCAATAGTTCATCATCTTCTATATAATAAATGCCAATGTCACTGTGCCACACTTTTTCAATTAAAGGGACACAACTTTCAACAGCTCATCTTCTATATAATAAATGCCAATGTTAGTGTATCACTGTGTCAGACTTTTTCAATTAAGAGAACATAACTCTCTAACTTTTAATAGCTCATAATACAGAAATTTTGGATTCCCAAGTTTTCATTACTGCAATTGTTTCTGTTGATTTTTTTACATAATTTTTTGCACAGTAAGAATTTTTATAACTTGGAAATAAATTTGGGAATAACTGAAATTAATTGTGAAATCCAGGAAAAATAACCTGTAAAAAAAAAAATAATTATTCGTATGGAAAGTAAGGGCCTATGCACATCGAAATGTCTTTAAATTAAGTGGCAGCAGAAGAATAATTGTTGAACTTTTAAGAGGTAAGCTTAAATATTAATGCAGTACTTAAATGCAGTGATCAATTTTGAATTCTCCTGTAGTCTATTGTTGCCTATCCCATATGGTAGCAGTATGTCTTACAAAGAGAAATCTATGCCAAAAGAGGACCAGATTGCAATCAAAAGAGCCAAGGCTGCAGCTAAGAAAAGAAAGTCCCATACAAATGAAAACCCAGATCAAACAGCTGCCAGGAGAGCTTTCAATGCTGAGAATATACAAAGTTTTAGGGACTCAAATTCCTGAACAAGCTAAAGGCCCAATCATGAGAACCTCCCTTCACAAAAGCTAGCTTAAATACTACTCGGTAGGATGGCTTTTAAGCTATTATATATATATATATATATATCAGTTAGTTATGTGCCATGCATAATACACGCTTAGGTGATCATGTAACTTTCGAGGTAGATTTGTTTCCCACAGCAGGTTGTTATTTCTTTCTGCGGTGGACCAGTTGCCATCCAAGTCTATAGAACTCAGTCTGTCCTGCTATTTACCCATAGTTGGAGGGAGAAGAAGGGGATTCATACCATTCCCAAGGGTATTAGTATGTAAATGAACATAATGAATTTAACTGGAATTTGAAGTCGGCTCTCTGATTTCTCAATCTGAGCTGCATTACTCCACCATGCCTCCTTACTATACATATATATATATACAAAATTATAAAATTTTGATATATTAAACCAATTAACTGACATCAGAAAATAATTTTATTTCAACAAATTCATCTTTAGCAAAATAAAACATGATTCATGTTAAGCACATGAACACTTGAATTTTGTTTTTAGTATGTGTTGTGGAGTAAATAAGACACCCTCGGTAGCACAAATGAACTCGTAAAGATGCTTCAAATAAAGAACTCAAAGTGAAGCAGGTGAAGTCAGTTAGAGTCAGATAGGAAGGATTCTAATGACGTTGTGCCAAGTAGCCTAAGTAAGACATAATATTATAACCACGAGTTATAACACTACGTTATTATAGAAATTAGGTCATGACTAATTTCAACTTAGTTTTTAAAATCTAATATCTATAATGCTAAAGTTAAGGCCATAGTAAATTTTATGTTTGATCAATACAAATATCTAATTATTTTAGTTTCAAAAAACATACAAGAGTCCCCAAGACTTTTTTTATTAATTAAAAAAAGAAGCATGCAGGGGTTGATTGTTAAGTAAATTCTTCTATCACATGGCATCACTAGTGAAAAGAGAGACATATTTGACCATATATTTGGTAGCATATGAAGTCCAGTTTAAATGTGTTTAGTTGGTTGGTTGATTTTGTTTGGTAGTATATCAACCTCTATAGGTTATTTAATGCAGAAATCTACAGATGTTTTCTACATCATTTTATACTTTCAGAATAAAGTTATGTTTATATATATATATATATATATGTTTGGGGGTTCACTATTTGTCCATAGCTGGGACCCTAACAGGTGCTACCACCCAGGGTCAGGGTGGACCTGGGAACAACAGCAATTAAGAGGTGGTTCTAAAATGTGTTTAGTATTAATTTAAGTAGTAGCATTTATTAGTCATGAGCACTATACCAAAGTTGCATATAAAATTCATATAAAATTCAGAGAGTCATTTGCATGAACTTTCTGATGACAATTATTTTGGTGATGTACTGTGAAATGTTGCATGCTCTCAAAGAATTCATCCACCCTGCCAAGAATAAGTTCTGGAAGGATAAATTTAAATTTATCTTTCCAGACATTATTCATGACAATGCAAAGTCAAATTGTAGTGAGTAAATTGTACAAATGGTAAAAAGCCTGTATTTGTCCATACAGCCTCATTTTAGTAGCATCAGGCTTCAGGTTGTTCACAAAATTGAAAAAGACATAGAAAGTTCAACATTCTTCATCTGATGCTAAAGTTGAAACAGCTATCTACAATTGGATCAAAAGTAAACAAGAATCTTTCTTCATGGATGAAATGAAAAATTGAAATGGACATTTGGGAAAATGTATTATACTAAATGTTGAAAGATAAACTTGTAATTTTAAAGAAAATGAAATGTACTTCATTTTGATACCAGTTTCATTATTCTATCTAGTCTAAAACTTCTTTTATAGAATGAGAAACCTTATCAGTCAATCTTCATAGCACTAAATGGTGATTATGTGTTGTTCTTGTTTTAATTATTTCACCCTAAGCAAGGAAATAAAGCCACCAAGATACAAAGCATTATTGAGTGTGAAAGATTATGACAAAAAGAAAAACATTATTAAAGAGAGAAAACAATCAAGAACAGGAATTAAGATGACAAAAGATAATTGCTTGACATTACATTTCAATTTTTGAGGATCAAAGTTGACTAGAAGAAATTTCCACAGGCAAGAAGTGTGAGAAAAGAAACTATTAGCATAAAACTTATGGTTAAATCTAGCCATTTCAACTGTAAAATGATGAGACTTAGCTGCCAATCTAGTATTGTATTTAAATTTCATAAATTCAAGGTACCAAATAAGGAAGTTCATCAGAACAATTACCATGAAAATATTTATAGAAAAGATACAGGGAAGCTACATTACAGCAGAGAAAATGTGACTGAAGACAAGATGCCAGCTCAGGACCAACAACATCACAGATGATTTTCTTTGGATTTTATCAAGAATCTCTCAATACATAGCAGAAGCACCAGACCAGATATGACAGCAATATTCAATGAATTGATTAATAGTAGACTTATAAATGTAGAAAAATAAACTTGTAATATTGAAGAGAAATAAATATACTTCATTTTGATACCAATTTCAATATTCTATATGGTCTAAAACCTGTTTTATAGGAATAGGGACCTTATTTACCAATCACCTTTGATATACCCAAATCAAAAAGAAGTATGGAATTTTTGTAATCTTTAATCATTGTGGCTTCACAAAAAGGACAATTTTGCTAATGATACTGCTATTTTAATTCCTTGCCAATATTTATTGTTTTAAAATGTGTTGATTAGAATTGTATTAAACAAACCTGAATATATGAAGAAAGTGAATTTATACATATTTTTTTATCTTGAGAATTAACAACAAAATTATAAGCCACTATTTAAAGCAGTAAATATTGTGGGAGGAGCAAAGATGTCAATGAAAAAAACAGTCACTTTGACATTTCATTTTTGGGGGGCACAAAGGTACTAAGACTGCCGCAATTTTTTCATACTGTATGAAGTAACCTCTTAAGCAGTGACTTAACAAAAAGTATATTCACTATATGATACATGGCAATAAAGGATGACATATCTTCTCCTATCTTAAAACAAATAAACAACAATAACATTAACAAAACTCCCAAATGAACCATGTTATGTTTTAAGGCTGTATCAGTAGAAAATAGAATAATATTGAAATCTAATTAACTAGACATTGATGCTGTAGTTTACATCAGCGTCGCCAGCAACTCCTTCATTAAATATCAAGCTTTTGGACTAAGGACAAAAGTAATAATGTTAGCTCCATTTCTGTACTTCCCCCACACCTCTAAACTATTCTCTGATATTAAAGTGAGGTAGTGCCAACCTGACCAAAGTTGTGCATGACAGTAGGCGGGAAGAATAAGAAGTAAGGGCAATGGAAGTAGCTTTAGTGTGTTCGGTAGTGAGGGACCAGGAAATCAAACTATTTTCGTACTTGGGTTTTAATTCAAGAGATTTTCACCATCTATTTTTTTTTAACTTTCTTGACTGTTTGTTCAACAGATTTTGTCTAATTTAGGAGCCTTGCTTGACTGTTTATAGTTTTATGCTTTCTTTTTAAATGTACTTTGCTTTTCCTTTTTTTCTTTTTCTTTTTCTTCTTTTCTTTATTTCTTTTTTTATATTTGGAAGGGATGCAGCTGTAAACTAAGTGCTGCTTTTAAAAAAGAGAGCAATGTCTCTCCATAAGCAATATAGGAAAAAGCAGTGAAGTAGTGGACATAGGGATCAACTCTATATGGTGACCATCAGTTCAATGCCTCAAAGCGATATATAAAAAATAGTAGTATGTCAGTGTGTGTATATATATACTTCCAAAATTAAAGCAAATATACAGAGTTTAGAATAGCTCATGATCAAATGTAATAAACATTCATCGTCTGTTATATTTAACAATATATATTTGAATATA
>OZ010575.1:29077236-29124736 GCA_963932145.1 Acanthosepion lycidas
GTGGTATAGGACTGTTCTCTACGAGGTGAAAGATATCATCCAAAACTATTTTGTTATGTTTTTATGGGCAGCAGTTCTTTTCAATACTTGAATGTGTGCTGGTTGCAAAAAGGGAAGGAAAAGGATTGCCAAAAAATGACAGAAATGATTTAAAGCAAATCAAGGGAACAAAAACACTCCAAGGTTGAAAAATGTTATCTTAGTGACACTTGCTTTTCTTTTCTTTTCTTTTTTTCCTCTTTTTTATGTAAGAGAAAGACTACCACTAGATCTTTGCCGATGAGCCTGGAAAGAAGCCCAGAAAAAGAAATGAAAAGTATTTCTTTTTCTTCCTTTTTCTATTTTTGTTTGTATGTGTATGTGTGTGTAAGGCACTGAAAAAGAATTATTCCGCTATATTTTTTATTTGATAGCTTTGTCCATGATTTTTTATTTTTTATTTTTGGTAATTCTCATAGCTGGAAGAAATAATAAAGAAACTTGCTAAAGGTCCATAAAACTTTGCTTTTTTAACAGTTCAGCAAGTGAATAAACAGACTTGAATGAATAGATATACCTGAAAGAGAAAGAAAGAAGACTTTTCTGCAAAGGTTCAAATCAGCCAGTCAGCTAAGTGCCACATGTAATACACGCTTGGGAGATCATGTCTCTTTTTAATCCAAGACTAACTAAGCAGAAGATCTTCCCACAGTAGGTTGCCATTTCTTTCTGCAGTAGACTGGTTGCCAACCTAGACTATAGAACCGAATCTGTCCTGCTATTCAACCCATAGCTAAGGGGAGAAGAGATGGATTCATACCTTTCCCAAAGGTATTTGCACATAAGTGAATGTAACAAACCCAACCTGAATTCGAACTTGGCTCTCTGGTTTCTCAAGCCATTATCCTATTACACCACACTGCACATTCTGTCAGCTACAATCTTAAAAAATTTAAATGGAACATCAACCATCATCTTTGTCTCCTTGAATCATTTTCATTTTATTGTCCTTTCGCCTCAATAATATTTTCTCAATTTCTTTCACTCTTAGTAAATCTTTGCATCATAGTGCCTTTATTACCTTGCTTGGGGTGAAATCATTCAAAAATAAATAATATCATGGTATTACATGGATTCATACCTTTCCCAAGAGTAATTGCATATAATTGAATATAACAAACCCATTTAGAATTTCAAAATGAAAATTAACTGTTAATAACAAAAGCCATCTAAATTGCATGAAGTCTTCTTAGTTTTGTATATAAATATATGTAAATTGTATATAAATGTATGTATATTGTATATAAATATATGTAAATTGAATATAAATGTATGTATATTGTGAAATATGACAAACTGGAAAAGTTTATTTGTGACACATTTCAGCCATTAGGATTTCATCAAACTGGGCTTTGTTGACTGACACGTCCATACATGTGCACGAAATGAAAGACACAGGTAGTTTAAAAATTTTTTGAAAGAATATTTTTGAAAGAATATTTTTTTTTTCAGTCTAGTCAAATTCATCTGTATTCTTTTTCTTTTTCTCTCCATCACCTTTGTCCCCGATTATCCTACACTGTGGCAATATAAAATCTACCAAGAATGATGATTTATTGTTTTGTGCACATGTGTAGCAACATTTACAAAGCCCAGTCCGATGAAATCCTAGTGAATAAAACACATCATAAATAAACTTTTCTAGTTTGTCATATTTTTTTAGATACTGCATGTTGATATATAAAATTATACAAAATTATATATATGATTAAATATATCATCATATCATATGTATATTGTATATAATAGTATTGATTTTAATAACATTTAATCCTAGGTTAAATTGTTTTGAGAAAAATATTTTTCTAGTTTTAGTATTAAGTTTCTACAATACACTGGTTGACAAACAAGACTATAAGACCCAGTCTGTCCTGCTATTCAACCCATAGCTGGAGGAAGAACACATGGATTCATACCTTTCTCCAAGGGTGTTTGTGCACAAGTGAATGTAACAATCTCGACTTGAATTCGAACTCTGACCTCTGATTTTTCATTCTGAGCCATTATCCATTACATCACAACACACAACCAAAAAACAAATGCCTAATACAAAAAGGATCTAGTGTATCAAAACATTTTTAAAAGGAATTTATCAAAGAAAACTGTGAAAAACGTGCCATGTTTAATCATCGTCCTGAAGTAACAAACGTCAACAAATATATTAAGCTTCTTTTGTATCATATAACAGTTAATTTTAGAATGAAATTCAAAAACCAAAAAAGTGATTTTAATTGTTGGTGTTTTTAATAGAAGCAAAACTCTGCAGAAACAAGACAAATTGATGAATTTTAATTAACTGAATAAGTCAGCAAAAATAGTACAAAGATGAATGAAAGCAAGGTTATTAGGTTATTTCAGTGATAATGTTAGAAAGTGAGGTTATTTTAATGATAATGCTTGAAAGTGGGGTAATTTTAATGATGATGCAAAATGTAAGGTTATACTAATAATAATGTTTCAAAGCCAGATTATTTTAATGATAATGCTTTAAAGTAGGGTAATTTTAATGATAATGCTAGAAAGTAAGATTATTTTAATGATAATGTTTATATATATATATATATATATATATATATATATATATATATATATATATATATATGAGTGAATAAATTACAGACATTATGTCTGCTAATTTTAAAAAAAAATCTGTTCATACTCATGAATAACCTTCCATGTAGTGATATTAAAGGATGAGAGAAATATGGTATAACTGTTTAAATATCTTTTATTTTCAATTCCCAAGTACTTTCGATCTTCTTCAATAACATTAAATTAAAAAAAATTTAAACATGTATAGCACATTTCTCTCATCCTTTGATATCAATACACAGAAGGTTATTCATGAGTAGGAACGGATTTTGTTCAAAATTAGCAGGCATAATGTCTGTAATTTATTGAATCAGACATGCCTAAAAGAGAATTTGCTGCCTAAATACACAAATATATACATATAAATATATATATATATATATATACATACATATATATATATATATATATATATATATATATATATATATGTATATATATATATATATATATAGATGTATATATTAAAAAGAAATGGAAAATAAAACATAATATTTTTTTTTTTAAATTCACATGACAACCAAAAACATTTGCGGCACCTCTCTTCTCTTCTTTTTAATATACACACTTTTCTCTCGTTGGAACCACTACAACCTATTTCTTTTATATATATATATATATATATATGAGAAGCACACCAAGAGTGCTGGTGGTAATAAAACAGTCCTCAATGTTTAAAAAATAGAGCTAAAATTTATACTAATAATATGTTTTGTTCCTCCACATTTAGTACAATTGTGCATTTCATGCATGAGACAATCATCAGGCCAGGATTGAAAACTGACCAGTTTTCAATCCAATCCTGTTGGTTTTCATGCCTGATGATTGCCTTGCACATGAAACTCAAGTGTTGTACTAAACAGTGAAGAACAAAATGTATATTTATTATTAGAAATATAGGTGTGTTTGTGTGTATGTGGGGATGTAGAAATACTTTGGTTGGTGTCCAGGTGTGCAATTAACCCACTGAGAGTGATCACCCTAAAGCCCTTGCAAAGGTATCCATGTAGGAGGAGGAAAACTCTGATGAAGCATCTGCCTCCTATACTAATCTGATTATTTTACCTTCTGCTTGGCTTTGGGATTCTTAGCATTGTTGGTGTGAGTCATTGCAGTGTTGTGCAAGCCTTATACAATTATAATCCCAACAGGGGCACTGTTAACATCTGAATATATATTGTTGTTTGGATGTGTGGCTGTTGCAATAGATAGTGGTTGGAAAAGAAATCTGAGAACCAAGTTTGAATTCCAGTAGAGTTACATTCATTTACATGCAAATAACATTGGGAAAGGTATCAAACCAACTCTTCTTCCTACAGCAATATGTAAAATAGCAGGGTAGATTGGGTTCTCAAGCCATGGTTGGCAACCAGCCTAGGAAAAGGATGAATTCAAAGCAACAAACAGCATCAATGCAATAAACAATAACGTACATGAAAAGATTCATATTATCAAATAAACTAATAATAAAAGTAATAAAACTATTTCTACCTTATATATTACTGGCATAACTTCATAATAAATTGCTTATTCAAAGAATATTTCCATATCAATGAAATCAACTTGTATCTATGCAAGTTCAGCTGATAAAATGTAAACATTGACTTATGAGTGTGAATAAAAAACAAATATTAAAAGTGGAATGTACTATTATCATACATTATCATACTGTTATTAGTGGTATTGTAGGATTGTCAATAAAGTATAAGTAAATGCCCATTAGTACACCAGGCTGTTTGTAAATGTTTAGATATAGGGAAAGAAGAAGAAGATGAAAAGGAATCAGTATACACAAGAGATCATGTGATGAAATGTAAATAAAACAATGGTTTCCCTTTTAGGGGATATGTGTAGAAAAAACATGATATGGAATTGGTTTTGTCATTTCGTTTATTTTGAATTTCTAAGGATACAGTAAGTAACAACAGTTCAAATAACATCATCTTTATATAATCAATAAACAGTCATCTTATACTACAGGTATAGGATAAATCATGAAAACTAGCAATATTTTTTGACTTTGTCATATCTAAAAGTTGCCTTATACACAGAAATATACAATACATAATTTTCAGTCACTTAAATCAGTCATAGCATAAATGTAGAACAATATTTATCTATCTACAAAAATCCAAAATGTTGGTACAATCAACCAACCTTAAAAAAAAAAATCAAGAAAAACCTTGCAAAAGAAAAAAAATTTCAAACTTAGAAAGAAGAAAAGATCAAATGGCAAACACCTACATAAGCAGTAATTAATAGTGTTCAATGCCTAGGCTACCAAAACAGAGCCAAAAATGCTTCACAGCCTCAACCCTCTGCGAGGAACAGCTAGAGTCACTACTTAAGTATTATGCTCCTTGATAGTGCAATAATGGATTAAAACATAATTATTACTGAAGTGTCAATTCATGCAGTAACATAGATATTAAGTAAAAATCATTGCAGTAAACAAAAAAAAATGAAATAAGATAAACAACTTTCTCTCTAAGAAAATGAAAAATCAGTAAAAGTGATATATAGTAAGTAAAGCAAAATAGTACTTAATTCTAAGGCAAGAGCATTTGCCCTGATATGTCCTGGAAAGGGATATATTTGTTCAAAGTAGCAAAGTGGTTTTGGACTACTGTAACCGAGTAGGACAATCTAGCAGGTCGTAATGGTAGTAGTGGTAGTGGTAGGCAATAGGCATAGGCAATAGGTAAAGACTATAGGCATAGCCAATAGGCATCCTCATGTACCTTCACATCAGTCTGTATTTATGGCTGACACCAGCCAATCATATTACTGTGAGGGGGAACCCGGGTGTATGCATATTCATTACATCATGCCCAAAGACCACTTGGTACAAAAAAACAGTCCAAAATATATGACAACAGTAAAATTTATAGGCAGAAGCACATAAAAGCATGCTGGGATTTCTTCCTAGCCATTAAAATAGGCCGGTTCTTAATCACAGTCTAACTTGTCTTGAAGTTAGAATACTGCATTCCCTTGTCAGAACTTGCTCTTATGTGTCAATCCCAATTATCAGTTTGTGAACTTTTTGCCATATTAGTGTTTCTTTGCCTTATTACCGTTAATCTGCCTTGTAAATATTATTTGCTTGATTTATATTTTTTTCCCTATTCTTTCCTTTTCTTTTTCTTGTTATTGCTTATTGCAAACTTTGTCAGTTCTGTTTCTTGGAGAGTTCTGTTATTTATTTTACATTTAACCATGGCCACTCACTTGCATGTCCAAGCTTACAGCACTTGGTATTCCCAAGCATTCACCCATCTAAGTACTGACTAGGCTTAACATTGCTTAACTTTAGTGATTGTACAGGAACCAATGTTTCAACATGATATGGCCATAAGTAGTCCTACCTCTCTCTTGCATTACAGTCCTGATTGACAATACAGAAACTATGAAAGTATATTGACAAATGTTTAAAACTTCTCAGTAAAAATTAAATCTCACCAATTTGCAGATATGGGCACTTACATGTGGTGTAATGGTTAGTAAACTTGTCTCACTAGATCAGTTATTGAGTGCTTCATAAACTCAGCCTTGTGCAACATCTAAGCTATGCTTAGTATATCACTTGAGCATAACATATTATGGATCACCTTGTCATACATCACATGCAATAAGGAAATTTCTCACTGATAAAAACATTGCATTGTTACAAGATCAGCCTTCCCAAAGCCCTGACCATAATTGAATCTATGTGGAGAGAGTTGTAAACTTGAATCTATAGCAGAAAGGAAACTTGCAAAAGTTTGAGTTTACAGTCAAGAGGAATAGCAGAACAATTCCAGATGAAACAATTTTTCAGTTTCTTTCATTTTACATAGAGTTGAGGCAAAATTTTGTGACATTGAAAGCCCTAATAACTAATGATAATGACTTTTAAAGTCCATAAATAAATTTATTTTTCACAATTTTAGTTTTTCTTTCTGCAATAAAAGCTGTTAATTCTCTGTTTCTTCTAGTGGCTCATAAATTTTGCATAACTTATTTTCAGTATCACAATGCATTCAGTTCTATATCTCTTCATACTGTGTCTATAAAAATGCAACAATATGCATTACAGTCCTGAATGCCCACAGATACCAGTCCTGAAAGTACATTGTCAAATATTTAAAACTTTTCAATAAAAATTACACAAATATGTTTGGAGGCTAGGTGTCTTATACTTGACACTGTATATTAGTTTATTAATTTATAAATGTCTATTAGGGAATAAATGAGTATAATATAAAGAGCTTTAAACCTGCTGATTTAAATCTATTTAAGGGTTGATTTTTTTTATTGCTAGCCTATAAGCCGCCCTTTAGGCAAATTTTAAGCTAGCTCCTGCAGCAAGCTTTTGGGGCTTTGGCCTTTTACCTTCAGTGTCCTATTTACGTAAAAGTTACAAGAATTTAGAAATAATAGAATTACTTTTATCTTTATTCAACACCTTAATTCAGCATAATCTTTCTCCATATAAGCAACCGATCTCTGTAGTTTGTTTTACATTTATTTACTGCACAATTTTTTTTCTCTTTTAAAATCACCATTCTTTATGATCCCTTCACATAAAGTCACTCTTAAAAGACATTAGGCAACTCAAACTATGGAATATTTCAAATATGTCACAGTATGTGTGCTAGAAAAAGAAAATAAAACATGAGCAACGTACCATACTCCACATAAGTTTAATTATGTTTTAATTAGACAATATCAATTGCAACTGTAATGAAAAGAAAAATTAATGTTAAACCTTTCATAAAGAATTGTTTTTAAATCTTACACTCTGTTTGATATTTAAATTAACTTTCAATGAGTTATTTACTTAATTTTTAATTTCATGTTTCTACAGTAGGTACTACATGTTACTTCAGGTTGTTCATGATTCACTGAGATCAAAAAACAGAGACAGACAGACACACATACACTGTGCTTTATTTATATAAGTTTACTAAATTTATGTATTAGGTTGGTGCAAAAATAGTGTCGTTTTCTCACATATTTTAATATGTGAGAAAACGACATTATTTTGCACCAACCTAATATCTAAGTACAAATATAAATAAATTTACACCTTGTATATTTGGAAGAATGTATGGTATTCTTATTACTAGTAATCAGAGTTTTTGACAAATTTATAAATTTAAATAGAAATATACATGCAGTGAAAAAATTATATTGCTGATGCAATAATTGCTTTTATGACCTTTATCATTATTGACATCGGAAATGTATTAATGTCACCTTTTAGGTTTATATATTACTTCTTTCAACATTCTTTAATATTTTCATCTAACGTTGTGACTGTAGCTCATGTCAATGAAGTGACGTGCAGAGGTTTGTTGATGTTTGGCAATGTCCAGGACCAATTCTTTGATTGTATGCCCCTAAAACTCGTGGGGGTGGGGGGCATAGGGCCTCATACTAAGAAATGTGAGCAAGGAAGATATTTTATGTGAAATGTGAGCACTTCAGATATGGATGCCTGGGGCCAATGCACCCTCTGCCCCCACTATTGTGTCATTGGCAGCCATCTTAAATACTGATTATGAAATTTAATATCCTCAAATATATAAATAAATTCATTTTGTACAATTTTTGTGTTTAGTTCTGTATCTGTTCTGAGACTATGCAAATACAACAATTCACTTATAGTCTTGAATGACGACAGATATTACTCCTGAAAGCACATTGTCAATTATTTAAAACTTCTCAGTAAAAATTAAGCAAATATTTTTGGGAGGCTAGGTTGTCTTACTTCTTCTACTCATGACTGTATGTGTTTAATATAAAGAGCATTAAATCTGTTGGTCTAATTCTAATTATGGGTTAAATTTTTACTATTACTAAATTTATGAATTTAAATACAAATATACATGTTCGGAAACAATTATAATGCTGTTGCAATAATTGCTTTTATGACCTTTATCATTATTGACATTATAAATGAGTTAATACCAATCTCTGAGGTTTATATATTATTTCTTTTAGCATGCTTTGATATTTTCAATTTTTATTTTTTTGCTATTAGCTCCCATCCATTTCTCTGCTTCCTTTGATGAATTGTTTTACTTGAAAGCCTAATATACTTACATAAATGTCCAGATAACCTAAGTTTCTTCATATTATATTTCTTATAGCAAACAAATCTTAATTCCCTGAAATCTTTTTTCAAATAAGAAATCTAACAATTTTCAAATTTTGCTTCTAGTTTCTCTCATAAAGAAACTGGAAGTAGAGGATACAGTCAAGTGGGTAGACAACATACTTTGGAATAAGCTTAGAGGATTTATGCAGTTGGGAGACAGAACTGACAAATAGATGAAAAAAAAAAAACACACTGAAAAACAATGGCAAGCCAAAAAAAAATGCTTCAGAAGTTAAAAGAGATGAAAAGGGGATATAGAAAAGAGAGGGGGTATTTAAAAAGCACAGTGAATAAGACAAGAAAAAAGAAATCATTTTATAAATAATGAAATAAGGTAAAGAAAAAGATGAATAAAATATGATGAATGAAAAGAAGAATAGATATAAGGGGAGGAGAAAATGAACAAATGAAAGAAGAGGAAAATGAAGTGTGGGTGTGTATGGGGGGGGTAGAATGAAAGAATAGAAAAGGACAGTAAAAAGAAAGAAGTTGTAAAAGGTAGTAAGCTAGAAAAAACATTGATAGGAAAGTGAAAGAAAATACATTAAATTCACAGAACAGCTGGTAATGAGTGACATTAATATACCTTGATTTTTTAGATCAACACATGGCCACTGAGTTATGTGGCACACTAAGAGAAAGTGAAGAAAAGAAGAGCTAACAATTTGATAATGAAAAGAAACTAGATGGAAAAGTGAAAAGGGAAGATAGAAAAAAAAAGGACTGGAAATAGAGAAAAATATTTTCTATCTGAGATGAGTAATTAACTTTATTACACAATAATCTATTTGGACTAATGTCTTCATCTTGGGTGTCAATTTTTTAGGCTTGGATTCTAAACAAAAGATGATTGCTTAAGTTTCTCTCTGAATTTTTCAAAATGAGGAATTATCATTAATCTATTTGGACTAGTGTCCTCATCCTGATTATTATCTTTCTATTAACTTTGAAGGTTTCAATTCAAGATCCTTTAAATTTCTCTCTGAATTTCTTAAATGAAGAATTATCATTATTATACATTAACCTATTTGGACTAGTGTCCTCATCTTCATTGTTATCTTTCTATTAATTTTGAAATTCATTTTCTTTTTCAAGGGCATTCACTAATTCAATTAATCCTAGTATTGAAGAGATTAAGATTGTAGTGGTTAAGAAAGCATCCTCTTAGAAGTCAGTTCTACAAAAAGTGGTTTGTAGGAAGAAGCTGTTTGAGTAAAACATACTTCTCACTAATGGAATAAAATGCAAAATGAAGGTGGTTTGCTTAAGTGAATGCAATATGGTGGGTCTTAACGGTGAGGATTAGATTGGTTTGATTTGGTTTATTTTGTTTTACGGCATATCAACCTCAATGGGTTATTTAATGCCAACAAAACTTTTACTGCTGGTGTTGTGGATTCTGGGTTGAAATCCAGTACCAATAAATAACAAAGGCCAAGAATGAATATAGGAAAATAATGTATTAACGTAATAATACAAACTGGTAATACAGGTTAGTAGCAAAATATATATACAGTCTTTGGTATTGAAGTATCACTGTATGACTTCTTACTGAGTCTATGTGCTCGCTCACTGTGACTCCTACAACACTGTTACCTCACCCTCACTCTTCTGGTTACAACCTTTTACTCTGTCACTCTGGACTTGACTCGACTCTTTGGTCTTGCTCTCGTCTTACTCTTGGGTCTTCCCGTAGCAGTAATATATGTATATACTGGGTGAGTCCATTTGGACCCCTCAACAGCTGGTAATATTTTTTGTTTTCAAAAATGTATAGCTGGCAATATTTTCTTTAAAAAATATACTGCTAGTAATAATTTTTCTTCAAAAATTTATTACTGGTAATAATTTTTTACAAAGTATTTCTGGAATCAAAACCTATTTTTACACTTTGATAGTGTTTTTACCCCAGTTTGGGGATTAACTATTTACCCATAGCTGGGACCCTAACAGGTGCTACCACCCCAGGTTAGGGTGGACCTAGAAACACCAGCAATACAGAGATGGTTTCATGCTTCTCAAAACCTCCTGATCAGGGGCCTTACTGTTGGGCATAGTTTATCATATTACCCAGGATACAGATGTAGTTTATCATCATACCCAAGACAGATGAGGGTTAGAGTTGGTAGAACTAAGGAATGTAGCTTGTAAGAACATATTTCATGGAAATAATGATACAGTATAATTGCACAGAAATTCATACAGATGAAGAAATTGAATGCAATAATTAGGAACACAGTATCTTTTCAGAACATAGGCAATCATGGCTCTCCACAATTTCCTGTCCTTTGTAGCTCTTAATAAATTTTGTCATTTTGTTATCTCAATCCACTATCTTTTTACTCAAGCTCACTAAGTAGGTTATGCATTGTTTTCCTTTGTCCCTCTTGCCTTCAATCTGTCCTGTGAGTATCAAATTTTCTGTGTCCTCTTTACTCTAGAAATTTCAATTGTCTCTTCCTGATGTTAAGTATAAGTTTCTTTTTTGTTCCCATTTTCTTTAAAATATTGTCATTGCTCACATGTTTGGTCCATGGTATCCTTACCATTATATTCCTAAAGTAAAAGAGATGTATAAAATTAACAAGTAAATATTACTTAAATTCAAATATTTGGCACTAACGAAGCAAGTTATATGTATACTAAACCATCATTTTTATTATTATGAGAAAAAGCAAATTTTCTTTTTCTTTTTACTTACACCTTCTGGAATTCTTAGATAATTATTCATTAGCTATCATCCAGTAAGAATTTTGCATAAATTTACAATTCAAGTGGAAAAAAATGCTTTAATATATGTAGACTGCAAGCAAAAGAACTGGAGGATAGAGACAGGAAAAGTAGACAAGTTGAAATCAAAGACTGAAATAGAAAAGATGAATTGCAAAGAACTGAAAAGACAGTAAAGGTGTAAAGAAGTTGGGAAAAAAGACGTAGACAACAGGAGGGAGTGAAAAATGTTAAACCGTTTGGCAAGCTGACAGTCTGCAATGTTGCAGAAACAAATATAAGTAGAAAAACTGGAAAAATAAAAGAAAATGCAGAGTAGGATTTAAAATGGTTGATATTTGAAATGAAAAAAAATAGTTCCTTTTTTGTTATTGGTTCATATTGATTTTTACTCCATTTTTTTCTTGCATTTCTTGTATAATTAAATCAAAGATTCACACATAAAACAGAAACAAAAAATATTAGGAGGTATAAAAAGCATTTTCATTTTTAAGTCAATAGGGAACATTACAAGAGTTTATATGTTTTTTGAACCTTATGTAATGCTCTACATATGGTATCTTAATGATCAAGCAATTAGTGTATGAGTGTGTGTGTGTGAATATATATATATATATATATATATATATATATATATATAAACATAAACAGTGTGGACATAGAAATCAATACAGCATAGTGACTGTCAGCTTCATGCTTCAGTGCAATCTACATAAAGACTTGCTAAAAAGGTTTTGGTCAGAACAAAAACACTTTCAAGCTAAAAATTGATATTTGGTCAAATTTCTGAGAGTGGGTCAAATCTAAAACTTGTGTTTATATATTTGGATAGATAGTGTTGATTTTTTGGGTAAAATATTTGGGAAAGGACTGGATTTGAGAAATTCTAAGAAGATACATGCCATCATTCTGCTAAGAAGTGATCCCACTTTTAATCCAAAGTTTTGTTTTTAAAAAGCATTATTAAATGTGAAATAGAATTGCTTGGCGATGAGATGGCAGATACTTATTATTTTAGCTGTTGGCAGAGAGAGCTTTATCTTTGATTTTGTTAGATGCTTTCTTAGCCCATAGATAGATAGATAGCTTCTCAAAACATTCATATCTGCTCAATTGTAAACAAAGTAATTTCTAAAGAAATAATGGATTTTTTTTTATTAATCTAACAGATTAAAATGAACAGATATGAAGATACTATTTGGCTTTGCTTAATCGGGGAAATCCTTTGTGACTGAGTTGGTCTAAAGCCCATCAGGGATAACAGTTTCTCTTACTAAGGGAGAGGCATGTTCAAATCCTGCCAGAGGGTGTATATTTTCTTTAATAAGAGTCCTCAAATATTCAGGCTAATAGACAAAAATAAATAAATATTCTGTTTAATAAATAAACAGAGGGAGCAGAGCGTCTACTCAAATATGGGCATCCACTATAAATAATGTTTAAGTGATAAAGTCTGTCAGATTAATAAATAAACAATCTATTACTATTTTAGAAATATATAGTACATATTTATACACTCATTGTACACATATAAAAAAGCATTTATTAAATTCAGTCAAACATATGTATGTGTGTATGCATGTGCATGTGTGGGTATTTTAATATATTTTCTGTTTATATGTTATTTTTATAGATACAATTATTTAAGTAAATGCTCTGTTTATAATAAACAGTATATTTTTCAGCCTGAATGCTTACCTTAAGATACGCTTTGAGCAGATATGATCATTCGTGAAAAATCATGGGAAATTTGTTGTTTAAAAACAGTAATTTGACTTTGCTAACTAGACGCTTCCTCTGTAGTTAAATGGTATAGCATGTAAGGCTATATGACAGTTCCATGTATATGTTCAATTCCTGTCAGAAGACATATTTTCAATGAAATTTCTTGGACATTCAGATCGATTAATGTAGTTAATACTATTTATTATAAACAGAGCATTTACTTAAATATTTTTACCTATAAAAATAATGTATAAACAATAAATATATTAAAATAATTGTCAGGCTTAGTCTATTTCATTATATGTTTTTAACACACAATCTCCGACAATTTTTTTTGATTGATCATATCTGCTCATGAAACACATCTTAATGTAGACAATGACAATATAGAATAAAATGGACTAAGTCTGTCAATTATTTAAGATATTTTCTGTCTATACATTATTTTAATAGATACAAATATTTAAGTAAATGCTCTGTTCTTTAATTAAACAATATTAATTACAGATACCAGTCTGAATCTTCAAGAAATTTTATAGAAAATATGTTTTTCAACAGAAATTGAACACGCACACACAAATTTGTAAAGAATTAATGGATTTATTTTTAATCTGACCTTTTTTATTACTTCAAACTTTGGACACTTCATATTTGAAATAGCCACATCATTTTTATTTATTAAATGACTATATACTGCATAAATTTACTAAGATTTCTCAAATGTAATATCCACCCAGGCCAGATGTAATCTACACTATATAATAAATAACAATGGGGCATCTATTTCAGTTATACAGGGTCCACTATAATAACATTTGATACTATAATATATACATATATATATATATATATATATATATATATATATATGGGATACCATATATGAATTTTAATATGTCAAGAACAGTTTTGTGGGAAAGATATATGACAAAATGGAAAAAGTTGATGTGTGACACATTTCAACCATCAGGACTTCACCAGACTAGGTTTGTTTACATTGATGTAACTACATATCTGCATGAATAAGAAGAGATGCTGGGAATTTTAAATTAAGAAAAAATATATATATATAATGGTTATATATCTGTCCTTTACCTCTTAATGCTACTTAAAGTTTCATGCACTTAGTTATCATTAGACAGATACAAATTTTTTCATTTGTTCTTGATAATTGCTAAGTGGAAGAAACTTTAAGTAACATTGAGTGGTGATTAAGAAATATATAATTATTTTTAATATAAATGTTAGGTCTGTTATTTTACATCAAGCACTGTTTTATTGCTACCAGCACTCATTGTGTACTATTTAATATATTTCTAAGTAATCAATGGATTTTTTATCTGACACTATTTCCCACTATCTAAACATTATTTTGTGGATACCCAAATTTGTGTATATGCTTTTTTTCTGTATTTTTTAAATACTGTGAATTACATCTACCAAGTGGTCTAACACACGCCAGATCAGATAGTGGAAATAGTTCGGAATTCACTAATAGATATGACATTGTAGTTTGACACACTTTTCTTTGTTTTTAATGAAATTTTTTAATGTCTTAAAAAGTAATATAAGAAACAATCATCAATTGAGACTCAAGAAAAATATAATTATAGTATTCTCTTTAAAATGTTCTAGTTAGTGGTAGAAACTATAATGAATGTATACTATGGTTATAACGCTATTATAAATATGTTTTGATTTGAAGAAGCCATGACATAAATTCTAATATAAGCACTATCATAGAACATTAATAAATTTGAACTATGACAATGCTAATATTATAAACATGATTTGGTTTAAAGGAGACACTACATTATAAAATATAATATGAGCATTATCATAAAACTTTAATAAATATGAAATATGACAATGCTATTATTATAAATATGATTTGGTTTAAACGAGACACTATGAAATATATTATGAACATTATCATAAAACTCTAATAAATATGAACTATAGTTCTTCTGTTATTATAATCATGATTTGGTTTAAAGGAGACACTATAATTATAAAATATAATATGAGCATTATCATAAAACTTCAATGAATATGAACTGTGGTTCAGCTGCTCTCAAAGATTTTCTGGTTTAAAGAAGTAAATCTAAAATAATGAATGACTGGGTTTAAGATTATTGAGTATTTTTGGCAACAATACAAATTGTATCTGATTTTGTTTATTTAAGCATTTGATACAAATCTTTTTGTGCATTTTCTAAATTTGAAAAGAAAAAGGTGTCGTTGAATTGAGTAAAGAGTGGGCAAAAGAATAAAAATTTATTTATTTATTTGGTGCTAAAAGATTCCTAATAAATTAATTGATATTTTTGTAGGTTGTTACTTTTCTTTTTGGTTACATCTTATTTGATTACAGGTTTTCATTTTTAAAACAAAGGTAAATAAATGAAACAGAGGATGAATGAATTCAAATTGTGTTTCATTGTGTCAAAACACATTTCTTTGAATTCAATAGACATTCTGATGATGTGAGTGTGTGTGTGTGCATTTTTGAAGTTTTTCTTCAACTTCAATGACATCTTTTTAACATAGGAAAATGAATGGTAGTTCACATGAATGGAATAAAAATGACAGCTTATTGTTGCCAACGCAACTTCCTCTTCATTTAACATTTTCTTTGCATTTAATTTATTTTTTCTTTACTTGCTTTCCATTTTATTTCCCTTCAAAAGAGACTTAAACCAATAATAATGAAATAATGAGAGTACAAACAAAAGAATCAAATTGTGTTTTATTGTATCAAAACATTTTCCCGCAATCATTTCATAGACAGTGGATATATGTTTGTATACGTGCAACACACACATAGACACACATATATATATATATTTCACCTTTTCATTGATTTATGTGAGTAATTAACATTTTAGGCAGAAATTTAATACCTGCCTTCAAATTTTCTTTTGTGTGTTTTTAACAATAATTTAGCTGTGTTAATGGACTTTTCAGTCTGTAAAAAACAAATGTAAAAAAGAGACAGTTAAAACTTGATTTGCATACAAACTTAAAAATAAATGCCAGGTGTCTATTTTAAATTAATTGCGGCTGCTTCAGTGATAACAACATAAAAACATCCAAATGCATAAAACAAAATGGTATATCCATATATATAGTTTCTCTCTGTGTGTGTGTATGCATATGTGTATGTAGGCGTAATTGTATGTGTATGCTTACATGTATGCGTATGAAACATTTTCTCCTGACTAGAAGAGTTCTCTCTATAAATATAGGTAATCTTGAGAACAAACTTTCAAGTCTTATTTGTTCATTTCTTAATATTTTTATTTAAAAATTGTTATAATTGTCAATGATTTTAAATAATAATTATATTAATAAATAAAAATAAATAAATAATATACAGTACAACTCCTCTAAACTCTCTAAACTGAACATTCGAGATGTTTGGTATTGAGGATTCGAGGAAGAAAAGTCTGCTGTAGCAAGCTTAAAATTTTTATTAAGTTTTAGAGTTTAGGATACAAATAGTAGTTTGTAACATTGATTCATATCTAGATTGAATACATAAATGTACAAAAAATAATTGACAAACAATAATAATGGAAAAATTTGTGCTAAACAAATATTGTAACTTGTGAAAAAAATTTAAACGCAACATCAATCGTCATCTTCTGTCTCTTTCTTTTTTGTCCTTTCCCCAATCATCTTCACTAAGGCCTTCTCATTCTCTTTCATTCACTGTAACCCCTACATTCTAGTGGCATTATCACCTTGCTTCAGCAAATAATTAAAAGAAAATAAATAAATAAAAATCCAAAGACGGATATGCAATGTGGTTGGCCCTGATCTGAAATCTCATTCACAGTCACCCTCTCACAGATGTGCTGTCATCTCCCTCTGTCTTTTCTGCAAATACTTTCACGGTAACTACTCCAACAAGCTACTTTCACTAGTTCCCAAACTACATGAATTTAAATGTGCTACTAGGTTGCCGTCTCAGTCCCACCCTTTCAGAGTCAAAATGGTTAAATGTAGCCGTCTCTTCTACTCCAATAGCTTCATGTCTCACACTTCCCATCTGTGGAACTCCCTTCCTCTTACTTGCTTCCCTGATAGTTATAATCTCCAACTATTCAAATGCAATGTCAAGCAACATCTCCAGATGCCTTGACCTATTCCCCGTACTTCTCTTCATCCTTTCCTCTATCACGCCTCTTGCTTCCGCTTTCTGTAACCCCTTGCATGTTAGTGGCACTCCCACCTTGCTTGGGGTGAAATGCTTAAAAAAAAATATTTGTTTATACAATAAAGGTGATGTAATATAGATACCACTTACAAATTATATGCAAATCCTCCAAAACTGACTTAAAATTTTGACCATTATTAAAATATAAAAGGTTGCAATTTTTTGGAACAGTGACTGCAAAATAAAGTCTGAGAAATGGTGACTGTGAATCACCTTTTTGCTGCAACTGTACCTATACCTGTACTTTTCATAAAATACTTCTGCAACTGGACAAAAATAATCAGAACAATTTCAAGCATTTATAGACATATAGAATCAGTACAAACCATGAACAGTTCTGGAAAACAAATATCATAAAATATTTTTGGGTCTGTACACTCAGAACTACTAATACATTCTAGCTAAAATACCAAATCTAATAATCATGCTTAAGGAAAAAAATAGCTTGCTAGATGATAGACATGGTTGTGCCAGCAGAACTACAGAGTAAGAAATTGAAAAAATATCAGGACTTTGCTTGAGAGCTGAAAAAAAAATGGAATATGAAGGTCAGTCATGCCCAAAATATCAGATGCATTTGGAATTGGGATTATATGGATTGGAAATTCAAGCAAGTGTTGAGATTATACAGACTTTTACAAAACCTAAAATATACATCTGCTATGTAAAGGATATTGAGAAGGTTGCTGGAGATATGAGGAGACTTGCTGTCATTAAATTATCAGTGTTGACCATCATTTTGAACGTGCAAATGCATATACTACTACTATTAATAATAAGTAATTGTTTCACTGTTTCCACTGTACTAGTCAGGCCAGGGATTGAACTCCTAATTAATATGTCAATTCACAAATGCTTTAATCTACTAGGTTTATTCCAGTAGGAGTATCCTGAACCTAGAAGTTGGAGCCTTGAACCTCATGTTTTTATTGCCTGTCTGCCTGCTGCTGATGCTATGTTTCTCTTTGCTAATTTTTATTTTCATTTTCAGTGGCTCTTAAAAAAATCATCTCACAACATTAATAATCTGTATGAAATCAGCTGAAATAAATATGCAAAGGTTCAAACTAAACAATTTTTATCGTATAAAACATTTGAAGTAAAAAATGTCTTCCAAAATTGCTTTCAAACAGCTAGTCCAAAATACAGCTCAAAGTTATTTAGATACATTAAAAATATCAAAAATATTTCAATTTTATACAAACATTTACTCCTAGAATTATTTCATCATGTACCTATCTATGACTCAACTATATATGTATATATATATATATATATATATATATATATATATATATATATATATATTGAAGTGTTGTTTCAATGTTAAAAAATCTTGTTTATCGTTGAAACAAGATGTACAGTTTTGTAGTGGGTATATGTATGTTCTAATGTAACACTGCATAATAAATAAATATTTATTGCTTTACTTTTGTATTGAGCCCTGCTTTCAATTAATGTTTTGAATGCTGAAATCTTACTTTTCGTTCCTTTACATTTGTACAAAAATATATATATATTGACATACATGTCATGTATATAGTCAGTAATTGTTCTATTATACAAGTTTGGCTAAAGGCCAATACATGTTCTTTGTCAAGGATTGTTTCTTCTTTATTTTTTTCTATATCACAGACCTTTTTCTCATGAAAGTTGAAAGTACTCAAACATTGGGGAATTTATATTTAATCTTTCACTGGCAACCAAAGAAAAAAATGATCCAAAATATAAAAAATAAACAAAATATTCACATGTCCCTTAAGGAAATGTGTTCCTGATCAATCCAAATTCATAAATAATTATATTGGATATATTACAACATGCCTAACAAGAAGAATCATGTTACATCTCTGTTATAGCGGAACACACCTATTCTACAATTAATAGACTCTCCCACCTATAATAAGTAGGAGTAGTAAGAGTAACGAGGGGGGTCGCTCAGTTGGTTCAGTTGATGCTGGACGACCGTTAGTCGGATACTAAAGTATCTGCGACTACAACTAGATTTCTCTGCGTCATTACCTATTATATCAAGTTCCTAACATTTTGTACGTCAAACCTATTTTAGGACCGACTTAGTACAAATACAAGCCTACACTGCGAAACCACTCCATAACACACTTGACGACGAGGGTTTGAACTTATACGGAGGAAAAAAAAAATGTGTTTGCCATAACACACCTGGCGACGAGGTATTCAGATTCATGCGGTGGAAGAGAAAAAAAATTCACTCTCCGTAACAAATTTGGCCACGAGAATTCGTACTCATATGGAAGGAAAAAAAAAAAGAAATTTACCCGCCATAACAAATTTGGTGAAGGGATTCGGATTCATATGGTGGAAGAGAAAAAAAAAAAAATTTTGTTTGCCACATTTGGTGACAAAATTCATACTCATACTGAGGAAAAAGAAAAAATTTGCTCGTCACAATTATTTTGGCGACAAAATCTCGGATTCACATTTAAAAGAAAAAAAACTTGGCAAAGTTTTTTGAAAGACAAGACGTCAACTTAGTGACGAAAAAAATCAGTCGTATTCTCAACTGAGTAAAGAATTTTTTTTTTCTCGATAAGACAGTTTGCTCAAATAGGTCACGAATTGCAAATTCGTAGGACCCACCTCTATAATATTTAAGCATTGTGTAAACTTTTGTGAAGATGGAGGAATGCAAAAATATATTTCAGAAATTTTTTAAGTTCCAGACAGAACAACAGATGACAATATTAGAGCAACAGAAGACATTCCAGATGCAACTACAGAAGGAAACTTTTAATAGACAAATGCAGTTTCAACAAGAAATGGAACAGATGCATAAGGAGTTTCAAAACAAAATTCTGGAAATAACTGAGAAGAGGAAAGAGAAAAATCTACAAAATGATTTTTTCCCAGAGAATACAATATGGAATTCAATTGAAATATTCGCATACAGTCCAGATGAAGAGATAACTTTTGAGGAGTATTATAAAAAATATACGGACGTGTATAATGAGGACTGCCACTCATAGTCTGAAGGAAAGAAGGTTAGGCTTCTTTTAAGCAAGTTAGGAACTGCTGAGCATAACAAATTGGTAAACTACATTTTACCGAAAAAAGTTAAGCGCTGACAATTTTAAGTGCTTAGTGTTTGTTCAAGGGCTGGTATCGAAAAGAGATGCAGAGTTGAGAAAATTAGTACTGACAAAATTGGAAAGCAATCCAAGTCTTACGATACAGAAGTTGGCAGAAGACTGCACAAGATATGTTAGCATAAAGAAAGATTAAAAAAAGATAGAACAATCTGGCATTTCGCATGTAAGGAAAATACGCTACAAAGAAGAAAGTCAGTCTACCAAAAAGAATTCTAAAATTACGGATTATCAAACAAAAAGTAAAATACCAGAGAAAAATAAACAAAAACTCCCGAAGCCATGTTTTGCTTGCGCTGAACTACACTGGTACAGATATTGCAATTTTAGGAATAAAAAATGTTTCAACTGTAAAAAAGTTGGTCATAAAAGCTCGCATTGCAGGTCAAAAAATAAAGACAATAAAATAAGAAAATTAAAGTCCAACGAGGTGAACAATGGAATAACCAGAAAATTTGTTACCATCGAAATAAGTAATAAAAAAATAAAAATGCAACTCGACACTGGTTCCAACCTATCTATCATAAATTTGCATACGTGGAAGAAATTGGGGAAACCAACTTTAATGAAGACAAATAAAATTGCGAGGTCAGTGACGGGAGAAAAAATACAATTTATTGGAGAATTTGTTACAAACGTCACGTTAAATAAAAAAATGCAAAAAGCTAAACTATTTGTCATAAAAAATACCACGAACTTACTTGGTATGAATTGGATAACAGAATTTCAATTATGGGATCTACCGATAAATTCTTTCTGTTACAAGGTTGAAAGTTTAAACTCAGAAGCCCAAAAATTAGCAAGGAAACTTAAGGAAACATTTCCTACTGTTTTTTCTCCAGGTTTGGGAATGTGTACCAAGATGGAGGCAAAATTACAGCCAAAAGAAAACGCTCAGGCGATATTCAAAAAGAAAAGGAATGTGCTGTTTGCTTCAATTGAACAGATAGATAAAGAATTGGACAGATTAGAGAAAACCAGTGTATTTAAAAAAGTTGAATGGGTAACATCGACGATATATGTGAAAAACAAGCTCCAGAAAGTAAAGATGAAGTCGACACTGAGAAAAACTGGGGAGTGAGTTACCCGCAGCGAAGGACATGCAGTATTATTAAATGATTTAAGTCAACTGAAGTCACTACAGAAAACATTAAGAAGCACAAGATCAACAGAAGTAAAGTTAGAGGCTGAACAAATAGAACCACAAGAAGAACCTACAGAAACTATGACTCCATCCTTAAGAAGCTCAAAGCAGAAGGTTGTTTCTGGTAACACTATGGAGGTACCAAAAAATAGAAAAGCGGATTGGCAATACGATGTACTTGGTGAAAGGCGAAAAATTCACATGCAGTAACCAGATCAGACGATGTTTTTCAGACGTGGTTGACAGCGGTCACACGGAAAAAACGCCGATGGAGATGATTTTCAATACATTTGATCTAACAACGCCTGCAACAATTTTACCTGAGGTACACCAATTCAGAAGAAAAAAGAAAGGCAAATGATCATTTAAAAGTGGATCAAAAAACGTAGGAGATACGCTACGATGTTGCTAAAAAAAAAAAAAAATTTTTTTTGTTGTTTTTTCTTCATATTTCCTGTAAAAAATGAAAAATAAATAAAGAAACCTGTGTACTCCTGCGGAGTAAAGCTTTAAGGGGGGATGTTATAGTGGAACACACCTATTCTATAGTTAATATACTCTCCCACCTATAATAAGAAGGAGTAGTAAGAGTAACGAGGGGGTCACTCAGTTGGTTTGGTCAGTCAGTCGATGCCGGACGACCGTTAGTCGAACACTAAAGTATCTGCGACCACAACTAGATTTCTCTGCGTCATTACCTATTATATCAAGTTCCTAATGTTTTGTACGTCAAACCTATTTTAGGACCGACTTAGTACAAATACAAGCCTCCACTGTGAAATCACTCCATAACAATCTCTCTGACCATAGCTCAATTAAGTCTCATTTAAATACGCATGGAGATCTACCAAAATCCATTAATGACATACATACTTGTTGATAATACAAATATGATAGTCTCATCCACATGTACAAAAAGGCTAAAAATAATGACAGCATTATTAATAAAGAAGAAAAAGCCAGCACTCAATAATATTAACCATAAACATGTTCTGATGAGGTTTTTAAAATTCTAGATACATACATAAATCAATACATACATTCAGTTAAAAGTAAAAATAAAATTATCTTTGATAATGGCAAAAAGTATAGCCAAAAGCATGTGGACATACAAAACATTTGGATAATTTCTACATAATTTATGTCCAGAAAAGAACAAAATTATGAGAAAATTAAATAAAAACTTAACTGAACTCTCAGCTGTTTTTAATGAAACATATATATATATATATATATATATATATATATATATATATATATATATATATATATATATATGCATGTGTGTGTGTGTGTGATTAAAAATAACAGACAAAGAATATTTTGTGAGTTTTTATATTTAATTTTTCTTCTTATCTTACAAGTTTTCTTTTTCCAGCTCTGAGTGTGTAGAGAAATTGTCTATAGTGTTAGCTTTCACAAACACTTTCAGCTAACATTACAAGAGTATTTAATTTTCCATCAAAAGGTAATAATATATTGTGTTTTCTATCATAGACTGTGTCAGAAAAATTTTTTGATTTTTTTTTTTAGCTTACTTTTTGATTATGACCAGGACATTCTGGCTGCATTTGTACATAGTGCTATTAAGTGAAGGGCTAGTGTTTTTTATGAGAAGTGCTTCTAATATCTTCAGACGTTTTTTACATCGAGATGTTCTTATTATCTGCATGTTGTCTATGAGAGGTTTTCATATTGACAGGGGGAGTTGGCCATATGTATTTAAGTTTTTATGTTTTCTTATTGCCCTAAAGTCACAAGTTTTATTTACAGCTCCACAGTTCAGCAAGAGGCAGGTAAACTTGTAAACAAGGTTGGTGGTCTTGAGTTTGGATCTTCATAATTAACAATAATACTACACCAATGATATATATATATATATATATATATATATATATATATATATATATATATATATATATATAATATTAATGCTAAATATACACAAACATATGCAATCATATATCTAAAATATATAAATATATATACATACATACATATACATACATATATATATATGTATAAAAAATAATTCCAAGAGGATAGAATCCAGGTAGAACTCAATGCCCAGGACAGAGTAAGGATATAATAAAAAGGCTTAAACACTAATAAACCCTCGAATATTAGTGTTTAAAACTTTTTATTATATATATATATATGTATGTATGCATATGGAACCAAAATCTGCCAAAACCTAAACTCTTATCCAGATAACAATACCGAAAAAAGAAAGAGGAAAAGGGCTGATAGTTAACTTACCTACTCAGTAAAGTGCTCAAAGCCTAGCTCAAGCAAAAAAGGCTAACCAATGTTAAACCTTATTATATATATATATATATATTTATATATATATATATATATATGTACAGTATTTACATTATGCGGACCATTGTCCTCATCTTTGTCGCCATATTTGTCACAACGTTTCGGCCGTTGTACACTCCGGCCTTCTTCAGGTCGTTGGAATTTCGAACTGAACCCTTTATTTCGATCCCTGGGGTAAACTGTTCTAGTTCCACATGCCATGTTTTGATGGATGTCAGTTATCAGTTATCTCCTGCTAATTTTCCGTCTGAAAGTTCTCCATTGCCTTAACCGGGTATTGAACTCACACTCTTTGGGTTTGTCACTGGATCTAACCAACACCTTTATCCACTGTGCCATGTGTCCTTATATATATGTATGTATGTATGTGTGTGTGTGTGTGTGTGTGTGAATATAAAGGATATATATATATGTAAATATAACGGATATGTATATATGTATATATGTAAATATAAAGAATATATATATATATATATATATATACATACAATTGAGTATTTGGGCATCAATCCTTCTTTTATACAAATTTCATTAAAAACATCAGAAAATGTACTGCAATTAAGTTTTTTATTTCATTTTTCTTGTGTTCTTATATTTTTTTTCTTTTGTAGATGTAAAGTATGTAGAAATTTTTTTTCTTTTGTAGATGTAAAGTATGTAGAAATTGTCCAAATGTTCTGTTTATCTGAGCGCTTTCGACTATTCTCAATGCCATTAACCATGAACATGGCCACAATGTGCTAATTGTGTTTGTAAAATAAAAATCATTCCTATAACTCTAGATACTTACATAAATCAATCTATACATTCAGCTAAAAGTAAAAATAAAATCATCTTTGATAATGGCGAAAAGAGTAGTTGAAAGCGCTCAGACATACAGAACATCGGACAATTTCTACACAATTTATGTCCAGAAAAGAAAATTAAATGAAAAACTTAACTGCAGTGCCTTGTGAGTCATTTTTAATGAAACTTGTATCTATATATATACAGCAGCATGGCCCGGCGTTGCCCATGCTTGATTCAAAAATCGTACGACACATACAACTATCGCTATCACTTGACTTAAAATATTTTTGCCCTTCCTTGCCTTTAAAGGAGTGCTTTTCACCATGCTGATGTTGATACATGCCTTACTTCTTGCCTATCTCACACTACGAATTTTTTCTAAGCTCTATACTAAACATTAAATCTGTTACAAAAAAAGAATTAAACAAAATGAACACAAAACGATCAGCTTTAAAAAGGACTCGTAACTGGAAAAACCGAATGAAAAAAGAATGTTAACAAATATTTTTTCACACCCAACCCAGTTCTGTGGAATCAGAATCAACGTTGAGTTTAAGCAAGCGAATGAGCCAATTGGAGTAAAGTGCCATGCAGATTTAAATTTTTCTCACTTGTGATGAATGCAGCTATCGATTTTATTTGCATGCTAGTTAACATTCAGGTCAGTCAGCTGTTGGCTCTCCCACTGGCCAATAGAATCTTTCTGACTATTCGTGGGGGCCAGCTATTGGCTCTCACTCTGGCCAGTAGAAAATGGCCGCAAACTACATGAAAACTGCCGTAGAAGCATGAAAAAATCGATTATTTCCACTATCAATGGGAGTTGGGAAATGCAAAGTCGGTCTTTGCCTTCCCACTAACTTGGAGGATGTGCATGTAAAATTTGGTGCAAATTCGTCAAAAATTGCAGCCGTGCATTCGTTACAGACACACACACATCCTGCCTTTTATAGATAGAGATTTGTGTAGGCAGCAAATTCTCATGTCTGATTGAATAAATTACAGATATTATGCCTGCTGATTTTTGACAAAATCCGTTCATACTCATGAATAACCTTCTGTGTATTGATATCAAAGGATGAGAGAAATGTGTTATACGTGTTTAAATTTCTTTTATTCTCATTTCCCAAGTATAAGCTTTGTATAAATACTTACACTAATGAACAACATATAGTTTTGTACTACTTGCACCCTGAAGATGATCTTGGAAGAAGATTGAAAGTACTTGGGAAATTAAATTAAAAGAAATTTAAATAGTTATAGCACATTTCTCTCATCTTTTAATATCAATACACAGAAGGTTATTCCTGAGTATGAAGGGATTTTGTTAAAAATTATCAGACATTATTATGTCTGTCATTTATATATATATATATATATATATATATATATATATATATATATATATATATATAATAGCCAGCTATTCCTTTTCATGCACACACATCTACTAGAGTTGATAGTCAATTTTTTGTTGTAGATGCCTGCTCAGAAACATTTGTGTTCAAAACCTATAGAGCTCATCTTTGGTTTATACTTCAACTATACCCAAGCAAATCTTAGTTACAATTTCTGAGAAAGAGCACATGATCTGGCATGATCAACAGTTTCAACAATGTCTATATGCTTACACACTCAGTCACATGTGAGTTTATGCTAGCACAACTATGAATGGCCTCCAAATAGTTTGGCCTACCCAATTTTCACAAAAGTTGTTGTTTTTGTTTACCAGCATATCAACCTTCATGAGTTGTTTAATGTCGAAATCTAAATATTTTGTATGCAATTTTTTAAGTTTTTTATTATTTTTTGGCAGAGATAATAATAATTTAGTGATACAAGTATTAGTAATTAACTCATAGCTGGGGAGAGAAAAAGGTAGAAAATAAAATAATGAACCCGACAGGAATTGGAACTCTGTTTACCAATTAACAATTGTGAGTAATTATCCATTACACCACCCACATAACCAAGCTTATGCGGTCACCCATCTGGGTATTGATCAGGCTCAATGTCACTCACAAAAGAAACTATCAATTGATTACAAGTGAAAATACATTTGATTCATTATAATACATGTAGTCATACATACATGTTAATGCTTTTTCCTTTTGAAATATGGAAAACAGCTTCATTTCATTGTGTTGGTTTTAACTTTTATGTGGACTTCTTTAAACTTTCACAAATTTATTGAAAAGTTATTAATGAGCAATAAGGTTTTCTAAAATATAACAAAATTGTTTATACAAAAATTTTATGAAAAATCTTTTTAATTTTTTCCTTCAGAAGAAAGTCTTTGTGTGCTTGAAATATATATAGAGAGAAAAATGAAATAAAAAAACTGCAGTACCTTTTCTGTCATTTTTAATGAAACTAATATAAAAGAGGAATTGCTGCCCAAATACACAATTACATATGTATATATATATATATATATATATAGCTATGCCATATCTATGGATTAAAGTGCTCAGTATAAGAGATAGAGCATATGTAAATATAAATGTAGACATTGAGGTCAACACCCAGTGATGACAGTCTGTTTCATGCTTAAATTCAATCGTCAAACCAAAAGATTGTATTTAAACATGAAAAAGATTGTTGCTGGCTATTGACTTCAATGTCCACTTTCATATATATATATATATATATATATATATTATTCAGCACCTTGACTCCAGAATTTTGTAGACAAACCCTTTTTGAAAAATGTTCAGTCCACTCATCATGAAGTTTTAGCACACACATATATATATATATATATATATATATATATATATATATATATATATATATATATATATATATATATTTATATATATTTGTGTATTTAGGCAGCATTTATATATATTTGTGTATATTAGGCAGCATTGATTTAGGGTTTTTTAAAAAAAAAAGTAATGGAAGGCTTATTAATAAAAACAAAAAACTAACACTCAATAATATCAACTATGAACATGGACACAATATCTTGACCATGTTTTGAAAATGAAAACCTGATATAAATACATACATACAGCAAACTATTTCTTATTTAACAGTTAATATATTTCAACCTTGAAAATAGCTAAATGTATAGCTGAAAGCACTCTGATAAAAAGAACAATTGGACAGTTTTTATATAATTTATCATACAAAAAGAAAAAACGTATTAGATCACATGAGAAATTGTATAAAAAACTTAATCAAAGCACCTTGTCTGTTGTCTTCAATGAAATATATATATATATATATATATATATACACACACATTTACAAAAAGGGTTCATCTACAGAACTATGGAGTCAAGGTGCTGAATAATATCCATTAGCTAAGTGACAAATTTTATTTTTATTAATCTAATATATATATATATATATATATATATATATATATATATATATATATACATACATATGTACCTCCACTGAACAGCTAAAAAAATTCAAAATTTTTGACAATAAACTGTTCTATTAAGAACAGTTTTATTGTCAAAATCTCTATGTTATTATTAAGAGGAAAGACCAAAGGATTTTTTGATTATTATATTTTTTTGTTCCTTTTTAGAACATTTGAAGTTTTAGTAAAGAACCTTCTCCTTTTTTTTGGGGGGGGGCATCAGCGGGGTGGGGTGCAGACATTGATTTGGAAATTCTTGCAAAAATAAAATAATTGTCTGATTTTAATAGAACTTTCAAGATTTATTCCCAAATGAATGAAATTATTTTAAAAATGTTTTTTTTTTGTAAATCTTGGTAAAAATATTTCCCCCCTCCCCCACACCCTTATTTATTTTATGAAATTTCAAGAAATTAAATTTTGACCTGCTTAATGTTTATATTAGTTAAAAGCAGAACTCCTTGGAGAATTTAAATCATCAATTTCGTTTTGTAAAACAGTTCACCCCTTACAGAAAATCTGCTCTGAATCATAAAATAAAAAATGCAATAAAACTAAGATATTATTCAATTAGAAAAGCTTTTAATTGATTTTATGAATAAGATATATTATAGACAACATTGTCTTAAGAAAAAACTGTTTTCAATTTTAAAAATTTTTAATTATAATAATTTGTAATGTTTCAAATTTTTTAAAATTCTGTCTTAATTTGTTCCGGCTAAGTGATATTGTTATTAACTGAAAACTATATTTACTAATCATAAATGGAAAAGTTTATTACAATTTAGTGATCTCCCAGACTATTTTAAAAAGAATTTTGAATTTTTTGTATGTGTATAATCAGACGTTTTTTAAATACAGACATCCATAAATGACATTGTCAGAAAATAAGAGTGATAACTATAGTAAATTTAAAACCAAAGTAACTAAAATTTAATAAAACATTAAGAATATTTTCCTAAATTTTTAAGAATACTGGGTAGTTAGATATTATATAAAAAAGGTAATCATGTCATATTCCTCATGTAATTTTTTACAAATATATCCACCATAGAAAAAAATTAAATAAACTTCTATCAGTCAAGCTGTTAACACTTTAAATAAATGCTTATTGCCATGTTAAAAAATGAATTTCTGCAAAATTTTAAACTGCCATGTTAAAAAATGTAAATAATATTAATTAAACTTTAAAAGTAATATTTCTTTCAAATCAGATTAATTAAACTTTAAATCCACTAATATTCCTCAAATAAAGTTTTGGGAAAGTATATTTTGTTTTTAAATGATTTTTAATAAACAGAATTACATTGAGATGACAAAAGGGAAGAAATGGTGCTAAAATCAGCTATTTTAACAATTTTAAAATGAAAACTCCTTCCAGTTAATTTAAATTAATTTGGAAATGCATAAAAATATTTTGCTTATTGGAAATATTAAACTTAATCTATCAGCTTGAAATTAAAATTGAAATAAAAACTTCAAGAAAGTTTTTTTCATTTTTAAAAATTCATTTTATACCTTAGGTATTGCATTTCTGTAGAGGTACATATATATATATATATATATATATATATATATATATATATATATATATGTATGTGTGTATGTGTATGTATGTATGTATGTATGTGTGTGTGTGTAATTGTTTTTTTGTTTTTTTCAAAACAGGAAAGAAAGCCCTTTTTTGTAGAAAGGGAAAGATTAAAATATGACTGAACAGGAAATAAAACTACATTATTTAGGATGAATTAACAGAAAAGATCCAATCTCTGATCTAGTTCTGTATGTGAGTGTGTTATCTTTGCTAACAAGTGGTTTCTTTTTGGGGACATCAAACGTGTAAAAACTGTCCAAATGATCTGTGAGTCCGAACACTTTTGGCTAATTAGCCATTATAAAGGATTTTTTTTTTATCTGAATATGTAGATTTTTATTTTAACAACAATAGGAACATTTTAATTTCTGAATACAGTCAGCATGTTGTGGCCATGTTCATAGTATATTACTGAGAGTTGGTTTCTTCCTTTTTATTGTTAACACTTCATTATTTTTAACTATTTTTTTTACATTTAAATACGTTCATTATGAATGTGTTCTCTACAAGTATGTTATGGATATAGGTTGGTCGTTCTCTGTAAATGGGTCTTCTTACCAGCGCTATGATTCAAGAGATGCAAAAGATAGCCAGTTCTATAAGGGGCATATAAATTCATAAATAATATTGTTCCTTTGTATTTTGGATCTCAGTTGTTATTGTTCACGAGAAGGTTGGCCGTTTTAAATTTGTTATAATAGTTTATCAACTTAAAATCTATTTGTTCTGGTAGAATGGAGGTGTATATTTCTTAATCTTTCTCATAATGGCAAATTTGTCCTGCTTATAATTAACATGCATTTGATTTTTATAAAAAATATTAATAATAGTATTGATTTTTCTTCATGTTCAGTCTTACTACTGGTTACTTTAGTTAGAGAGAACTAAATTTGATTAAGGTGGTTCAGGAAGCCATTATTAACCAGTGTCTGTTCAACAGACAAGAAAAGTGTAAATGGGAAATCTACTCAGACCGTGCTTCTCTTAATAATTACTTACATGTCTCACATCAAAAACATTTGAGAAAGTTACAAAACCTAAAATATACTTCAATGATGTAGATGATTTTTTTTTATTTTAGCTGAAGATAAAAAAAGAAAATGAAATTTTAAAACTACATTAGAAAAAAAAACACCATTCTTAAATTTACTTACGAACTTAGAAAAAAAAAGACTTTTGTTCTTAGACGTTTTCATAGAGTAGTAATAGTTACCACTTTTTTATATAAGAAACCGACAAGTAAAAACTCCTGCCATCTAAATTTTATGAGCAAATGCCCACTTAGATACAAAATAGGTGCCTTATAAAAATTTTCTCATGAGACTGCACGAAAATTTATACTCTCTCATCTGTTATTCTTTAAAGAACATAAAATAGATGCTGGTTAATAATGGCTTCCTGAACCACCTTTATAAATAATTAAATTAGGTAAGTTTTCTCTAAAGCAAGCAATAGTAAGACTGAACATAACTAATACAATTTAATATTTTCTATAAAATCAAATGCACGTTAATTTAACAAATTTACCCTTAAGAAATATACAACTCCTATCAATCAGAACAAGAAGTTGATAAACTATTATAAAAAAAAAAAAAAGATTTAAAACAGCCACCCTCATCGTCAACAATAACAACTCACCAGCAAGACCCATGCTACATAGGACCCACATAATCTATGAATCTACACATACTTCTTATGGAACTACATTCCTGATGAAAACAAATTCCTGAATAATAATTACATCGGACATACAACTACATGACTATCAAAAAGACTTACACTGCATCTCTTGGATCATAGCTCTATTAGTACCCATTTATATGCACATGAAGACCTATTAACCTCTTTCCACAACATGGCCTTAGAGAACAGAAGCATAATAAATACATTTAAATGCAAAAAAACGGTTAAAAAATAATGGAAGCATTAACAATAAAAAAAGAAACCCACTCTCAGTAATATCAATTATGAACATGGCCACATTATACTGACTGTGTTCAGAAATTGAAACATTCCTATTATTGTTAAAATAAAAATCTACATATTCAAACATAAAAAAAATTCTTGATAATAGCTAATAGATTAGCTGAAAGTATTCAGACCATAAATCATTTGAACAGCTTTTATTCACTCTATGTTGAAAAAGGAAATCAATTGTACAAATACAAGAAAAATATAATAAAAAAGCTTAATTTCAGTGACTTGTCAGTCGTCTCCAATGAAGCCTGTATAAAAGAGTGATTGCTGCCAAAATACACTATATATCAGTATCACGTTATACATTTATATCAATGTGCAACCTGGAGGATTCTGAAGAGGTTTGATTCATGCCAATTGCCAAAAACAGGATAGTTTTGACTACTTGAAAATTTAGTCTTATGATGGCCATTTTTGTGGGTAGTTACTGTTTAATCTGGTTCAATTCACGTAGTGATATACTTATAAAAGGTTAAGCTCAAAGTAGCAACATGAGAGATTTAATTTTGGTCACATTGAGTACTTAGATGCAAGGTAGCCAAAAATAATTTACTGAAATTATATAAATCCTCCTCACTCTCTATCTCTGTGTGTATATATATATATATATATATATATATATATATATATATATATATTAATTAATCATTTCACCCCAAGCAAGGCAACAATGCCATTAGGGGCTTACAGGGAGTGAAAATGAATGAGAATGAGAAGATTGAAAATGGGGAGGATTGAGGATAGGACAAAAAAGGAACTGGATTCAAACCGACAGAAGATGGCTATTGACATTGCATTTAGATTTTTGAAGATTGTCATTATCAGGGAAGCAAGAAATCAGAAGGAAGTTCTACAAATGCAAAGTGCAAGAAAGAAAGAAAACTGTTAGAGTAGAAGTAGTATGCTTAAATTCATGTAATTGGAACACCAGAGAAAAAAGCTTGCCTGAGCAGTTGCCATGAAAATATTTGTAGAACAGGCAGAGGGAAGCCATGTTATGCCAGTGATATATATATATATATGTTCATATCTTTCTACCAAAGTCTGTTCAAACATTAACTATTGATGAAAGAGGTTTCTGTCATAGCAATTTTATAGCCCAACTGTAAATGATGGAAACTTCTGCTATTCAATGGGTTAATATCTAAATTTGTTCATGTCTATCTAGTGCATATAGAGAAAAAGTAAAATGGTAATATATGTATACACTCCTATCTATTTATCTCACTCTGTTCAAATCTATCTATCTCACTCTGTTCATATCTCTCTATCTATTTACCTATCTATCTATCTTTCTATCTATCTCACTCTGTTCATATCTATCTTATTCTGTTCATATCTCTCTCTCTATGTTCATATCTGTCTCTCTGTTTATAGCTATCTATCTATCACACTCTATTCATGTCTATCTATCTGTAGATCTATAGATAGATATTAATAAATGTTCAGTTAACATTTATTGATTTATTGACCATTGTAGCTCTAGTTCTTTGGTGAGTACTTTCTTGACAAAAATTCTACTTACTTTGTTTTGTATTTTTTTGCCTTTTACTGCTTAGCATCCTTTTGTATGTTATTTAAAACTAAAACATATTTTCGGATTGTAAGAAGAATTTTTTCTTTTTTTTTTGTAAGTGAATATTTTATTAACACTTTTTTTTGGAGATAATAATGATTTTCATTACAAGTCTTATATTTTAACCCATAGATGGGAGGAGGAGACATAAACTCCTACTTTCCCCAAGGGTATTTGCATGTAAGTGTATGTAATCAACTCAGCTCTCTGATTTCCAATTCTCAGTCATTATCCATTACACAACCTGTACATCAAGGCATACAATACCTGGTATTCCTAAGTGGTCACCCATCCAAGTACTACTAGGCTTGACATTGCTTAAATTCAGTGATCAGAAGGGAACCAATGTTTCAATAAGATATGGCCATAAGCTCTGCTCACCTTGAAAACTGTTAAGTAATTTTATGCATTTTGATTTGTATTATTATTACTATATAAACAGATACACAAATCAATATATATATATATATATATATATATATATATATATATATATAAGATTATTGCAAATAAAATGTGATACTTTATATATATATATATATATATATATATATATATACAAATGTGCGTGAGTGTATATATATATATATATATGTATATATATCTATGTATCTATCTATCGATCTATATATATATATATATATATATATATATATATATATATATATATATATATATATATACACACACACACATATTGCCATTATGCTTTTCTGTATCCATACTATCAAACAAAACAATATATCCACATTTTCATAATCTCTCTAGACACACACATAAATGTGTGTACATAGAATATTATCTATATCAATAAATGCACACATCTATACACAGATAAAAACATCCATTTTACTTACACAGGTCTACATGCAATGGCAAATATTTTTGGTCTAATACCCTTGCATGGTTACAAATTCTTTGTACATCGATAATTCCTGTTCAGATATACACAAACACATATATATATGTATGTATGTATGTGTGTGTGTGTATGTATATGTGCTGATATGCCTGTGTACTTTCTTCTTTACATCTCTTTTGACATTTTTAAGGGACACACATGCATGCATGTAAAGAATTACTTGAGGCATTCCATCGTTAATTTGATATATGCTGACCGCCACCTCTTCATCGTTGTCTCTTTATATTCTTGTCCTTGGCACCATCAAAGTAGGACTGTAGAGGCCGATTTCTCACTGACATCATTGATGGTATGGCAGGCAGTTGAAGATTTCGTTTTTCAGAATTATGTGGGAGGGGACACAGTCTTTTCTTCTATCTTTCCTTCTTTCCACTGTCTCCTTTTTCCTGAGGTGGACAGTTTCTTTCCTGCTTGTGAAAAAAAAAAAAGGTGGGAAGGATGGATCTCTTGCGGCAGATGGAATCCTAGCAGGAGTGGTCAGCAACAGAACTCTTGTAGATGGCCAGGGTCGATGCCTAAAACTACTATTTTTTTTATTATTTTTTTTCTCTTTTTTGTTGTTGTTGTTGATGTGTTCCCTTCAGCTTTTATTTAACCTGTCTATAGTGTGCATGCATGCATTTATACTTGCACTGAATGGGAAAGCAGACAAACAGACAGACAAAGAGCGTTCTTGACAGCACTGCACTAATGGCTGTGGCATAAAAAATGCATGTTATCTCAAAGCATATCAATTTGTGTGGTCCATCATTGCTAGCAAGATGACCTGGTATTGCCTTGGGAAACATTTGTTATTTCAGCTAAACCTACATCCTAAACAGTAACACTAGTTGTAGAGGGAATTGTAAAACTATATCCCTTATATTTTTAAAATGACTAAGATATTTAATAACTTTCCCTGCATTAGACTATCTATCTATCTATCTTATTTTTTCAATCAATTCACCCCGAAGCAAGGTGATAATGCCATTAAGATGCAAGGAGCTAATGGGAGTGAAAAAGAATGAGAAGATTTTAGAAGGAACCAGGAACCCAACATTATACAAAGTGATAATGCCACTATGACACAAGGGGTTACTCGGAGTGAAAGAGAATGAGAAGACTTTAGAAGGAACCAGGAACCCAACATTATACAAGGTGATTATGCCACTACGACACAAGGGGCTGCTGAGAGTGAAAGAGAATGAGAAGGAAGCGGAAACCCAATCATAAACAGAGAACAAGCAAAACACCTCTACTCCTGTTCAAAAAACAGAGGGAGGCAAACCTATCTCCTCCTATCACTCTATTTACATTGTTCAGACTGTTGTCCTCATCTTTGTTGCCATATTCACAATGTTTTGCAATTGTATGCTCCAGTGTTCTTCAGGTGATTGGAATGAATACATTATGGGAACCAGTAATACACAGTACTAGAGAAAAACAATAATAAAAACAAAAATTACAATATGAGTTCTGGCAAAAAAAATAGGCTGAGACATTAAATTTATAAGTCCCAAAAATTCATACACTGATGTCCTCATGTCCCAGTGGATAAAAGTGTTGGTTGGATCCAGTGATTTGATCCAAAGAGTTGTGAGTTTAATACCTTCCACCTTCATTGGTGAACAAAATCCTCGAAAGTTGAGTTAAAGGCAGATAACTGAGATATCTGGAAGACACATGGTATATGGAACAAACTACTGCAGTGGATGAAATGAAGAGTTCAGTTTGAAATTCCAATCACCTGAAGAAGGCTGAAGTGTACAACGACCGAAACATTGTGAATATGGCAACAAAAATGAGGACAACAGTCCAAAAATGTAAATAATTACAATATCCTATCAATTTATCTATTATAGATTTATCTCTGGTTATAATGCACAGGATACATGACTGACCAATGACAATCAAACCACACAAATATACCAGAACTTCTGTCTTTTTTTTTTGTTGTTTCTCTTAATCACTGACAAAGCTTTAATAAAAGTGAAACATGTTAGCTTGATAAATGTTTTTCCCTATTTGTTCATTATCTTATCATCCTGTCAGATTCTCATCTACATTTGATCTTTAACTCATATATATATATATATATATATATATATATATATATATATATATATATTATTTTATTACTTAAACATTATTTTTAGTAGATACCCATATTTGCGTGGATGCTCTGTTTATTTATTAAACAGTATATTTATTTATTTTTGTCTACTTGCATGTATTTAAGTGGTGTTTTTATTAGAGTTGTATTTAGAATTAAAGTTTCATTTGCCATTCTTAGAATGGTCAGTTCCTCATTGCCAGTGAAGAGACTTAATGTAACTTAATTTCATTGTACATTTATTAGGCTGTAACATTTTAAATGTTCATTTCCTCAATGACTTCAGTACTATTGTACTGTTGGTATTTTCAAATTTGTTTTGTGCAGGTAATGTAATGATTATTGGCATGGACAGGGAGATTAGTGGGTCAAGTTCAAATTTTAGACTAGTCTGTTGCATTCACTTCATACTAATTCCCTTGGAAAAGACATGGAAATATTTTATCTTCTCCCTACTATGGGTTAAGTAGCAGTGATATGTAGCTTTTTGTAGCAGTCAGTTCAGGAAATGAACAATTCAAAACTGGGGAAAAATCAATGCAAAACCATTTCACTATTTTCCCTAAAGAGTCACAGAAAATAGGGATGCTGCTTTCCTTCCTAAGATTTTGTTTAAGCTATATCATTTCCCCTTTTAGTTATATGTAATATTCATTTTAGCTGGGTTTTTAACCATTCAAGGCCTAAGAGCCACTCAAGGTAGAATGATGTTGAGGTTGTTGGTTGGATATAAGAAAAGGAAGTAGATTTTGAGGATATGTAAATAGATAACAGTTCACCCTAAACTTGAAGAGGTCAAGATTTTAGTGATCAGGGAAGCACCATCTCGGGAGTCTGTTCTATTTTTTTTAATGATTTTGTAGCACTAGTCTATAAGATCTGATGAACGTTTGTTTTCTTTAAGATCTCAGTGACCAGCTGAAGCTATTTTTATTCATTTACTTTCTCTCCCAGAAGCTGTAACTAATGTCTGTTCAGTATAGTTGCAGAATAAAACACTGGTAAACTCTATGGATTTTGAGTAAACACAAATGTGCCTTAGTAGACATCTGCAACAAGAATTGATTAACCACCCTAACAGACAGGTGTGCTTAGAAATGAGTAGCCAGCCATTATTAGTAAATCACAATCACATGTCTCATAACCCATTAGCATCATAGGAATATCACATGTACTGCAGCCATAGCAGCAGTGATGTGTTTTGGGCAAGATAGCCTGACTGAGCCCAACCCTCTCCAGCCTGGTTTGAAGTTTTCCTTCTCCTACATTGGTTGCCAACCAAGGCTATAAGGTCCAGTCTGCCCTGCTATTTGCACATAGCTCAGGCTAGAAAAGAAGCATTTATAGCTTTCCCAAGGGTATTTGTGTTTAAGTGAATGTAACAAACTCAATTAGAAATTGAACTTGACTCTCTAATTTATCATTCAGAGTCACTATCCATTACACCACTGCACACCCAGAACTGGTAAATACTACTTGACAAAAATGGGGAATAATCTCTCTTTCTGTATACATTATACATGGGCACATGGCCGAGTGGTTAGAACGTTTGCATTCTGACCATGAGACCAAGGTTTGAGTCTAACTGCAGTTGATTTGTCAGGAAGGAGACTTCCTGATGTTATTGGACAGGAGGGATCGATCCCAGCAAGCGGGACCTTTGAAAAGTGCCTGCAAACCATACCCAAGGTTGACCCAAGCGTGGGCAAAATTGGGTAGACAGAACCCTTGGGTGCCATTGATAGTTGTGCTAGAATGGTCACAAGTTATCGTCGCCAAGGGCTTGAGCGTGTTGGCCTTGTTCAAATTGTTGATCACGCTAGATAACACTCTTTTTCAGAAACTGTAACTACTGCATAGTTGCAGTATAAACCACAGGTGGGCTCTGTGGGTGTTGAATAAACACAAATGCACCTGAGCAAGCGTCTACAATAGGGATTGTCTAGCCGCTCTAGTAGAAAGGTATCCTCAAATACAAATGGCCAGTTATACATACATTATACACCTGAGGAAGGCTCAGAAATGGCTTAGCTATTGTGGTAGTAACAAAAAGAAGATCAATAGTCTGAACAACTCTTGTAATCAATATTCATTGTTTGAGCCATGAAATAACTAATTGGTGTTATCTATAATGGGAAAAGGTTAATAGACAACATTGCACTTGAAGATGATCAGAGATCACACCAACTGAATGATTTCAGATAAAAAGTGGAAATGATAAGAAAGCTTCCAAATAGCAAGTGAATAATTATAATAATCATCGCCTCCATTGTGAAATATTAAATTTCAATTACTGAACAAGACAAGATGCATAGAACTAAGTATTTAAGTAATCTCCAACCAAAAAAAGATTCTGAACTAATGCACAGGGTAAAAATTGGTATGATAAAAGGATTATTCACTTATTCATATTTTCTTATGGAAGTGTTTATATCAATGTTATACTCCATGCTAATAGGAATAAATACTTGAAAAACAAGGTGGATAAAATAAGAATAAAGGTAACAGTTATGCACAAGGTCATCGCAAGTCAATCCAGTAATGAGTGCTACTATTAGAAGGTCGGTAGTTCTCACCTAAGTCTGAGTTGTACTCAACAGATCCCAGCTAGTCGATATTTACCAGCCTCCCCACAAGTTAGGATGTGGCACAAGGTCAAATTTAATGCGAGGCAATCCGAGCCCATAGGCTCAGCCAAAACTTCTCCGTAACCCCAGATAAATAGGTTCAGGTCTGTCTACCTCCCTGGATGAGACTCTGCCCTTCAGCAGCCTCGTCTGGGTTCCTCTCTGCCTGAAGGCAGAAAGTTTGAAAAACAGCCAAGATCTGTGTAACAGATCCCAGCTAGACTCTGTAGTCCGTTGACTTACAGATACTTATAGCAAGTTATTAACTATAGTGTAGTCACTCATGGGGGTAACAGGTTATTCTATTACATCAATCAAAAATGTTTGGAATTTGATAAAGTTAACTGAAAAATGAAAATTTATTTATGACAAGCTATTTATATTTAGTATCAAAAGGAGTTTTATTGACTGATTTTTTTCTATGGCCTATCAACCCTTTGCAGATTACTTAAAGTCAGAAAATAATTTTAGATTATAAGAATTTTTTTTAAATAATAATGATTTTAGCAATACAAGTTTTACTAATTAATCCATAGCTGGGAGGAGAATAGGTGGATTCATACCTTTCCCAAGGTTATTTGCATATAAGTGAATATAAGGAACTCAACTGAAATTGAAACTTGGCTATCCAATTAGCAATTCTGAGCCATTATCCATTACAACAGCTGCACATCCCAGCTTAGAGCACCTGGAATTCACTCAGAAAGAGTTGTTGAAATTTCTAGTGAGCTTGGAGAATTTGACACTCATAGGACATATTGAAAGCAAGAGGATACAGGGGAAAAGAAGCAAGTAACCTACCTAACAAGATTGGGAGGGATAGCAAAATAACAAGCCTTACTAAGAGCTACAAAACATAGGAAGTCATGGAGAAATGTAGTAAATACAGATTTCATTCAAAAAATTTAAACACTCTTAATACCATTGTTAAACTTTTGATAAAAATGTTTCTCAATGAAATATTTCATTATGACCAAGGAATACATGATAATATTAATAATTAATTTTTACTGACTCCGTACCTGACCCTGTCATAACAACATTCGCTGCAGCTTGCCTCTCTACTGTTATTAGAGTGAAACATGTCATTTTGACAACTGCATAAAAAAACGTTCTAAATTTGTTTTACTTGATCTTATACAAAGTAACATTTTTTCAGATGGAGAAATCTCTTATCCTTGTGTTTATTTTATGTATGTGCGTATAAGACATAGGTTCCTTCATGTGAAATGTGTGATTAGTGTGCTGAGGCCATTGCATTCACTTTTGCATAAATAACATGGGAAGAGAACTATGAATCCATCCCTTCTCTTCCTTGCTAGTAACTCTTAGCTGGGCTTGTTAGCTTTGCTTGGGAAACCAGTCCTGGAGAAGAAAAATCTGACTTCAAACTCTATCCCACAAAAATCTAATTAAAAAAATAAAACCAACAATGAAAATAAGATAATATAGTTTTTAATTATTTTGTAAGGATACAGTCTTTTTGGTGGCTATAAGTCACGTGGGTCACATGATGGCTACTTTGTGATATCACTCCAAACAGTGATGAAAAGCAGCAGTAGAAATTCAGTTGGTTGACAGCAGCAACATGTGAAGTTGCTTTCTTTTGGCCTGAACCAAAGGGTAAATCTGCATCCCCTGCAGCTTACAAGTCCACAATGTCATTTCCCTTTGTGAATATATCTTTACCAGATATAGAATGAAACGCCAGATCACAATCCTCAATTTGGGAGAACCCAAGACTCACTGTTTTCCATTCATGGAAAATGTCTTTGCCTGGAACATAGATTAATCCAGCTCCTTTGAATCTGGAGTCCTAAAAATGGCTTCTCTATGTCAGGAGTTTTCAGTTTGTTTATAGCATACAAAAAAGTAAGGTTGGTTTCTTTATCTTAGGCCCCCTATGGCCCAGGCAAAAGGCTAAATCTGCCTCCCCGAGCAGCTTACAAGTCCATGGTGCCATTTCCCTTTGGGAATATATCTTATCCCAGATATAGAAAGAAACCTGATCTCACTGTCCTCACTTTGGGAAAACCCAAGACTCACTTTTTCCTGCTCATGAAATATGTCCTTGCCTAGGACATAGATGAATTTGGACTGTTTCACACTGGAGCCTTAAAAATAGCTTCTCCAGGTACAGGAGTATCTCTATATTATATGTAAGACCCTTCTTTTTTCTTTCTCCTTACACTCTGCTTTGTTGTGTAGATATATGTGACATATTATTCTTTGTGTGGGTCACATGTATATACATATTAGTTTTGTATATGTCTTAGTAATATAAAAGTCTCTCTGAGAACAAAGCATCTTTTTCCTTTTAGCCATTCCTTTTAACCCCATCCGTGAACTAGAGTGTTATTATACCACAGATATAATAATGCCTGTAATGGGGGAAATACAAATGGCAGAATAAATCTTTTTTCCAAGCACTCCTATTAAAATATATTATAAACCATATTACATAACATTTCCCGTTATAAATAAACAGACTCTAATGCAATTCTTTCAGTGTTAAAGAAAAAGAATCAATCAGAATAATAAAGTCCTGTTTTCTGAAGTCAAAATCTGGTTTAAGATTTGTGTTTACTATTACCAAAACTGACTTTAGAACAGAAATTAAGACAGAAGGTAATGATTGACATTGCATTTAAATTTTTAAAGATCAAACTTGACTGGAAAACAAGAGGCCAAAAGAGAGTTCCACAAGAGAGAAGTGTGAGAGAAGAAATTGTTAGTATAGAACTTGCAGTTATATATAGCCATTTAAACTGTAAAATGTTGAGATCTTGCCACTGATCTAGTACTGTGCTTAAATTCATAATGTCATGGTACCATAGAGGAGAGTTCAAATTCTATTCTCTTTATACTAGATCAGAAGTCCCCAAACTTTTTAGACCATCAACCCAGTCATGGAATCCTTGACCCTTTATTAATCCCCAGATATTTTCTTTTTTTTTTAATCATCTCACATGGTAATAATCAATCAAAAATGGCTTTGAGCAACTAAAACTTGTAGGTCTTAGAAAAGAACATCCTTCTTCAAATCTTGTGGACTGACACTACAGAATTACAAAGAACTGTACCAAATAACAGAAAACACATCACTTGAGTACTTTCAACAACTAAAATGGATAGCACATATAACTTGATTCATTTGATTGATTGATTTGTTTTTTACATCTTAACACTTTTGGGGTCATTTAAAGCCAAAACATATTTTGGATTATAAGAGTAATTCTTTTTACAAATGAATATTACATTAACAATTTTTTGAGAATAACAATGATTTTTCCAGTTAAAAGTCCAACTGTTTAACCTATAGCTATGGTGAAGAGATGGATTAATACTTTTCCCAAGGGTATTTGCATGTAAATGAATGTAATGAACTCAAGTGGACATGTAACTCAAAGAGAAAATAATGATATAATCAAGATGTTGATTTCCACACTACTTCAAAAAAAAAAAGAATTGGAAGGAAACTTCCATCCATACTGGAAAGAGCAATAACAGTTACTGGATTTGAGAAAACTATTTTCCTAAAAAATTACTTTATTAGAAAGATTTTATAAATTTTAACTGAAAGTACAACTGGTTGTCAGTATATGCCGACTGTTTCTTTATAAGGAAATAGTTAATATTACCATACTTAGATAAATTAGGTACATAAACCCAAACTTCTTTTATTTCGTACATGCTATTATCATAAAGAAAAACAATAAAACATACTTAAGAAATAGAATATTGGAGAAAATAATATATAATTTTTTATATACCAAAACAATGTTAGAAGAATTAATGACAAAGTGGAAAAAAATATGTTGAGTCTGACCAAAATTTTAATTTAAAAAATGCTACTTAAATTAAAAGAAAAAGCAGTTTACTAAGACAAAAGTGAATAGAAAATGCTTTAATCACTAGGTCATCCACAGTAAATTTGCATTCAGGTTCTTACTGTTAAACTTCTGCTGCTGGATTTACCTTTTTCACACCTTCACTCTAAGAAGATGGCTTCCCTCTGGGTGGCATATATATATATATATATATATATATATATATATATATATATATTCCTTTTCTAAACTGCCATTTTGCCAACTCAACAATTACAATATTTCTTCTTTCCTGACAGCTCTCCTATTATCACAATGTTGGATATTTAATAGCAAAAGCAATAAGAATATAAACAAAAAGAAAATGAAACTAAATGAAAGAGACTTGACTATATACCCAAGCACATATAATTAAAAAAAAAATTAATTTAAAAGTTTAAAATTTCAATGCCCCCTCTCCTTCATGCAGATGTATAGTTCACTCATTGTAAACATCACTTTAGTCCAATGAGCTATAGTTTACTGGCCTCTGTTTTAAATGGTGTATATCAGATTCTTCAGTGTCAACTGAACCTCAAATGATGAGTTTTCGAAGCATGGCAAGAAATTCATCAAAGTGTCTAATGACTTTCCATTATAAAGGTCAATTAATATAATTGTTAATCATTTCTCATAAGCTGTGGAAGTAATATTAGAAGAGGTGCAAGAGGTTAATAGGGTTAATTTGCACCATAAATTGCTTCCCAGGTACAATGGTTCACTGAAATAGAACAGACTGGCTAGGTCTGTTGCTAGGAAAGTTAGTTCACTATGTCATACTAGATAGTTTTCCTCTCCAGAAACTATATTACACATTTATAAGTCTACCATTCATCCATGCTTTGAATATTGCTGCCACATCTGGTCTGGTACTCATGTTATATATTTAGAGATTCTTGATAAAATCCAAAGAAGAATCTGCAATATTATTGGTCCTGACTTGGCATCTCACCACCTTTCCACTGCCGTAATATAGTTTCCATCTGCCTTTTTCATAAATACTTTCATGGCAATTGTTCTGATGAACCTTCCTCTATGTTCTTGTAAATAGCTTATCACATATTGTAAACACACATTGGGGTTTAGATTTTTTAATTGTTGTTTGATTCCCCTCCCCACCACAGACGAATAATTGTACATATGAGGACTAGTTAGGATTCCATAGAGATTCTGAGGTATTATGGTGGATGTAGTAAGAATGGTATGTAACAATGTGTTGTTTTGGTGTAAGGAATATTGTGGTATATTTGGATCAGTGATTGTGGCTAGCTAAGTTTAATTATGAAACAGAAGACCAGCCCTCCCCAATACACCAATTTTGGCATTGTGCCATATTTTTGTATTTTAATGCAAAATAAATATCACTTTCCTCTATATTCATTGGGGTTTCATTTTTAAATGTTGTTATATTTATTCCCCATTCCATTACAGATAAATCATACATATGAAATAGTTAGGACTTCATAGAGACTTTGAGATATTGTGGTGGCTGTTGTAAGAATGGTAAGTAAGAATGTGTTGTTTTGGTGCAAAGAATATTGTTGGTTGTTTGGGTCAGTGTTGTGGCTAGGTATATGTTATATTCTGTGCTAATAGGAATATATACTTGAAAAACACGGTGGATAAAATAAGTAAAGTTTATTGTAATGAACCAGTACAATAAGAATAAAGGTAACAGTTATGCACAAGGTCATCACAAGTCAATCCAGTAGTGAGTGCTACTATTGGAAGGTCGGTCGTTCTCATGTAAGTCTGAGTCATACTCAACAGATCCCAGCTAGTCAATATTTACTAGGCCCCCTCCCACGAGGGTAGATGTAGCACAAGGCTGAGTTTAATGTGGGTCTTCCGAGCCCTTAGGCTCAGACAAAAAGTCCCCGTAGAACCCGCATAAATTGAATCAGGTTGTTTTATCTCCCTGAACGAAACTGTGCCCAAAGGCAGAGCCTCATCTGGGTTCCTCTCTGTCTGAAGGCAGAGAGTTCGAGCATCTAGCTGGAACAGATCCCAGAGAGTATATTTAGCCACTCCCCATGAGGGTTGCATGTAGCACAAGGCCGGGTTTAACATGGGTTCTCCGAGACCATAGGCTCATCCAAAAAATGCCCGTAGAGCCCACATAACAGGATTGGGTTGGTCAACCTCCCCAAACGAAACTCTGCCATTTGGCTGAACCTCGTCCAGGTTCCTCTCTGCTCAGAGGCAGAGAGTTCAACCGTCTAGTGTGAACAGATCGCAGCTAGTCTCTGTGGCCTGTTGACTTACCGATACTTATAGGTAGTTACTACCTATAAGTGTAGTCACTCATGTCTGTCTTTTGTCTTGTAATGGCATTCACCTGGGGTGGGTTGAGCTATCTCCAATTGAATTAACTGCATCACGCGTCAAGGCCTTCCACCCCTGCCGATTGGCAACAGAATCGACGGCATGATCGAGCCATTTGTGATTCCAGAGTCGGACCTCGAAAACACGAGGACCAGACATGAGTTCCATATCTGCTTTGACCGTTGCGAGCCACATCTTGAGTTGACCACCTCGGCACTTCCTCCAACCATTTGGTGCATTTGGGGCCACCAGTTTACGGACGAACTCATTATCAGGCCCAGAATGTTGCATCTGGATGAGTTGGGGATCCAGTCAAAGAAGTGCACGCACAGGATATGGTGGAGGCAGTAGTGCTCGAAGACCTCAAGCTTATGAAGATCCTCTCTGTGCTAGTGGTCAGGTCTCACAACCATAGAGCTGCCTTTGTCCGTCTTCAAAAAGTCGTTTTTGAAGATGGACAAAGGCAGCTCTAGCCAAATTTACATGGGTGGTGATTTCATCCTTCGCTTGACCAGTAGCCCGAAAATTGGCACCAAGATATTTGAAGCTTTCAACCTTTTCCACAGCTTTACCATCAAGGGTTACAGCCACTCAATCAGGTAGGGGGTAGTTTGCCGAGAGAATTTTCGTCTTGGAAGCGTTAATCTTCATCCCCACCATTTTGGCCACGCAACTGACCTTGTCATGTGCATGCTGAACCTCCACGTAGGACTCGCTAAGGATTGCAACGTTGTCGGCATAATCCAGATTGGTGATGGAGCAGTCGTGGCCAACTCTGACACCCGCGAGGCTAACCATGCTATTCTCCAGGATCCAGTCAATAATGTAGTTGAACAGGATGGAGAAGAGCACACATCCTTGGCGGACGCCCGTTCGGACAACAAAGGAATTGGATTCTTCCCCGTAGCACCTCACTCTAGTTCGAGTGTGAGTGTAGTAGGCCTTGATGAGGTTCAGAAGCTTGGATGGGAAGCCATCATGACACATGATGTCTCAGACGCTTCTGCGATCCACCGAGTCGAATGCTGTGGTGAAATCAATGAAGCAAACGATGGTAGATTGCTGATAAGCCCATCGCTGTTCGAGAATTTGCCTGAGGGAAAAAATTTGATCTATGCATCTTCTGCCTCTCCAGAAGCCTGCTTAGTTAGGACGGGTTCGGTGGTCCTGGATATTCTGGAAACGATGCAGTACAATAATTAAGAACATTTTTGAGGCGACATCGATCAAACTGATGCCTCTATAGTTGCGACAATGGGGGTGACAGGTTATTCCATTACATCAGTATATCTAATTATAAAACAGAAGAAGACCAGCCTTCCCTCATACCCCCATTTTAGCCTTGTGCCACATGTTTGCATGTTACACAAAATAAATATTACTTTTCTTTATTGTTCCTAGACTTTATGACAGTACTAGATTGTCGGCAAGGTCTCATCATTTTATAGCTGAAATGGCTAGATGTAACTGTAAGTTCTTTGCTAACACTTCAAACTGAGTGTCTTGTTGCCCCTTTTCATGTTAACATTCTTTGCTGACATGAAGTGGAAAGAATACATTGAATCCATTGCTAGGTAGGCTGCTAAGAAAGTTGGTTCACTGTGTTGTGTTAGACAATTTTTCTCTCCAGAATTTTACATATCTGCACGTTTAACATTTTTCCATGTTTAGAATATTGCTGCCACATATGTTCCAGTGGTCCTGCTATTTATTGAGAAATTCTTGATAAAAACCAAAGGAGAATCAGCAATATTACTGGTCATGACCTGGTGTCTTGGCTTCAGTCACTCTGCTTTTTCTATAAATATTTTCATGGTAATTGTTCTGATGAACTTTTTGCGATGGTAACTAGACTTCATGAATTTAAGCATAGTACAAGATTCGCAACAAGGTCTCATCAATTTACAGTTGAATTGGCTAGATGTAACTGTAAGTTCTAGGCTCATAGTTTCTTTTTTTGCACGTCTTGCTTATGGGATTCTCTTCTAGCACCATGCTTTCCTGCCAACTTTGATCTTCAAAATTATAAATGCAATGTCAATGGTTATCTACTGTCTTCCTGAATACTCTTCTATTGTTCTCACTCCTTCATAATGTTTTCTGCTTTTTAATTCTTTTACACCCAGTAACCCCTTGTATCTTAGTGGCTTTACTGCTTTGCTTGAGGTAAATTTGATTAAAAGTTATCCATGTTATCTGCCAGCTATTTCCAAGTGCTCTCCCTTTACCTGTCATGATCTAGCACAGCTGAGAATACATTATGATGGAACTGATGGAATAAGCACAAACTTTATGTACATTCA
>OZ010575.1:29134736-29342236 GCA_963932145.1 Acanthosepion lycidas
TATGTCTGTTATTGATAATTATTGATATGTTTGGATAATGAATTACAATACAGTTTGTGTACATGCTTGGTTTTTTCAATACTGTGTAGTAGTGTGTACCTACTTTTGTATCGCATGCATATACGGGTGTGTGTGTGTGTGTCTTGTGCAAAAGTAGGTACAGTAATGAAAATGAAAACATTCTTATACCCACTGACGAGTGGATGGACAAGTCCGTCTACGAAACTCTGGAGTCAGGATGCTGAAGCTAACATCAATCAGCTAACTGACAAATTTTTTTTTTACTTGTATTAATTCTATGGAAAGGTTAATCAACTTCCAAGTTTATCTGGAAACTGATTTTGGGAAACAGATTAAAAGCTAAAAACTCTTTTTTCTTTTACGTTTACATACTAAAAAAATAAAAATAAGGTTCCAAATTTTTATATTCTCCTTAGAAATTTAAGATGTATGTAGCGTTTGCAGTGTTTTTATTTTACCTGTGTCCGTGAGCGCGAGTGCGCGCGCGCACACACACGCTCGAGCGCGCGTGTATGTATGTATGTATGTATGTGTGTGTGCGTGTGCATGAATTAGATGCAAACTACCTACACCCAATTTCGAAAGTCTGAATTTCAAAACCCAATTGTATTTTTATTTGCAATATAAACATTTCAGAAAATTAAAAAGATGAGTTATCGCCCTCTAACCATGACGTTAATTGAACAGATTGAATTTTTTGACAAACTTTACGGTCGAAAAATATTTGTCTTTTTGCCTTTTAAGGTCTTCTGCTAATAATAAGCACGCACGCGTTTTTAACTCGGAGCAGATAAAATTGACAGATACACAAAACACGACATATAACAACGAAAAAGAATTCGCAAACAAATACAAGAGTTACAATGGCTATTTTATAAGACTAAAAGCATGCAAAATAGATGAACAATCAAATGAAGTATTTCTAGCTTCTCACACATATTCCAGGACACACATACACACACACACACACACATATATATATATATATATATATATATATATATATATATATATATATATATATATATATATTTGTGTGTGGTGTGTGCACAATTTTTTTTACAATTTTTCTTACCTGAATCTATCACATGTTTATAAATCTAACATTTACCCATGCTTAGCATATTGGTGCCACATATGGTCTGGTGCTCCTACTATATATTTAGAGATCCTTGATAAAATCCAAAGTATCTGCAATCAAATCTGGCATATCGGCTTCAGCTTTCTCAGTGCCATAATGTAGTTTCTATGTGCCTTTTCTATAAATACTTTCATGATAATTATTCTGATGAACTTTCCTCTAAGGTAACTAAACTCTTATGAATTGAATTTTTCATCAAACTTTACAGTCGGAAAATATTCAGCTTTTTGTCTTTTAAGGTTTTCTGCTAATAATAAGCATGAAAATTTTAACTCGAAGCAAATAAAAAATGATAGATATGCAAAACTCAACATATAATAATGAAAAAGAATTGCAAACAAATACCAAGTTACTTGATTCATAGCAAAGTCTCATTGTTTTACAGTTGAAATAGCTAAATAAAACTGTAAGTTCTATACTAAGAGTTTCTTCTATCACACTTTTCACTTGTGTAAATCTTTACTGGCTTCTTGCTTCCTAGTGAACTTTGATTTTTAAAAATTTAAATGCAATGTCAATCGTTATCTACCATCTACTTAATTCTTGTTCTTTTATTGTTCTCAATCCTTAATAATGTTTTTTTCTCATATTCTCTAACACCTAGTGACTTCTTGAATCTTAATGGCTTTATTGCCATGCTTGAGGTGAAATTATATATATATATATATATAGAGAGAGAGAGAGAGAGAGAGAGAAAGAGAGAGAGAAAGGAATGAAGAGGAGGAGGAGATTTACACTGAAGCAACTGGGAAAGAATTTAAAGAAGATATATAAACCATTTGCTTTCATTCAAATATGAAAGATAATGCCATGTTGTCAAAATATATATGGAAACTAAAAGTGAAAGAGAAAATGCCATTAATAGAATAATATGTAATATAAAATACATCAATACATTTTCATAAAAACAATAAAAATAAACTAAAAATCCTTGAAACTATCTATATTAAAAAAATGAAACCAAACCTTAACAAAACTAATTATGAATACTGCACAAATGTTCTAAAATGTTTATGATAGACTAAAATATCAAGGTCTATATTAATAGTTTCTCATACTATTTTTTTTCAAAAAGAACTCTTCACATATCATAATTAGTTACCTCCCCTAGAGCTTAAACATATATCACATGGCACAAAAATTAGCAGTCCTCACTCCACATGTAAAATTATAACTTTCAGATGAACATAGCAACTTTGGAAATAATGAACACTACATTTTTGTCTTAAAAACACACTCTGAGGATGACATTGTGATAATGTCGAAAGTACTCAGAATAAAATAAAATGTATCAAAACGGTAATTTTCTCACTTCTTTCAATACTGACACCAGTGCGATGGGTAAATTGTCGCCATTTTATATTTTTAATTTTGTGAATGCATATTGTTTGTTTTCGATTTTGTCAATTGCACAGCATAGTAGGGTTAGTTGAGCATTGTCTGTGAGAAAAAGAGCAACATGATGCAATTCAACATGACAAAATTTGGAAACAGCATGCTGCACTGCTTGGCATTCAAGCCGGAAGCTCCAATACGAGTATTTCAGAGTGTTTGGGTGTCAATCTGAGGACAGTGCAAAGGATTCAGAAAGAGTTGGATGAGCCTAATGATGCTTACAAAGATATGACAGCTCAGAAAACTGACTCTGATCATTCTGATAAGAAAAGAACTCCCAAATTTGTTGGCGAGGCTCTCAGATGCAACACTGTGGCCTACATGCCTTGAGATTCTATATCTGGCAAAAGAATTCTGCGCCATGCTACACAAGCAGGAGAACCAAGTCATGGCTGTCAGACAATTTCTGCAACCACATCACTCCTTACATTTGGCTACCTAACTCCCCAGACTGCAAATTAAACCTCTTGATTATTATGTGTGGGGCACAGTTGAGCAAGAGTCCAACAAAACTACTTGTAATACCAAAGATGAACTGAAGGCAAGGATTATGGTAGCATTCACCAACTGAAACAAGGAGACCATCTAGAAGAGTTGCAGGAGATTCCAAAATCATCTGGAGGTTGTGGCTGAAACCAATGCAATTTTATTGAATAAATTTACTCTTTAGCAGTTCAAGATATTTTTGTGTAATTTTGATAAATATATCTTTTATCTCTGATGAAGCTTTAATAAAGTGAAACATGTTAGATTGAGATCTTCTTCGTACATGTTCTTTATCCTATCATTTTATCAGATTCCTATCCATACTTAATCTATATTTGATCTTCTATTTTTAAAGTAATAAAAATGTCAGATTAAAATTAATTCATTAGGAAATTCCATTGTTTACATTATGGATATGAAACTGGGCAGATATGGGCTTGTGAGAAAATCTGAACAAGGGCATGTGCATTCCTTAAAAAATCGGTAAATAGGGTTGTGATGCTTACTGTGGCTGAGCAGTCTAAAGCATGCTGAATCAAATGGTGGTTTCCCCTACAAAGGAGCATGCAGTGTTGATACCTGCTGAAAAGCACATTTTCTTTTTTCAGATTACTTGAATATGCAGGCTGGTAGACACCAGACACACTGTTTAAAAATAAAAAAGGGGAGAGCCATTTCAAGTGCAGATATCCACAAAAAATAACATTTGAATTAATAAATAGATAAATAAAAAAAATATATACACACACACGACACACATATATACATATATATATCAGATGAATAACAAAAAATGTATTGTGTGTGTATGCATTTGTGTGCACTTTAAATAATTAAATCTTATATTATATTTTATATTTATATATACACACACACACACACACACCATATATATATATATATATATATATATATATATATATATATATATATATATATATATATATGGCATACAAAATATAATATATAAAAATGTGGTACTTAAATTATGAGAAGCAGTAAAATTTATTTATCTCTTTTTATATATTATATTATATTTTATATACTGCACTTTATATATATATATATATATATATATATATATATATATATATATATAATATAATATTTTACGTTGAGCGCTATATTTTTTTATATATATATTATTAGTATAAATATATATAATATATATATTATTATTATATTTCTTATATATATTATTATTAAATTTATTAGTATAAATAATACATATTATTATATATTAAATATTATATCTATAATTTATATATATATATTTATAATATATATCATATATATAGTTATTAATATATATATTATATATATAAATATAAAAATATAAAATATAAATCTGAAAGTAGACAATGAAGTCAACAATCAACAGCATCTATCCACCTTTAATATTTATATACTCTCTATCCCTGATACTGAGAAAATTATGAGCTCTTTAACCCTAATTATAGTACACTGCCAAACTATATTTTATCCTATATATATATATATATATATATATATATATATATATATATATATATAATTTATTTGAATAGGTGCTCTGTTTTTATCTATTTATTAAAAATATATTTATTTATTTACATCTACCAGCCTAAATATTTGAAAAATATTATTAAAAATTATTCAGTCTGGTAAATAAATAAATATACTGTTTAATAAATAAAAACAGAGCATCTTCTCAGATATGAGTATCCATCTCAAAATAACGTTTAAACAGATAAATGAAAAATATGTCAGATTTAATCCATTTCCTATATATATATATGCATACATGTATACATATATATAACGTATCTATATATTATATATAACATTATTCATAAATATGATATATATTATTATATATAATATATATGATATATATATATAATATATATCTGTGTATGTATATACATATATGATGTATATCATATATATATATATATATATATATATATATATATATTATATCATATATATATCTGATATTGAGCACTTTAACCTTAAATTTGTTTTATCATAAATATATATATATATATATATATATATATATATATATATATATATTATGTATTATGATATATTATTACATATATATATATAATATACCTATAATATATAATATATATTATATATACTCATATATATATTTAAATATCTACAATATATATATAATATATGTATATATTATTTATTTATATATATAACATAGATAATACATATATAGTATCAACAATCAACCCCAAAACTGAACAAATAGTTTTAATTAAATTCCCAAACCAAAACAAAACTGTTAAATAAGTGATATAAACAAATTTTTACTACGTTAATAAATAAATAAATAAATAAATAAAATAAGAAACAAAAATAAAAACAAGCAATATAATTTGACCTAAATAGATAAACAAACGACTTCCGGTGAAATAACCGCCATAATAGAATACCCACAATGCACCACTAACCCGTATATATATAAATAGCCGAGAAAAATAACAGCACACGTGGCTTGACGATTGCATATAGCATGAAACAGACTGTCGCCTCTAAGTGTTGACTTCTATGTTCACTTTTATATTTACACACGCTCTATCTCTGATATTGAGCACTTTATTCCATAAATATAGCACACCTTAAGACTATATTTCTTTATATTCAGCTCCTGGTAAACAGTAGAGCACTTTCGCTACATTTATAACCCAGTATGGACATGGAAAAATTTAACCTCGACTACTCCCTAAAAAACATACCCATCCCATCCCCCCCTATATATAAACTAAAATTAATTGAAAAAATAGAAAGTTTCCTAAAAAGAATGAGATGGAAAGTCCACTTTTTAAACCGGGACCTTTACAATAACAACACACTTAAGGAAAAATACGGCTTTAAAACAAAAAAATGCCCCCCACAACAAAAAGAATTAGACAATTTCGAGAAAGACTTAACTGACCTAGTTAGAAACATAAAATTCCACAAAAAACAAGATGCATTCCAAAAAAAACTAAAAGCAGATATAACTAAAATAAACAATTCAGCAAGTGTATTTATCGCTGCTGACAAAACGAGAAATTTATACAAACTAAGTCCTCCTACACACAATAAATTACTGAAGAACAACATAACCAAAACATACAAAAAGGCACCCCAAACAACAGAACACGATATCAATAAGGAAGCTAAAACAATCGCCCAAAAATTAGACCTGGATGACCGAATAAGTTGTATTAGCAAGGCAGGAGCCTTTATCACACTAAAAGACCATAAAGAAAATTTCAAAACCAATCCTGCATGTAGACTCATAAACCCAGCCAAAAGTGAACTAGGTAAAATAAGTAAAACAATACTAGAAAGAATTAATTCTGAACTTAGGAAGAAATTAGGAGTAAACCAGTGGAAAAATACGAAAACAACTATTGACTGGTTCCACAGCATAAATAACAAACAAAACTGCCAATTCTTACAATTAGACATAAAAGAATTTTACCCATCCATAACAGAACGTATGCTAGATAAGGCCATCAACTTAGCTCAGGAACAAGTAATAATACAACCAAGCGAAATCAACATCATTAAGCACTCCCGTAAATCACTATTATTCCACAATGAAGAAGCATGGATAAAGAGAGATGGGATATTTGACACTACAATGGGAAGCTTTGACGGTGCAGAAGCATGCGAAATCATAGGCATTTACTTACTAAACGAACTGAGCAAAATAATAGATAGAAATGACACAGGACTCTACAGGGACGATGGCCTCATAATCTTAAGAAACTGTAACAAACAAAACACAGACAAAACTAGAAAAGCAATAATAAAGATTTTTAAAAATAACGGATTCGACATAGATATAAAAACTAACCTAAACGAAGTAGATTTTCTAGATGTTACCTTCAACCTAAGAGAAGGCACACATAAACCATATAGAAAACCTAATGACAGACCACTCTACATACACACATCTTCCAACCATCCACCTTCTATAATCAAACAGATACCAAAATCGATTAACCGCAGGCTCTCTGACAATTCCTCCAATGAATCCCTATTTAACAAAGCTAAGAAAGACTATGAAACAGCCCTAAAAGATAGCGGATTCCCAGAAACACTCACATACTCACCACAGAATACAAAAAAGGCCAACAGAAGAAGAAATATCATATGGTTCAACCCACCGTACAGCAAGAACGTAAAAACAAACGTAGGGAAAATATTCTTCAAACTCTTACACAAACACTTCCCAGAATCAAGCACCTTACACAAGATATTCAACAAAAACACTGTAAAAATAAGCTACAGCTGCACCGAGAGCATGGCACAAATAATAAAAAAGCACAATAGGAAAATTATCAACAAACCACACGAACAAATTAAACCCACGTGCAACTGCAGAATAAAGAACGAATGTCCCTTAAACGGAAATTGTTTACAAAACAACGTAATATACCAAGCCACGATAAAATCACCAGATAATGAAGAAAAAGTATACATAGGAGTAACTGAAGGACCCTGGAAACAAAGAAATTATACACACAAAACATCTTTCACAAATAGTAAATATGCAAACAGTACAATGCTTTCTAAGTATATCTGGGAAATTAAAAACAAAACGAACATCACACCAAAAATATCTTGGAAGATAAGGAAAAAATCATCAGCCTACAATAACCAATCAAAAACTTGCAAACTTTGCTTGGAGGAAAAAATAGCTATCATTACTTTTCCCGACCAAAATAAATTATTAAACAAAAGATCCGAACTCATCTCAAAATGCAGACATGAAAATAAATTTTTACTACGTAACCTAAAAAATTAAAAACGGAAAAAATAAAATAAAAACAAATAAATATACTAATAAGCAAAAATAACAAAAAAAAAAATAGAAATAAAACATAAAAAAATACTATGTTACTTAAAAATCGAAAACCGAAAAGAGAAAATATACAAGTAAAATAAATTAACCTAAATTCATCCAAGTAAATAAATAAACAAACCAATCCCAAATAAAGATAGTCAATTAAAAACTGTTCCCGCCAAAATAATACTTAGAATGAACTACAACAATCAACCCCAAAACTGAACAAATAGTTTTAATTAAATTCCCAAACCAAAACAAAACTGTTAAATAAGTGATATAAACAAATTTTTACTACGTTAATAAATAAATAAATAAATAAATAAAATAAGAAACAAAAATAAAAACAAGCAATATAATTTGACCTAAATAGATAAACAAACGACTTCCGGTGAAATAACCGCCATAATAGAATACCCACAATGCACCACTAACCCGTATATATATAAATAGCCGAGAAAAATAACAGCACACGTGGCTTGACGATTGCATATAGCATGAAACAGACTGTCGCCTCTAAGTGTTGACTTCTATGTTCACTTTTATATTTACACACGCTCTATCTCTGATATTGAGCACTTTATTCCATAAATATAGCACACCTTAAGACTATATTTCTTTATATATATATATATATATATATATATATATATATATATATATGGGATTAAAGACAAAAAACTCATTCATATTGTCCTTTTACATATGTATTTCTTATTCCATTGGAATGTTTAAACACACACACACATAAATATATGAATGTAAATATATATATACACATTTATATCATATATATATATATATATATATATATATATATATATATATATATATATATATATATATATATATATGGATGTATAAAAGCAGTTCCAGAGACAGAGGATATTTCCTCATATTTTCCTCTCTCTCAGTATCACTTTTTCTTGATTGTATATCACTTTGTTTGTTTTGTGTTTACATATTTTTGCATGTGTTTGTCTGTGTGTGTGCTTGTGCCCATCGACATTCATATATTTATATACTATGCTACCTACAGTTTTGTAATCTTATAATACATGCTACATCCACTCAGCTCTGCAAATGCAAAACTAGATACAGAAAATAATGAGGAAAATGCATACATGAATGCACACATTAGTATGTAATCTCTGGATCTTTGTGTACATGCTTGTGCATTATGTGTAAAGATATGCGTAATCATTCATATATCGTACCATTGCATACCATGTATCTCCATTCACAAAATACTAATTTAGATCCTGAAAGAAAAAAAAAATGGTGGTAAAAAAATCCTACAATAGATATATTTATCATAATACTTGGTAGCAAAAAAAAAAAAAATGTAAATATAAAATTTTCCCTGAACAAGGAACCAATAATAAAAATCCGTGTCCACTCATGGCCTGGGTTCTGCCCACAGGCCTTGTGATAACCATGATATGAAATCTTTGATAAGCACCATAATACCCACTCTCCAGCCCCTCAGTATGAGACACACACCTTCCCAAATCGATATGCTATAGAAGAGCTAAAACAGTTGGTCATAGCAAAAACATCAATGGATGAAGATGTGCAATGATGATGATGGTGAAGAGGTTGTTTTTCATGAGTAAGGACATCCAGAAAGCAATGTTATGTTCACTGGTCAATTCTTTTAGCTTGTGGCATTATGCGTGTGTCTCTGTGACTGTGAGTGCCTGTGTGTGTGTGTGTGTGTATCTGTGTCAGTGTGCAAATGTTAAAGGGGCCTATAATCCCAACGCCTACACCGGATTTCCCCCGATAAAAATGAGACACTTCTATGTGTATTTGAGGATGTGGGAAAAGAACTTGCCTTCTGCCTGGACATGATTTTTAGGAAATATAGATATTTATGCAAAAAGAGAGACAAACAGATTTGTTTTTTACGGCTCATGAACCTTTTTACATGTTATTTAAAGCTAGAAAATATTTACTATATAAAAATTATTTATTACTTCAAATGTAGGGGAAATCAATTAGAAAAAAAAATTAACCTATAGCTGGGAGGGAAAGAGGTGGATTTGTACCTTTCCCATGGGTATTTGCTTGCAAGTGAATATAACAGACCCAGCTGAAATCAGAAATCGGCTCTCCGATTTCCAATTCCAAGGCATTATTGCTTAATGTCGTTATATCAATGTATACTATTTAGCATATTTGTATCACAGCATTTAGATATTTTTTTTAAAGAATACCTATGTAGTATCATAATATTTACCCATCTAGGTAATGACGAGGCTTAATGTTGCTTAACTTTGGCATATCCTTATGTACAGTTGTGGAGTAAATAGTACACCCCTAGTGACTATATAAAATAATCTATAACTATAAATAAAGAGCTCCAGGTCAGAGGTAAGGAAAGGAAGAAGCTGTTTGGAGTTCATCTTTTGGATAGGTGGCATGGCAAGTGGAGTCCATCTTCTGAATAAGTAATATAGATGGAGCAGCAAGTTACTGAAGCATAAGTTATATTATAAGTGCTATATTATAAGTGTTATAACAGTGGCAATGAGTGATTTGAAACTCAGGCAGTTTATATCAGTTATGACAAGGATTTGGAAATCTTACGTCTTATGACAGTAACAAGGATTCAGGAATTCATATGAGTTGTAACTGGAGTCACAAGAATTTTGGAAACTCATACTGAGAGAACAAGTACAGAAAAAATATCCTTGCTGCTTTGGGAACAAGGATACGGGTAACAAAAAGAATTTTAACCACGTTGGTTTAAACTTTTTTTTCTTGTGTAGAAGAAAAAAATTTTAACCACGTTGGTTTCTTGTGTAGAAGAAAAAAAATTTTTTTCTTCTCTTGGGTATAGGATAAAAAACATATTTTTCAAATATGGAGCAAATTTTGGCTTTTATTGCTGCTTTTGTTGTTGTTGAAATACAACATTCAACAATAACAACACAAACAGCAACAACAACAAAATCAACAGTTGCTAGAACTATGAAAACAGCAACAGGAGTTGTTGAATATAATTCTGAAGAAAACAAAAATTCTTCAACATTTCTTATGCCAGACACTGTCCAAATCACCATATTAGAATTTGTATACAATCTTGATAAAGGACTGACTTTTTCTGTATATTTTCATAAATATGAACAAATATTCAGTCAAGAATGAAGAAGTCTGGGAAGATGAGAAAAAACAAGATTGTTGTTGAGGAAAATAGCTCTGAGTGCGTATGAGAAATACTGCAATATTACTGAAAAAAAAAACAGGTGAAATCAGGTTTGAAAATAAAGTATACATTCAAGGTTTATCAACTAAAAAAATGCTGAAATACAGGTGAAAATTTAAATGAAAATTGAACAAAACAGTATTATTACACTATAAGAAATAGTGGATGATTGCCAGACAATTCTAAGTCTGAAACACAATGCTGAAGAAATTCAGAAAAAAGAACGTGCATTGGAACAAGCAATGGGCAAATATATAAAAAGGATAATAAATCCTTGTTTCAGATGTAGTAAATTACATCTTGGAAAAGACTGTCCATTTAAAAATGAAGAATGTTACAACCATGACAAATGAGGACATATAAAGTCAAACTGCAAAATCAAAGCAAGAAAAAATTCTCACAGGAAGAAATTCATACACAGCATTGTGATGGTCACAGAAAACAAAAGGAAATTTGTGAATGTGAAAATAAAAAATGTGGGTGTGAAAATGCTACTGGACACTGGTAGTGATATTTCAATAATCAGTGAAACAACATGGAATGCTATTGGAAAGCCTTTATTAAAAAGGAATTCCAAAGTCATTATTTCAGTTTCTGGTGAGAAATTTTTTTTTTTTTTTTTTGAGAAATGACTTGTAATGTCTCATTCTGTAATAAACTAAAGCTTATGTATTAAAAAATCCTACAAATTTATTTGGTACTGACCGGATGGAATTATTTGAACTTTGGAATTTGCCAATAAATGTTTATTGTAAAAATGTAAGTGGACAAGCAATTTAAAAATGTCAGTCCACTTACGTTGAGGGCAAGTGCATTTAAAAATATGCCTCCACCAACAAACATGACTCCGTTACAAGCTTTTCTAGGACTAGCTAATTACTATCAAATATATGTACATGATAATATGTATAATTTGAGAGCTCCACTGAACAATCTACTTAAAAAAGGAGTAAAGTGGAACTGGAATGATAACTGTCAAAAGGCTTTTGACAAAATAAAAAAAGAGTTACATCAGATTTATCATTAGCACACTATGATCCAAAAGCAGAAATTGTAGTGGCATCAAATGCTAGTGAGTACAGTTTGGCACAGTAATTCTGCACAAATACAATGGCAGTAAAATGAAAGCCTCTGCTCATTCTTCATGCTCACTTCTACCAACAGGAAAAAAATTACAACCAGATAGAAAAAGAGGTTCTAGCAATTATATTTGCTGTGAAGAAATTTCATAAATTTAATCATGGGAGAAATTTTAGGTAGCAAACAGACCATAGACTCTATTAACAATATATGGTTCAAAGAAAGGAATACCTACACATACAGCTAAGAGACTACAATGCTGGGGTACCATCTTATTAAACTATGATTTTATGATTGAGTATCAACTGTCTAAAAACTTAGGACATGCAGATGGATTATCAAGATTAATAACTAAAAATATAGAACTATTTGAGGACACAGTCATTGCAGCACTCAAAAGGGAAATGGAAATAAAAAAAGAACATTCAGTGCAATGTAGTAAAAGAGTTACCAGTTACCCTGGAAAAAATAAAAGAAAAAGCCAAAAATGACTTCTTTATTGCGAAAATAAAAAGCAATTGAAAGAATGTAACAAAGAATGAAATCCAGACTTGCTATTGGCTTCAACCATGACCTCCAGATGACTTCAGAATGTTCTGCAAATCTCCTGGATGATCTTGTTTATATTCGTGAATGCTGCCATAATCCTTACATCTTTGGTATTACAAGGAGTTTTGTTGGGCTTTTGCTCAACTGCACCCTACACATAATAATCAAGAGACTTGCAGTCTGGGGAGTTAGGTAGCCAAATGTAAGGGGTGATTTGGTCACAGAAATTGTCTGACAGCCATGACTGGGTTCTCCTGCTTGTGTGACATGATCCAGAGTACTGTTACCAGAAATAGGGTCTTCCAGCAGCCACTCTCTTTACACAGGGCAGTACTACATCCTCAAAACACTTGATATAAGCATCTGTCTTGAGTTTGGGACACTGTAGGAAGGTGAATGGAGGCAAAATGTTGACATTACTAATGATCACCCCAAACACCATAATGTTGACTGGATATATTATCTTTTTTCTGAATCCTCTGCACTGTCCTCGGATTGGCACCCATACTCTCTGAAATGTTTATATTAGAGCTTCTGGTGTGAATGCCAAACAGTACAGCATGCCATTTCCAAATTTCTGGTAGAGTGAATTTTTCTCACAGATGGTGCCCAACTGACCCTACTATACTGTGCATTCAACAAAATAAAAAAACAAAAAATGTGCATGCACAAAATTAAAAATATAAAATGGCAACGATTTACACATCGCACCCTGTATATTCCTCTACACATACAATTATATCAATAAAAACATTTTAGAGGATGAAATGCATTACACAGAATTTTTCCACTTCTGTTGCCTAACATTGTTCTGATATATATATATATATATATATATATATATATATGAAGAAATATAGTCTTAAGATGTGCAATATCTATGGGATAAAGTGCTCAATATCAGAAATAGAGTGCATGTAAATATAAAAGTGAACATAGAAGTCAACACTTAGAGGCGACAGTCTGTTTCATGATAGATGCAATTGTCAGGCCATGAGTACTGTTATTTTTCTCCTTACAGAAAAATAACACCACTCGTGGCCTGATGATTGCATCTAGCATGAAACAGACTGTCGCCTCTAAGTTTTGACTTCTATGTTCACATATATATATATATATATATATATATATATATATATATATATATATATATATTATTTATTAAGTTATTTTTCTATTCGTTTAGATATAAAATGGTGATTTGAACCAGTAAGTTGTTATGTCTAATATAAATTTTTCATATTCTACTACATTCAGTATGTTTGCATACTAATAACATGAAAAATCATTGAGATTAGTCACATTTTAACATAAAAAATATCCTTGTCTGATTGTACCTTTTGCAAAGATGAATACACAATCTATCTCCCTATATAGTTATCTAACTACAAATTTCAGTTTGTTCTGATCTATTTTAGCTATATCTATATTAGTCATATCTGTCTTAGTAATCTATCTATCCATCTATCTTAGTCATCTTGAAGTCATATCTGTTTATCTATCTATCTATCTATCCAACTCTTTATTTTAGTCTATTCAAATCTATGTATCTACCTATTTATTTATCTATCTTAGTCATATTTATCCATCTATCTTAGTCTGTCCAAGTAAATCTTTCTTGCTATCTAGCTATCTTAGTCTGTTCCAGTCTATCTATCTAAGTCTGTTCAAATCATTCTATTTATCTGTCTCTCTCTATCTATCTATATATATATATATATATATATATATATATATATATATATATATATATATATATTAGTCTGTTCAAATCTATCTATCAGTCTGTCTTTGTCATATCTATCCATCTATTTTAGTCATACCTATCTATCTATCTATCTATCTATCTAAGTCATATCTATCTACCTACCTATCTATTTTAACCTGTTCAAATCTATCTGTCTATCTCAGTCTGTTCAGATCTATCTATCTATATTTTTATGCCTTATGTCATGTGCCTGCATATTTGTAATGGCTTTAACATTGCATAACCAGTTTTAATGAAATTTGGTTAACAGCTTCTGGGTCAGATATATTTGAAACTTATTGATATTGGCAAATGATTAATTTGATTTCATAACTGATTCATGTTTCAAAATTTGAAATGAATGTGCAAATTCAGAAAAAAAAATTAAGACAAGAAATAAATTTTAAATTCTAATACCAGAAAATTATCATCTTAAATGAAATATGAATTTGAGGAAATTGAAGTTGCAATGTCTGAAAATGAATATATCCAAAATGATTTTGATTTCAACTTAGTTGATCAATTTTAAGATGTTCTAATTCTGTTATATAAACCTCTCAAAAAGACCCCCTCTCCCTTCAATCTAATTTTGGTATGTATCTCTTTTGGTTTAGTGATTATATCACATGTGTGTGCTCACACACACACACACTCAAAGATTTTTCAAACAGGCAGGCTGGTAGATGAAAATAAATAAATAAATGAATAAACAGAGAGTCTACTCAAATACGAGTATACACTAAAAACAATGTTTAAAGTAATATATATATATATATATATATATATATATATATATATATATTTCTAAAGAAGTAATGAATTTTTGATTTATTAATCTGACAGATTTTAGCAGTTTAAATGTTATTTTTAGTTTTTCTTCAAAAAAATGTCTTTGTTCATGTTTGGAAATGAAACTGAGCTGATATAAAAAATTTCAGAAGATCTATGATGAGAGAAGTTTCACTTAGAGGCACAATTTCAGCATTACCTGATTGACTGGTTCTCTGTAAATCAGTTGGCTAGAGCATGCCAGGTCAAACAGTAGATCCCTCTGCACAGGGGGGATGTAGGTTCATATCCTGCCGGGGAGTGCAAATTTTTCTTTAATAAGATTTCTCAAACATTCAGGTGAAAATAAATAAATATACTGCTTAATAAATAAGTGGAGTGTTTACTGAAATATGCGTATCCACACACACACACATATATGTATATATATGTATCATATTTTCTGGAATAAACACAAACATATAATATGCACACATAAAATTAATTTTTCATTTTTATAGTAAGGCTCACTCTGAAGTAGTGATAGTGTAGCAAGAGACTTGCCACATTCGGTCTGGGAGATAATTTGCTGGGTGGAAAACAATTCATCACCCCCCCCCAAAAAAAAAAAGAAAAAAAAATTCAGAGATGCTTGTGAATTCTATTAAGACTGGAAAATGAGGACTGCAGCTCCTGCCCAAATATGACAACAGTACTCTATTGATTATTTACCCATTAACACCCAATTTCATGCAGTGAGATTTTCAAAATGGGTGTTTGTTTCTTTTGGACTCTCATAAGATCTGTAGTTCTTTATCAAACTTTTTAAAAAGGAATTTGTCAGTTGACAGTTCAAAATAATTTAATTCAGGCTGTTTGTGGGTAAATACAGTGTATGATAGATATAAGTTGTCATCTAAATTATACAAAAATTGAAAATAACACTGACATCTCATTTTAACATATATTAACCGAAATTATACAAGAATATTTTGAAATACTAAAGAGTAATTTTATTCAATAAAATCTCCATTGGCTTCAACCACGGAATCTGTGGGAAGATGAATGGAGGCATAATGTCGCCATTACTAGTGATCACTCCAAACATTTTCATAATCACCATTAGACTCATTCAACTCTTTCCCAGTCCTCTGTATGGTCCTCAGATTGACACACTGAAATGTTTGTGTTGGACATTCCAGCATGAATGCTCAGCAGTACAGCATACCATTTCCAAATTTCTGGTGGAGTGACTTGCATCATGGTGCTTTTTTTTTCTCAGACTCTACTATAGTGTGCAGTCGACAAAATCAAAAAACAAACAGCATACATGCATGAAATTAAAAATATAAAATGGCGAGATTTTACCTATCACACCCTGCATATATATATATATATATATATATATATATAGAGTTGTGTATCGGTATGTCAATAAGTGGATATGCAGATAGTGTGAATGGATATAAGTGTGAAAAAATGCGAATTTAAGAGCAAAATTCAGTTGCATTTCATTCCAAGCAAGGCAATAAAACCACTAAGATGCAAGGGGTTACTGATTGTGAAAGAATATGAAAAAGAAAACATTATTAAGGAGAGAACAATAAAAGAACAGGAATTGATTGCATTTAAATTTTTGAATATCAACATTGACTGGGAAGCAAAAAGCCAGAAGAGTTCCACAAGCAAGAAGTGTGAGAGAAGAAACTAGTTATTATTTACCCATTGCATCCTGTAATTGGCAAGTAAAACAAGACATTTTGTGTTCTCTAATCTTTCTAAAGGAAGAAGGTATTTCATGAGAATATTAGAAATCAATCTCTATATGTCCACAGCATTTTACAAACAATTAATCAGTGTGTGCATAATAAAATAATAAAAAAATGGATATTCTAGAAGTATGAATTGCCATAAACATAATATAGATGAAAGGTTGGTATATATATATATATATATATATATATATATATATATATATATATATATAATTAATTGTTAAATCTAATTATAAGCATTATAATGTTTTATACAGTCTTTATTATTTAACTCTTTTCTAATCCGCTGTACGGTCCTCAGATTGACACACTGAAATGTTTGTGTTGGAGCTTGCAGCATGAATGCTCAGCAGTACAGCATACCGTTTCCAAATTTCTGGTGAAGTGAATTGCACATGGTGTTTTTTTACTCACAGACGGTGCCCAACTGACCCTACTATATTGTGCAATTGATAAAATCCAAAACAAACAACATACATGCATGAAATTAAAAATATAAAATGGCGACAATTTACCCTGTAGCAAAAATATTCAAACTTTATTATAATGAATATTTTTCTATTTTAAATAGACAATCATTTTTATTTATTAAGCAGTGTGAATTACTGTCTATGGCCTGTGCATTTCAAATACTAAGTGACCACTATAATGTTTGAAGTAGTAAAAATGTCAGATTAAAAATAAATTAATTAATTCTTCAGAAATAGAGAAAGGAAAGGAATAATGAAAGAATGTATAAAGAGATAAGAAAATTATGAAAAGAAGAAATAACTAGACCTGTGCATATGTCCACACATACAGGCATATATGCACATGCATATACACATGCACAGACACAGACACAGATGCATACGAAGAAAAAAAATCAACCTAACACTAAAAAAAGTGCATAAATTATTTTTTAACTTAATATAAAAATGATGAAAATGAGAAAAATTGACAGACAATTGTTGATACCTCTTGACAAGTGCACTGAACACATAAGCAAAAGTACATCTACAAAACTCTCAAGTAAAGGTTCTGACTATAACATGAATCAGCTAAATTTTATATTTGTATTAATCCTATATATATGTGTGTGTGTGTATTAAGGCAGCATATTTTAATTCAAGTTTGTTTGGTAGAATAATCTGGACATATTATGTGTATTTATTTTAATACCCAGATCAACATTTTCATGTTGATATTAAATTCATTAATTCATTCCCTTAGATAAAACATTTAAAAAAACATAATAGCTTTAACAGTTAATTTTTAAATTAATTATAACGAAGCATGTTCATCTATGTTTATAAATGTAACAGAGTGCGTTTCATGTGCATTTACAAAAAAATTCACATCTTTCAATTACTTTAATTTGTTGTCTTAATAATTTACACCTGAAGATGATCTTGGATGGAACTGAAAGTACTTGGAGAAAATAAAAGAAATTAAGAAAAAACTATAGTGCCTTCCTTAACAAATTTAATATCAACATCAAGAAGTTGATCTGACAATTCAAGAGGATTAAAATAAAAATAAAGAGATATAAATGTCCAGATTATTTAACTGAATATGTGTGTGTGTGTCTGTGAATATTTGTATTATATATATAAGTAACTGTAAATCTGTGTCTATCTCCAAAAAATACAATATATATATTTATGGTGTATATAACTATATAAGTGTGTGTGTAATTAGCATTTGTAGATAATACCCAAATACTATATGGTACTCACTCCAAAGAAAAACTCAAAATTTTATAAGCTAAAATAAAGATAATACAAACCATATTAAATAAAACATCTTTTGCCACAGAAGACATTTTCTTTCATTTTTGTTTAAAATATTTAATATGCAAAATGATAATAATAATGATACATATAAATATTTGATACGTTCTTTTCTGGTGTGGTTTAGCTCTGTGTAACTGTTTTACTTATTATGTCAGTTTGGATTAATTTAAATCCCAGCATTCCCCCCAATTTACCATTATGTAGCCAACAAAATCTTATATATTACACTGAAAAAAACAGTTATTGATAATGACTGAGACAATCAATAGTACTTGAACAAAAATAGAACCTTTTGATCCTGATATACAACATCTTATTTGAAAAATGGAAAAGTAAAATAAAAAAAATAACCAGATATTGTTAGTCTAATTTAATTAAACATCTTGTGTTTATATATAAATATATATATATAAATATATATATATATATATATATATATATATATATATATATATACTTTAAAAAATACAACTTTTGACAAAAAGTAATATTTGACAAAGAACAGCTTAAATTAATAAAAATGTGCTTAATACAATTTTCAAAAAATAAAAATGTAGAGCAATTTCAGATACAAAATAATTGGGTGTTATTTTATATATATAAAGTTCGAGGCCACCCTTGGTAATTTTTTAAATTTGTCCAAAATGATTTTTTTCTTACTTTAAATAAGAGAAAATTATTATACACTATCATAAAAAAGTCAGACATGATTTTTGTATCAGAAATTTTATTAAGACAAAAAGAAAAAAAGGATTTTACAATCAGATTTTGTTCTTGTCAAAGTATCCTTTAGCCTTGATTACTGCAGCACAAAATTTTGGCATTCATTACAAAAGTTTCTCAAACTATAAGTTTGTTACTGATTCCATTCTTTTTTCAATGGAGCAATACTAGCTGGTTTACCAAATGACAATAATTGGGTGTTATTTTATATATATAAAGTTCGAGGCCACCCTTGGTAATTTTTTAAATTTGTCCAAAATGATTTTTTTCTTACTTTAAATAAGAGAAAATTATTATACACTATCATAAAAAAGTCAGACATGATTTTTGTATCAGAAATTTTATTAAGACAAAAAGAAAAAAAGGATTTTACAATCAGATTTTGTTCTTGTCAAAGTATCCTTTAGCCTTGATTACTGCAGCACAAAATTTTGGCATTCATTACAAAAGTTTCTCAAACTATAAGTTTGTTACTGATTCCATTCTTTTTTCAATGGAGCAATACTAGCTGGTTTACCAAATGACAGTCACCTACCCAACCAAAGGATAATTCCCAAGAGTTTATTCTGTGTCAATATGTGTATAAAACTGCTAAAAGCCTAAATTGTCAAAGAAGAACAGTAGTGATTCATCTATTCTGGCCAATACTGTATAATAATATATATATATATATATATATATATATATATATATGTAAAGAAATATATATGCATGTAAATATATATATATATATATATATATATATATATATATATATATATGGGGGTCTATGTATTTAGGCAGCAATTTTTTATTAATGCAGTTTTAATTTAAATTGGAAGATATAGTATAACATTAAGCAGACAGACATTATTACTTAAATTTAACCAAACCTAATTCAATGGATTGATACTGCTTAAAAACACCTTGTGTATGTGCACATGTGTGTCTGTCCTATAAACTATAAACAAGACATAGACAAACATAAACACATACATTGATATGAACAGTAGTTCACCACTGTACCTACATATACATATATGTATGTATTTATGCATGCATGTAGATAGGTATTTGTATCTATATTTGTATAAGATATATTTATCAATATTTATACATATGTTTAGATAATACCTCTCCTCATGCACTTGCATATAAACTGATGCAAATATCTCTCCTCTTGTAAGACGCTCACATTTATAAGCAATTCTACCATTGTAAACATCTAAAACTACACACACCCATAGCCAAATACAAGATAAACACACATTGTCACAGGCCAAGATGTACACTCATTGAAGTCTAAACGGTATCTTGGTCTCTAATTTCAGATAAAAGATAGCAATCTCTTTTCATCTTCCCAATGTACTCTGTGCATCATATAACAAATAAGAAAAAGGTAGATAACTTGCCTCTAGCTTCTGCTTTTCCTTTCTTTTCCTCTTGTTTTGTTTTTTGTTTAGTTTTTGTTTTTCTTTCTGGCATGAGGGGTGGCAAAATAAAGGTGTCACCCCAAAGCTTAAACACTGATAAGAGAGAGAAAATAAAAATAAAAACAAAAAAAGAAAGCCACCAGTAAACACATCCAAGACTTGATCACAACTGTTTCAATTCTGTGTCTCTGTCATAACGGACCAATCAGTGATGTCTTTATGTGACCACATTTCTGGAAATTGCTTTTGACCGTGCTCAGGCTATTGGATTATTAAAGTGGCATATTTTGCTCACAGTCCTATGGTTGATTAGTGTACAGTCCTAGTCTTAAGTGCCACCATTCTCCAAGACAGTAATTAATATTGCCTTAATGTCAAATCAGCACAGTGTTTTGAAGTGGAGTTGGGGGATGGAAATTGTTTCCAAGCAGTTGCCTGTATTGGATCAGAAATGGGTAATCATAAAGATTGGTACTGGACTAATGGTGACTCAGACTAACTACCTCGGTTAGGTGGAAATATTTTAGGACTTTGGCGAGGTGTGGGTGCCTTCACTTTAGAAGCATAACAGTGCCCAACTTTAAGTGCATTTAGGGACTTAAGAAAATCAGAATGCATTTCACTGTATTAGAGTGCCACCTCAAGCGTGGACAATTCCAAGTAAGCGTGTGCATAAATGTTCATCCACATAAACACACAGATAAAGGGTACACATATACAACTCAATTTTGTAGGGGGAGGGAATACAATAATTTAAGGCTGGTGGCATAGCCAGTGAGCAATGGTTAGCAAGCTAATCTTACAATTCATTACTACTCTAGTGAGTTTGAACCTCATTGGTCGCCCCGATCTGATGGCCTTGTAGATAGGTTCACCTAATGTCCTGTTCACATTCCTCCCCAGTCTTTTGAACTGGAGTAGAGGTTTTTCCTTTGTTTCTTGTTTAGCATTGGTTTTCCAGTTACTTCTAAAATCTTTTCATTGTCTTTCACTCCAAGTAGTCCCATGCGTCTTAGTGCCATTATTTCCTTACTTGGAGTGAACTGATTAAACGGTTAAAAAGAATACCTATGAAAATAAAGCCTTTAATATTTTTATTTGTCCTCTCTTTTTACAGAGGATGGAAAATGTGACACTGAAATCTGAAAGTGCATTGGAATAGCAAATATACCTTGCAAAAGCTAAGCAAAGTATTAAGAAACAGAAAAATTTAATTAGGAACAAATGTAATTGCTGAACTGCTATGCAATATATGGGAAGTGAATGCTAGACAATTTCCTCACTTGAAGCAACTGAAATATGGTTCTACATAAGGATGCTGAGAAAAACATGGATGGAGTGTCTGAGCAGCAAGAGAGTTTTAAGGAAAATGAAAACAAAAAGGTCATATATACTTAAAATCAGAAATAGACTTTTGACACATAATGTGGAAAGAGGGTTTTAAGAAACTGATACCCATAGGACATACTGAAGGCAAGAGGGACAGAGGAAAACAATGAGTAACCTACCTAACATGCTTATGCAAATAGATAGCAAAAGAGGGAGTAAGAGGAATGGTCAAAACCTTACTAATAGCTAGGATAGAAAGTTGTGGAGTGCCATGATCGCCTACATCCTAAAGGTACACAGCATATAGGAGAATGCTTTTCATCAACTCAATATTCATTGTATTGCTTCATGATCAACATCATTGTCTGCCATTGCACGTTCTTATTCTTCTACGCGCTTTGTCCTTTCAGAATGTTGGTGATCATGGCTCTCCACGACTTCCTGTCGTTTATAGCTCTTCGTAAGTTTTGTCTTTTTGCTATCTCTCCAAATCTCCTTTCTGCCAACCATTTAGTTAGTTTATTTGTTGCCTTGCTTTGTTGCTCTTACCTTCAATATGTCCTGTGAGTATTAGATTATACATTGTAATAACTCACATTGTAATAACAACACTTTTATTACGAAAAACACAATGCTAAATGATTCTGGCCTTAAATTTACTATGGAAGACTTAGAAATTAGTAAGTACCTGACTCCTCCTGCTATTCCTTACCTTTCTTCTTCTTCTTTATGTGCCATGTCCCCTTAAGACATAGGCGATCATGGCTCGCCACAACTTCTTGTCCCTTGTAACTCTTAATAAACTTTGTCTTTCTGTTATTTCTCATAAGCCCTGTTCCTCCTTCCATTTAGTAAAGCTCATATATTGATTTCTTCTGTTCCTCTTGCTCTCTATCTGTCCTGTGAGTATCAGATTTTCCAAGCCCTCCTTCCTCATTATGTGCCACAGAAATCTCAATTGTCTCTTCCTTGTGTTAAATATTGGTTTCCATTTTGTTTCCATTTTCTACAAAACTTTGTTGTCTCAGTCCACAGTATCCTCAGCATCCTTCTGTAGAACCACATTTCTGTTGCTTCAAGTCTCTTCTTCATGTATGAGGAGATCGTCCAGCACTCACTGCTACACAAGAGGACAGATATCATATGGCAGTTTATACTCTTTTCCTTGTTTCTAGCAAATTTTTCCTATTTCTTAGTACTCTACAATTGAGTACTGCTGCCATATCTGGGGTTGAGCTGTCCAATCTCCACTTTACGCAACCTTGTAGGGGATGAATTATTTTCCCCTCTACAACTCCTTTCCTGCAGAAACGTTGCAAATTTCTCCCTACTCTATTGCTATTTTCATGGAAAATGTTCTGATAAGCTACATTCAATCCAGCATTCTGGACAGTCAAATGCTGGACAGACTCCTCACAGATGAAGAAGATACTTGAAGAAATAGAAATCTGGTTCTACAGAAGGATGCTGAGAATACCATGAACTGAACATGTGAGCAAGACAAAGTTTTAGAGAAAATGTAAACAAAAAGGACACTTATATTTCACATCAGAAAGAGATAGTTAAAATTTCTAGAGCACATACAGACAAATCGATCATCTACGGACACCCCCATCAACGGAATGCAACAGACAAAATCTGTCAAAATGAAAAAGATTTTGCAGGAAAAAATTTTCCAATTAATCAGCAATGCATTTCAAAATTTGCAGGCTTAGTGGTACCAGTCATATTAGTTCTCAAAATGATCGCTTGGTGGTGGTGGTGGGCCTTTCAATTGTAAACAAAGATGAGTGTACAGTATATAAAGTACAATACATTAGAGTGTGCATGAGAAAGTAGCTGTTATTTTTATTATTTTGATTAATAAATCTGTATTAAGTATATATTTATTTATGCCACATATACATGTGTATAGTATTAGGTTGGTGCAAAAATAATGACGGTTTTTGACGTATTTTTAACGTTAAAAACCGTCATTATTTTTGCACCAACCTAATATTTACATTATGATCATAACTACTGGTAGTTACTATAGTGGTTTTATAACTCAAAAATAATTTTCTCCCATCTATGGACAATTGACTTTAATGGAATACCCCTAACAACTATTAGTCTGTTGATGAGAGGTTTGTTTGTAATGAGGAAAGAAAGCTTAGAAAATTTGACACTCACAGGACACCTCAAAAGCAAAAAGAACAGTGGGAAACAGGAAGAAATCTACCTAATGAGTTTGTGTAAATAGATAGCAGAACAGGGAATGAGAGGAAAAGTAAATTAAAAAAAAAACTAAACACTGTGCATTAATAAGCTAACTTTAATTTTCAACTTATAATTTATCAACATCATGTATGTTGAGCTACCCACATGACAACATCTGGAAGGCAGTCTTGTACCACATTTCCAGGATGTCTGCAGACAACCACAGTGGCTGGTACCATGCTGTTCCAGAAGGAGTCATGAAGGGTGAGTATACCTGAAGCTAACAGCTGGAGATCAGAAGACAGACAAGCAGGAGTAATTTCATACTTTTGTTCCACATTCTAGCTTTGTTTATTATCAGACTGCTAAGCTGCTCCAAACATTGCTCAAAAAAGTAGTGAATATTGACTAAACAGGGTGCTACCATTATCTTGTAAGATAAATGGATGCCTACTACAATAAGTCAGTTATGTGACATGACACACTTAGGTGATCATGTATCTTTCGATACATGAGTGACGAGGCAAATGTTTTTCCCACAGTAGGTTGCAATTTCTTTCTGTGGTAGACCACTTGCCATCCAAGACTACAGAACCCAGTCTGTCCTGCTACTTACCCATAGCTGGGGGGAGAAGAAGAGGATTCACACCTTTCCCAAGAATATTAGCATGTAAGTGAATGTGATGGATTTGACTGGAATTTGAACTCGGCTCTCTGATTCCTCAATCTGAGCTGCTATCCATTACTCCACCATGCCTACTACAATACTGTATTATTTCCAAACCTCAAACCATAACAGTTTTCACTTTTTATGTTTAGGTTTATGTTCTTGTATAATACAGTTAATACTGGGCTTCATACAATCTCCAAAATTAAGCCTGGTCAGAGTTGGGTGCAAATCCTCTTCTGGAGGTAAAAGGCAATAAGTCTGCTTAATAGTTTTATCATTTATTAGTAAGTGTAATTATACACACAGAGGCTTACAGCCAAATCAGGTTGAAACATAGGTTCTCATATGATCACACAAGTTAAGACATGTTGCGCTTGATCAGTACCTAGATGGGTGACCGCTTGTGAATACCAGGTGCTATAAGCTTGGATGTGCAGGTGGTGTAACAGATAATGGCTAAGTATTGGAAATTGGTGAGTCGAGTTTCAATTCCAGTTAGATTTGTTATATTCACTTAAGCACAAATACTCTTAGGAAAGGTACAAATCCACCCCTTCTCCTCACAGCTATGGGTTAATTAGTAAAATTTGTATCAGTAAAATTGCTATCATCTTAAAAAAATTCTTACAGTCTGAAATTTATTTCTGGTTTAAAATAACCTGAAAAAGATTGATAAGCTGTAAAAAATAAATTAAGCAATCAATCAATCTTTTATAATGGTGTTTTCATGATCCAGCACCTCTTAAGCATCTGGGCTGACACATACACAAAAAAAAAACAAAAAAAAAACTTAAATACTGAGTGCTTATCTCTTGCAGAACATTGAGACAGACTCTTCAAACTGAGACAGCCCCAGTCAAACTGGAATGTGTGGTAAGCCTATGCATGAGAGAATAACCAACCCGTTCATTCAGTTTTCTCTATGGACAAGCATAGTAGATTTATTCATCCAATACTTATTGCTTATTGAACCTAAAAGAGATTTTCACTAATGAAGAGTTTTTCTTTCGCTTTTTTTCTTGTCTTCTTGTGACTAATGGGTCTTGTTCTGTGGTTGACACATGACCATGAAGCTAAGAAAGTATGCAACCAAGACGACAAGAGTTCACTCCCTTATACGCATTTTTCTTTTTTTCTGCTTTTCCCCCCTATTTCTTCTTTCTTAACTTAAGAGCAATGGCCCTTTGCACTAAACTTGTTCGCCGAGAATGAATAGAGGGAGATAACAGCAGTGTGACTGGGAATTATTGTGAAGGTTTTTATGATGATGGAGTCGGGGGGGGGGTGCTCGTGAAGGCGGCTCACTGATTAGTGACGTTGGAGTGCGGGAACTAGCAAAGCGGAAAAAGACGTGATGTTAAAGGAGGATAAAGAATTGGACGAGTGGAGTCTAAGCACGTCTTGTCATAATTTTGGGGGTTTTTTGTTTCATTATACTATTTATTATTTTCTTCAATTGTCTCTTTAGCACGGCAACTATTTTTTTGGTAAAGATTATACCCTATTATTATTTATTAAATCCTTTTTTTTTTTTTTCTTTTTTGGTAATTTTGTTTTAATTTGTTGTGGAAGCATCCATATCACTTGTTTTTTGTTTGTATTTCTTTTTAGTACATTTTGAAACATTTTTTTTCCTTTCCGTATCCAGTGTTTTCTTTTTTTGTTTTTTGTTTTACTTTTTTATCATTTCTTCTTTTTTTTTTAATCTTCTATTTCTTTCTCACTTTTCTTTCCTTCGTTTTTTTATCTTCCATTTTTATTTCATCTTTTATTCTTTTCCAACCAATTTTTATTTATTTTTATTTTTAGCCTTGTTGTATGCTATTCCTAATTTCTCCTACCTATTTTTCATTATCCATTCTTTCATTCTCTGTCCATTCAACTTTATTTATTTCCTTTATTTTTTCGTTATTTTCATACTCATTGGTTATTTTTTCTTTATGCACCTTTTTGGGTTGACTTTCTCTTTCTCTCTTAGTTTTCACAAACATTTTATTTTTCGTTATTTTTATTCTTGTTTTACTTTTCAAATCATTTTTTTCCATTTCTTTCTCTAATTTCCTTTTTCAAAATTTGAATCCAATCCCTTTTCATTAGTTTTCTTTCATTTTTTCCCCTCTTCCCTATATTCTTTTTCTTTCTTTCTTTCTTTCTTTGCCTTCTGTACGTCTTCCTTTCTTTCAAATTCATCACCTACTTTCTTGTTCTTCCTCCTATCTCTTTCTTTCTTCGAGCATATTTATTTATTTCTTCGAGTATGTTTCTTTCTTTTTCTTTCTTTATTCGAGTATAATTTATTTCCTTCTTTCTTTCTTAATATCTCTCCACTCTTTTTTCTTTCCTTCTTTTCCCTCTGTACGTCTTCCTTTCTTTCAAATTCATCACCTACTTTCTTGTTCTTCCTCCTACCATCCATCCATCTTTCTTTCTTTCTTTTTTTCCCTCTGTACATCTTTCTTTCTTTCTTTCTTTCTTTCTTTCTTTCTTTCTTTTCCCTCTGTACATCTTTCTTTCTTTCAAATTCTTGTGCTTTCTCCTACCATACTTCTTTCTTTCAAAATAATAATTGTGAAGCAAAAATAATAATTTTTATCTGACCTTTCCTTTAAAATTTTTAGCATTATTTGTATACTCACTTTGCTATATGCTTTAGTGTTTTTTTTTATTTTTTTATCTCTTCTTTTTTGTCATTTTTCTTTATCTCTTCGTTTTAATGTTTTTATATTTCTTACCATTTCTTTGTCTTCTTTTTAATCTCTCTTTCCTAGTTTTCCTGTTCTTTACATTTTATCCTTTTTTCTTCTTTTTTTATTTATCACTTTTCTTTCTTTTTCATTTTTCTTTTTTTTCTGTGGCTATTTCTTTTATTTTGTAGAAACCTTTTCTGTTTCTTTTTGCTTTCTAATTGTAATTTCAATCTTCCTTTCCTTCTGCCTTTAAATCTCTTATTTCTTTTCTATCTCTTTCATTTTCTTTTAATTCTGACTTCTCTATATTCTAAACAACTTTCTTTTTTTCTCTTTTTTATTTACTCTTACTCTTCTTCCTCAAAATCTTTCCCTTGTAATCACCATTTTTCTTTTTCTCCTGTCAGGTTTTTATTTTTCACAATATTGTTTTCTTTCTTTTTTTCTTTCTTTCAGTTTTGATAAAAAAGAAAAACACCAAAATCCCAAATATTTTTTGAATAGGTCAGTTCTGAATTAACTCTTTGCAATCAATGCTAATATTTTGTGTTTGCAAAACTATAGGCCCAGCCCATAGATATCTTAACTCTTTCACACCCCACTCTTATCCCATTCATTCTGCCTCATTCCCCTTTTCCGCCTGTGCAATTACGAAAGAGCTGACATTTTAATTTAGATTAATTTCCTCTACTCGTTTTCTGGCCAAATAATTTGAAAGCTAACGTCTAACATTCTAGTTCTTTGAATTTTCAATGCAGCAGGAATTAAATTAAAAACGACGACTCAAAAATATTTTTGAAATTAGTAACAAATTGAAAATTGTTGTCTAAACCATTGTGATTACTGAGAGTTCTCTATTTATCTGGAAGCTGCCATCTCGGCATTGTTTGATGTTAGATAAACATACAGTCAATTGTAAACACCCAGTTGATGTTTATGTCGGTAATATTATTAGGTTTAGCTATCTTATTTTTATTTCTTACCAGCATAATACCTGTCAAAAATAATGAAGTTATTTAAATATGACTTAGCACTTATGACATTTTTAAATTTGGATTCCAGCTCTTTTTTTCTAATCCAAATAAGAATCTGAAATGTTATTGGTCCTGACCTGGCATCTTATCTTCAGTCACTTTTCCACCGCCATAACAAAGCTTTCCTGTGCTTTTTCAAGCTATCTTATTTTTATTTCTTACCAGCATAATATCTGTCAAAAATGATGAAGTTATTTAAGTATGACTTGGCACTTCTGACATTTTTCAATGTGGATTCCAGCTTCTTTTTTTTCTATTAGGTTGGTGCAAAAATAATTTTGTTTTCTAACATATGTTACTATGTGAGAAAACGAAATTATTTTTGCACCAACCTAATAATTCAAATAAGAATCTGAAATGTCACTGGCCCTGACCTGGTATCTTGGCTTCAGTCACTTTTCCACTGTCATAATGAAGCTTTCCTGTGTCTTTTCTATAAATATTTTCATGGTAATTGTTCTGATTATCTTTCATCTAGACTTTATGAATTTAAGCACAGTACTAGATTGGCAGCAAGGTCTCATCATTTTATAGTTGAAATGGCTTGATGTAGCCATAAGTTCTATGCTAATAATTTCTTCTCTCACACTTCTCTCTTGTGGAATTATCTTCAAACTTCTTACATTCCAGTTAACTTTAACCTTTAAAACTTTAAATGCATTTTATCTTCTTTCTTAATACCTGTTCTTTCATTGTTCTCCCTTGTTAATAATGTTATATTTTTCTCATGTTCTTTCACACTCAGTAACTGCTTGTGTCTTAGTGGCTTTATTGCCCTGCTTGGTGTGAAATGATTAAAAATCTGTTTAATTTCAAAGTGTTCTTGCCTGTACCCCATACTCAGATGAGTGTAGTATTTGCACACTGCCCAGAATCAAAATGTTTTTCTCTAGCACTTTTGTTTGGATCAGAATGTAATATCTGTACACTCTGTTAACAATGCTATACATTCATAAAAAAAAAACTTAATATTTTTTTATTCCCATTACTTATGTGTATAAATACAGGCTACCAAATAAAATTTACATACTTTCCTTGAGAAAGTTGCTCAAGTAACACATTGGCATAAAAAAAAGTTTTCTTCTTGTTTCTTTTTTGTCAATAATGGCCTTTTAATATGTCTGCTTTTATTGTTCAAATAAATTTTTGCACACCTGTGAAAATATTTTCCTCTTGTCTTTTATTTATATTGCCTTTACATATATATACTATTTATATCTGAATTTCTACACACTCACACACACACACATACATACATATTCTAAAACAAAAAATAGCCTCTCCTTACAAACTCAATGAATCAAAAAATATCCTACCAACTAACTCCATCATATGTATAATTTAAAAGATTCTATCTAAATTCAACATAAAAATTTATTACTACCTACATCCAAAACAATAAAAGACAATACTAAATCAAACAATAAGCTAAAACCTGAAGCAGGAATTTACTCCATTGCTTGTAATAATTGTCACAGAAAAGTACATTGGAGAAACCTCAAGGAATTTAAATAAAAGATTATATAAATACAAAAGGGACATTTTACATAACAATATGTTAAATGTGCTGGTTGCCCACCATAACTAGACCGACTACAATTTTGACATAAAAATACTACTCGGATCAAAGGAGAAAACAATTCACTGTGACATAAATGTCTAGAGAGTGCCTTGATTAGACACTAAATTTGTGCCCTGGCTCTTACAACATTTCACCATTTTTGACAGAACTTCTATTATTACAGTGTTGGATATATAATAACAAAAGTGATGAAAAGAAAACGACTAAATAAAATCGGCTAGATATACAAAAAAAAATTCTGAAATTGCCAGCATCCCTCATTCATCAACATGAGTAGTAACAATATAACAAATTTAGTTTGAAGTCCTGAAGGATGAAAAGCATCACAAACCTTTTCTGTTATTCTTGATGTAAAAAAATATATATTGGTATCTTATTGCACTAGATGTTGACAAATGACAAGTCAATCTTTGAGAGAGTGTGGTGCATATGTGCCCAATGTAAAAATTTAATGTTTATGAATTGTTAGTGTTGGAGATACAGTCTCATGAAGGACATAAGAATTCATAAAGAACATCATTTTTACATATTATTTCCAGCAAACATGAGAATGGCAGAATTAATCAGAAACTGTTGTGTAAATATATACAAAACACAATCATTGTAAACAAATGTAGTAACATTCAGAAAAAATTATATAAAGTAAAAATAAATATGAACTTTAGTAACTTTACAAATATAAAACAACTCATTTAGAAATTTTAATAAAAAAATATCAGGCTTAATTCAACAGAAAAATAAAATGACAAATAGGAACAATTAAAGAAACAATTTCAACTTAAAGTTGAATACAAAGTGTTCAATAATCTAGAAAAGTGACCTAGAATAGAGCTAGAATCCAATACAAAGATGTTGGAAATCGCTGATGTTTTGGGATTATACATCACGATCATGATCACAAGTTCTATAACCCATTAGGGTCAGAGAAGTCTGAAGCCATAGTAGCAGTGATGTGTATTGGGAAAGCTAGCCCAATTCTCTTCAGGTTGGTTTGAATTCATTGTTTTTTTTTTCTTAGACTAGTTACCATTAAGACTATAGGGCCAATCTGTCCTGTTATTTACTCATAGGAGAGAAGATATGGATTCATACCTTTCTCAAGGGTATTTTACATGTAAGTGAATACAACCAACTTGACTGGAATTCAAAGCTCACAGATTTCTCACACCAATCTGCTATCCACTACACAACCACAATTCACTACATACATACATACATACATACATACATATATATATATATTATATATATATATATATATATTATTACTGTATATTTTATATTTAATGGGTACATGTTTCCCACCCTGGGTTTTTTGAGAATGTTTATTAAAAAGTATATATCCTTTTGGCCAGGTTCACACCTGTGTCCCCTTTTATGTAGAGGAAAAAAAAAAATATATATTAATTACTTATATATATATAGAGAGAGAGGTAGTAAAGGTAATAAATCTGTTGGTATATAATCCAAGTGGGTCCTAGTAATATCAAATATTAAAACTGATCCACAAAAAGAGCACAATGTATTTATTATAACAGAGCATATAAATTATACAACAAAATCCAAAATTATCTCATATGGGGTGGGGGTATAGATCTATTTTAACCAACAAGAAGTATGTCAGTCTTATTCAACCCTGGTGTATAGACTGTGTTCATGACGGAATTAGGAATTTAACTTTGACAGCAGTTGAAAAATATATGTATCTTATTATTATATACATTTTGTTTAGTTGATATACATTTGAGTAGACATCTGTTTTTTAAATCATATAATTTTTGTCTATCAGCCTAGGTCTTTCAAGAGTCTTTAAAAAAGAGTATATGCTCTTTGACAGGATTATGTAGGGGAAACCAAAAAAAAAATTATAAAAAATGAATTATCTATCTATCTATCTAGTAAAAATAAATATACATTTGTTCCTCACAGTTGACAACAAAAGTGTAGCACCAGTAAGGAACAAATGTATATTTACTCTTAGTATAACTTTTATAAATTTTAGCTCTGTTATTTTACATCAAGCACCTTTTTATTTTTAATCATATCACCCTCAGCATGGCAATAAAGCCACTAAGACAAAAAAGATTGGTGAAAGAGAATATGAGGAAAAGAAAAGCATTATTTAGGAGAGAGAACAATAAAAGAAAAAGAACTGGAATTAAGATTACAACAATTGGCATTGCATTTAAATTATATTACCACACTCACTGTGCAGTTTTATCTTTCTCTTTCTCTCTCTCTCTCTTTATATATATATATATATATGTATATATAAATAAATATATATATATATATATATATATATATATGTATATATAAATAAATATATATATATATATATATATATATGTATATATAAATAAATATATATATATATATATATATATATATATATATATATATATATGTATATGTATATATAAATAAATGTATATATATATATATATGTATATGTATATATACAAATACAATGTTGGTATAGATGGAATAAACTTCCAGTAACGAAAACTATTTTTAAAATTTTTTTATTTTACTTGCAACTTTTTACTTTACTTACAACACCATCACTTGACAAGTGACCAGAAGTGTTGAAAAAAATGGCTATTTTTGTAGTGATACTTATGTTATAACTTTTAAATAAATAATATATGTATATAAATAAATACAGGGTAATTGAAAAGTAACTCTATTTTATGTATGAGTGGCCAGCTGACTTAATGCCCTTTGACATTTTTCTTTGGCGTTGGTTAAAGGAGCAAGTCTACTATACTAAACCAAGACTTTGGAAGAACTTGAATGGTGAATACAAGAATTTATGTCTTCTATACCAGAAGAATTTCTGGTGAAATCGGTTGACGCAATTACTGAATGAGTCGAGAAGCTGGTAGAGAAAACTGGTACTCATATCAAATTTGAAATAAAACCTCATGCTGAACGCTTTCCTCTCATATCCATTTCTTGTAAAAATTATAAATATTTTAAAATGGGGAATTACTTTTCAATCCCCATATATATATATATATATATATATATATATATATATATATGATAAAAATATAGTATTAAGGTATGCTATATTCATGAGTAAAAGTGCTTAGTATTAGCAAAAGAGTGTATGTAGATACAAAAATATAAAGTGTACAGAGGTCAACACAGAGTGGCGACATTTTGTTTTATGCTTGAATGCAATTTACATGCCTGTAAGAGTAATTTCCTGTTTAGGATTCAGTTTCTGGTTCCTTATCCTAAAGTTTTCTCACTCTCTTTCACTCATAGTAAACCCTTGAATCTTAGTGGCTTTATTGCCTTTGCCTTGCTTGAGGGGAAATGATTATATATATATATATATATATATATATATATATATATATATCCAAGTATAGGATTGGTGTATACAGAATAAATTCCAATAACCAACAAGTACTATCCTTAAAAGAGTGCTCAATACAGAGTAGAGCAAATATAATCATTTATTCGAAAATTATAATATAAAAATGTTATAAAATCCCTACAAAAATAGCCATTTTATAACATTTTTATGTTACAATTTTCAAATAAATGATTATATATATATATATATATATATATATATATATATGATTTCTGTAGTTCACTGCTACCACCAAGCAAAATTTTTTTTCACCTGATGATGGCCCTGTTGGCCGAAACTAGTTGAGAAATCTAAATGAAATAATAATAATAAAAACGAAAAAATATTAATCTACAACCCAGTGTGTCTGAAGACTTTAATTTTTAATATTTTTTATTGTTCAAAATATATATATATATATATATATATATATATATATATATATATATATATATATATATATATATATATTAACCACCAACCTGTTCCTAGCAAAATTTAAATTTATTATTCAGTGTTATTATTATTATTATTGATTTGAAATCATTTTGTTTTTATATATGATGGTCATGATGATTTTTATATTTTCAGTGACTTTTTAATAAAAATAATAATTATTAAATAATTTTCCTTGTTTTAAATAAACATCATTGGAAATGTTTAACCGCAAAGAAACATTGTGTCAAAAAGATGTTTATTCCCATGATAATCACTATTACTGTATCCACTTTTCACTCCATCGGCCATTTTTATTGTTTTAAGAAGCAAACTAGATAATATATTTTATTAATTAAACATTATTTTTAATGGATATTGAAATATTTTTAATATTAAAATATTATTTGAGAGACAATCTGTTTATTCATTAAACAGTATAATAATTTATTTTCATCTACCAGCATGAATATTCAAGAAATCTTATTAAAGAAAATATGAACCCTCCAACAGGATCTGAACCTGCATGCTTTACACCTCTTGGCCATGATGTGCATTGATGATCAAACAAAGTTAAATAGTGCTTTTAAATGCAAATCTTTCCTGGACTCTCAAAATATACATATCTGCTCAGTTTCATATCCTAACATAAACAAAGTAATTTGTAAAGAAGCGATAGATTTTGGTATCCATTAAAAATAATGTTTGAATAATAGAATCTGTCAGATTAATAAATAAAATATCCATGACTTCTTTAGAAACTGCATAATACCATATGTTTATTAAAATATTGTTTTACTGTTCATTGATAATTTTATAAAATTATGAATAAAAAACTTGTTTTCATAGTTATTTATAAAATGGTAATTAATAATATATTGCATTGTTTTTAGTTTATATATTTTAATAATTTTTTAATAAAAAAAATTATTTTCAAATTTATTGACAACCATTTTTTTTGCGGGCACAAAAGTTAAACTTTGCCACATTTTCTCTCTGTATTATATTTTTTTAAAAAACAAAATGTCTTATTATACTCTAGTGCTTTCTAGTATCAATTTTCCTTGTTCAAAAAATTTCAACCCTGATATATTTTTTCTTACATGTTATCATTCATATAAAGATTATCATGTGCATGCTTCCAAAAAAGAAAATGAAAAGAATAAACTAACAATGTGGAACATGTAATTCCAAGCTCACAAGATCCTATTTGTGCACTAATTGAACTTTTTCGAGTTTTAACAAGAAAATACATAAAAGGCTTCAAATCAGAGTTTAAATTTTTGCCCACCCTGCCCTACAATTACAATGCCAATTTCAGCTCAGTCTGTTTTTGACAGCATCCAGCTTCTTTGGAAGCAAGTAAAAAGTTTTAACTAAGTAAAATTAAAAAAAATAAAAATAAAAATGAAAAAAAAAGAAACTTTGTCATTCGTTATAAAACAAAAAGACAAAAGAAAAGAAAAATACTGAAAAAGAGGATTTTTTTTTTCTGTACCCTTATAACTATCTGTTTCTTTCTCAAGAAAATAGCTTTTAATTTTAAATATCTTGTTTAATAAATTGATATTCACATTTGTTATTGACAAGAAATATTTTTACTGTTGAAGTGTGAGTGGCTTAATCCAGTAAAGAGATAAACTTAGGATATGAAAGGAAGTTGAAAGATTATATTGAATCAGTTGTTAGGTTTGTTGCTAGGAAACTTGGTTCACTGTGTTATGCAAGACAATTTGTTTTTATTCGCATCTGTCTTATATATTTATAAGTCTATCATTCATCTATGCTTTGAATATTGTTGCCAAATATAGCCTGGTGCTCCTGCTATAAATCTATAGATCCTTGGTAAAATTCAAAGAGGAATCTGCAATGACATTGAACCTGACCTGGCATATCAGCTTCAGCTTTCCCTTCACCAGAATGTAGTTTCTTTGTGCCTTTTCTATAAATACTTTCATGACAATTGTTCTGATGAACTTTCCTCAATGGTACCTAAACTCTCTGAATTTAAGCACAGTACTCGACTGGTAGCAAGGTCTCATTGCTTTACAGTTGAAATGGCTAGATGTAACTATAAGTCGTATGCTAATAGTTTCTTTTCTCACACTTCTCTCTTGTATAACTCTCTTCCAGCTTCTTGCTTTTCAATCAAGTTTGATTTTCAAAAATTTAAATGCAATGTCAATTGTTATCTTCTTTCTCCTTAATTCATGTTTTTTTGTTGTTCTTGCTCCTTAATAATGTTTTCCTTTTTCCTATATTCTGTCACACTCAGTAACCTTCTGCTTCTTAGTGGCTTTGTTGCCTTGCTTAGGCTGAAATGATTTAAAAAACGCAATAAAAAATAGTGATAGTGCAATGAAAGGCTTGGAATGTTTTGTCTGTGGGAAAGGGGGTTATAGGATGAATGGACTAAACTTCTTTTAAATTAATATTTCTGATACAGTGTAACCCGGATATAAGAAACCTGAATATAAGAGAAACACAGATATAAGAGAGATTTTCTCTGGTGCCAAATTAGAGCCATACTTACCTAAACAAAATAGACAAAACCCGGATATAAGAGAAACCCGGGTATAAGAGACTTCGTCTCCCGTCCCGACAACTCTCTTATATCCGGGTTAGACTGTATACTAATTAGAAGTGATGTTTAATAAAATGTTATTTTATCATATTCAAAACAAGTCTTAATTTTTATATATTCCTATTATATCTTTATAATCTAATATTAAAATTTTTCTGTAAAAAGCTTATCATTTTTCTCAATCTGATTATTATTATTTTTTCAGAAAACCATTTTCTTATTAACATGATTACTATATAAAAGTCATATTGTTTTATATATGTTTCTTTTTCTTTGAGAATAGGCTGTACCAAATTTACTTTCACCCAATACCACAAATTTGTACGAAACATCAACATGAAAACTAGAGTCATGTTCTTACATAGCATGAGACTTTCATATGGATGCTGTGCTTAGTGTCAAACCTGTTCAGAAATATCTAAACTGTCAGCCACTTCCTAAGATCAATGGTGAAAAATGGCTTTGAGCAAGTGAAGCCTGGGGGTCTGAGCAACGATTATCCCTCTTTGGACACTGTGGACTGGTGCTACAGATTCACAAATAAAGAACTGTACCAAATAACAGAAACCACATCACTTGAGGACTAACAACATCATCAACAGCTAAAATGAATGACACATGTAGTTAAAAAAAGAAATAATGATATTATCAGGATGTTGGCATTTCACACTACTATCAATAAAAGGTTAGGAAGGAAACCCCTATAAGTACTGGAAAGAGTGATAACAGCTACTGGACTTGAGAAATCTGTTTTCCTGAAAAAATTGTTTTAAGAGAAAGGTTTTATTTTATAAATTTCTACCAAAAGTAGAAACGAGCTACTTGGTCAATGAATACCAAATGTTTCCTTGCAGGGAAATGGTTCATGCTACCATTACCATTATGCAAACTGATTTTATGTTTATATATTTTTATATTCATATATTTTATTGGTTTTTAGAACTTCACAAGTATAAATATTATGATATTTAAAAAGAATCATTTTTTTTTATTATTCAAGCAATATTATTGATATTATATTTAAGTCATTTTATTGAATTTTTAAAATAATTTAAATGCATAATTTAAAAAATATGATCTGTTTTTATTATCATTGCTTATCTAAAAATTAATTTTATTATGTTATTTCAGATAATATTATAATTTGTGTTATTAATTTTCAAAAGCAAAATTCTTTTTATTCCTCAGATAAAATTTCAAACAAATCGTATTCAAACAGACGGAAGGGAGATAACTTACATTTTATTTGAAATTCATTTGATTTTTCCTCGCCCACTCAACTCGTTAAAAACGATAAACAATTTTACATATTCGAAAATTTTGATTTTGTGATTTATACCTACTTTATTTTTTAATCTATGGTTCAATGCCCAATATTTCTAGATACGGCCATCTTTGCTATATTTATTTATTTTATTATTTTAGTTTTTTAATTATACATTTTTTTAAGCACAAATTAAGTTAAGACCGGCTAAGTAAGTTATATATATCTTTAGAAATTACACAAATACCCTTTTCTGTATTTTTAATTTTTTTTCAGTAATGTTCATCCTTTACAAGGCCCAAGAGCCACTCTAGGTAAAGAGTTACAGATTAAGAGGCACAGTTTATGGGGATATGCGAGGAAGATAACAGATAGCCCTTGACCTGAACAGGTTAAGATTGTAGTGATCATGAAAACATCCTCTTGGGAGTCTGTTCCACAGAGCAGTGGTTCATGGGAAGAAGCTGTTAGAGTGGAAAATACTTCTCATCACTTGAATACAGAGGGAATGTGAGTGGTTTGCTACGATGTAAGTAGCATGGCATGTCCTTGCCGTGTAGGTTTGAACTGGCAGGACCAGAGAATGTAGTTCATCTGAGAACTTTCCGTGGAATTAGTGATAGAGCAGCAAGATGTCTGCCACGTCCCGCCTGTTGGGGAGAGGTTGGAAGGTGGAGAATAATTTGTCACCACAAGTGTTTTTGGGCTCTATCAAGGCTGGAGAGTGGTGAGCAGCTCCCACCGAAATATGACAACGGTACCCCATTTGTGGCCAGATTTGGCTCTTGTAATGGTAGAAGATAGCAGTAGGATTCAGGTACTTAAGGAGCAGTACAGGGAGCTGACCATTTTACCTACATCCTTAGCAATGGATCGTAAATACAAGTTCTGCTTGAGGTCAGGTGCAAGTTTGAAGCCCTATAGTTTTTCAAGGCATGTTGACTTCTCGAGGGCACATCTGTTCATCATGACTGGTGTTAGTTGGGGGTCCAGTAAGTGATGATGGAATGTAACTAGTTTGGCTTTTGAGGCATTGAATACAACCAGCCAGTTTTTACTTCACTGGCTACTGGGCCTTAATATATAAATGGACTAAGGATCGCAGTATGAGAAAGTAAACTAAAATAAACTGGTTTGAATTCCTTGGCAGAGTACATAGTTTTTTTTATTGAATATTTCCTTCTTATTTCTACAAGTACTTATTTATCAGAGCACCCACATCATTACCGAGTGTGACACAAGGTTGAGTTTTAAAGTGAGTTTAATGGCAATACCATGGAAAAAGTTGTCTAAACCCTCTCAGCACTTCCTCAGGCACTAGGCAATGAACTCAGAAAGAATGGTGCTGCCTGGTGGGGAAAGGTCCCCTGAGGCTTGCTCAATTCTGTAAGTAATTGGAAATATGATTAACATGTGATTATGAAATACATGACCTGGAAAAATTTCATGGTTTTCTTATTTTAATTTTTTGATGTATGTGTAATGAATAAATAAGCTCATTGCAAGTTCCACAACTATAAAAAACCCATAGAAACTCCTATTTTGCATTCAGGGCCAGTGTTAGGGTTTTGCACCCTTCTCCCATGAAACTTTGATAAGAGGCTCCCTCTCTACTATATGTCGATTTCAAACATTCCCACCTTGACAAACCCTTGAAGGAAATTTTTTTTGTCGGAAAGGGCAACTTTCAATACATATTCATTATTTACTTTTATAATGAAGAGTTGTTTTTATTTTAAAAAATCTGAGAAAATGTTATTCTTTTTGTAATAACCATCAATAATTTCATGACTAAATTTTAACTCAAAAAATGTTTAAGTCACAGATTTTTACATTTCCATAAAGATTAATCATTGATACATCTCTGCTGAAAAAAGTTTTACAATGATTCCAACACAACACAAATAGGATTGACTTAAAAATTTATTTTAAAAGTAGTATTTCAATTTTTGGGAAGATTTTTCATGTATTGAAATCTTTAAACATTTTTTTATTTTTAAGCAATCATTTTCTCGGTTTTATCTTTCTAGAAATGTAAAAAAATAGGGACTAGAAATTTTATATTAATTACTAGCCATGGAATTCTGGTTAGCACTACTATTATGAAAAAAAAATCTCTTTAGTAGATGATCTTGGAATAAAAAAAGGATTTTACCAAGATATATTACCTTTTTAATTGATTTAAAAGAACTGTTCAGAAAGAAAATTACAATTTAAAAAATAAGCACCACTGAAATTAGCACTTCTGCCTCAACTGCCTTCCCCAGTAGGCATGGAGTCACCAAGCACTTGAGAAGTTCATGGTAGTAAGAACTGGCTCTGTTGATTATTATAGTTGAGGACTGAACTCGTCATGAGTTCCTGTGCAGTACACACCACAATGGACTTGCAGATACAAAATGTATATTATTAGTTGATGACTGACGAGGTAACATCAGTTTAAAAATAATTTTAAAAAATGGCAGGGCCCAAAAAATGATACCCCCGCCCATCAGGTTGGTGGTTTCAGAGGTAAGATTTATCAGCACTGATTGCATCATTAAATATTTGAGCTTGCCAACTTTAACCAAATATTGCAGCAACAATCATAAGTATGAATGATTTAGTAAATGCTACTTTAATTAAAAAAGAAAGCAATTTATTAAGACAAAGGTTTATATAAAGTGCTTTATCTGCATCCATAGTAAATTTGCGTCCAGTTTCTTACAACATTACCTTTTTTGGCAGATCTTCTATTATCACAATATGGGAAATTTAATAATGAAAATAATAAACACTATTTACATTATTCAGACTATTGTCCTCATCTTTGTTGCCATATTTATCACAGTATTTTGGTCATTGTATGCTCCGGCCTTCTTCAGATGGTTGGAATGTTGAACTGAACCCTTTATCTCACTCACTGGTAGTAGACTGTTCTAGTTCCACATGCTATATCCTGAGCTGACCAAGCATAGAAATGAATACAATATGGGAATCAGTAATAAGGAGTGCCAGAGAAAAGCAATAATAACAACAAAAATTGCAATATGTGCTCTGGTAAAAAACGTGTAATGATAACAGCAAAAATTGCAATATGAGCACTGGTAAAAATGGTTGCTGAAGACATTAAGTTAATAAGTCCCAGAAATTTATACATAGATGTCCTTAAGGACACATGGCACAGTGGATAAGGTGTTGTTTAGATCGAGTGACAGGACCCAAAGAGTTGTGAGTTCAATACATGGTTAAGCTACTGGAGAACTTGGAGAGATGAATTAACAGGAGATAACTAATAACTGGCATTAATTAGACATGGAAATGGAACTAGAACAGTAATTAGTGTACATAATACCTCATCTCAGAAATATAGACAGATACAAAAATAATAAAAACAAAAGAAACTAAATGAAAATTAGACAGAGTATATATTTATTTTTTTTTTTTTAAGCATTTCACCCCAAGCAAGGCGGGAAGCCACTAGGACGCAAGAGGCTACAGAAAATTTAGAGCAAGATCAGATAGGAGTGATAGAAGAAAGGATGAGGAGAAGGGTAGTGGATAGATCAAGGCAACTGGAGATGTCGATTGACATTACACTTGAATAGCTGGAGTTATAGCTCTCAGGGAAACAGGAATAGGGAAGGGAGTTCCACAGGCGAGAGGTGCGAGACTGAAGCTATTGGAGTAGAAGAGACGGTTACATTTAGAAGTTTTGACAGTGAGGGTGAGAGCGGGATGCCAACCTCGTAGGGCACTTGAACTCATGACGACTGGGAACCAGCGAATGCAGCTCCTTGGAGCAATGTCCATGAAAGTATTTCCAAAACAGATATTTCAACATCCATCATGTGTATGACAAAAGAAATAAAATAAAAAAAAGTAAACGGAACAACAAAAGATCAACAAAGTTTTATAGTAAACAGAAAATCGTTTTATTTTAATTTTATTGATTTGATCAGTAGCTAAAATGGGAAAATCATAAAGGTTTACGAGTAAGAAGTTAGAAATACTTCAAAATAACTTTAGTTGGTAGTTTCTGGATTTTTGTGGTATAGTTTACACGTCATGTCAGCTAACGGTAGTAAATAGATTGCTCTGAAGCCGATTACTGCAGAAACTGACTTTGCCAGTTAACTTGCTTAATTATAGTGCGAACCACTGAATACGAATACCCAGATGAAAGACCTCCACTTGTAAAGTCATCAGACCATGTCAAATGACCCAGAACTCAGAGAAGTTTCATTTATAAAGATAAATTCCATTAACAACATCACTTTAATCCAATAAAATACTAAAAGATGAAACATGTCACATAAAAAGTTTTTTTTTCACTTTGTCATTGATTTTCCTAACATTGTTCTGATAAAACAATATAAAACTGATATATCTTTTCCTCATATATCTCTTGGTTTGTTTTCTTTTTCCCCCCCTACATTTCCTCCTTTCTGTTTTCTTTATACCCCACCTACACTCCTTCTTCTATGTTTCATGTTCCTTCAGAACGTGGACGATCATGGCTCTCCACAACTTCCTGTCCTTTGTAGTTCTTAGCAATGTTTGTCTTTTTGCTATCCCTCCTACTCCCTCCTCTGCCATCCATTTATACAAGCCAATTAAGTAGGTTACTTGCATTTATTAACTGCCCCAATTGCCTTCAATATTTCCTGTGAGTGTTGAATTTTCTAAGTCTTCTTTTCTCATTATTCATCCTAGAAATTTCAACTGTCTCTTTTTGATTCTAAATATAAGTGTCCTATTTGCTTCCATTTTCCTTAAAACTTCTGTATTACTCACGTATTCCATCCATTTGTTATTTGTTACTACCATCTTCATATTTTACTTCTATGTGCTATGTCCTTTCAGGATGTGGGCAATCGTGGTTTTTCACATCTTCTATAATCTTATATATATATATATATATATATATATATATATATATATATGTATATATATATAGTTTATATAATTTTCTATAATCTGCTATATATAGTTTATATAATTTTTCCTATAATCTGCTATATATAGTTTATATAATTTTTCCTATAATCTGCTATATATAGTTTATATAATTTTCTATAATCTGCTATATATAGTTTATATAATTTTTCCTATAATCTGATATATATAGTTCATATAATTTTTTACTTTTACTATTAACTGAATTACTCTGGTTTTAAAAAAAATTGTTTCCAAATTTTAATTTTTTCTTTGAAACTCATTTGACAATGATAAAAATTTTGCTATTAATTGCATTTTTCTTTCTGTAGCTCTCATTCTGACACCAAATGGAAAAAATATAAATGTAGTACATTTATTTTAAATGTCTTGACTTGCAGCGGTAGTAATAAATGAATTACTAAATAACCTCAACCATATTAGTAGACTATGTAGTAGTCTGAAACCAAAATAATCAATTATTAAAACTAAAAATTAAAAGTTAAGTAAATATTTTTAGAATTTTTAGAAGTAATAATGATTTACTGATGCAGGTCCTACTAATTAACCAAAAGCGGTGGATTCATACCTTCCCATGAGTATTTGTGTGTAAATGGTTATAGCAAACCTGACTGGCATTGGAACTTTCATCTCTCTGATTTCCAATTCTGAGCCATTATCCATTATACCACCTGTACATTCAAGCTTACAGCATTTGGCATTCCCAAATGGTCACCCATCTAGGTATTGACCAAGCTCAACATGGCTTAACTTTGGTGAATGTACAAGAACTGGTGTTTCAACCTGATATGGCTGTAAGCCTGTATGTGTATAATTGCACCTACTAATAAATGACAATGGTATTGAGCAGATATATTGCCTTTTACCCACAGAAGATGATTTGCACTGAAAATTATGTAAAGTAATTTTAGTATACAAATTCTTACTCATTAGTGCCCCCTTCTAATTTAAAGGGTGCCCCCCCACTTCAAAACACTCTGGTGACAGGTTGGTATTAAGAGATGGGAAAAGTGCTGAAATGCTACTTAATATCTAATTTCTCATATGGCAGAAAATCTCCTCACTGATGAAGAAGACGTTTTAAGTGATAAAGATGTGGTGTTACCGATGAATGCTAAGAACACTAGAACACGTGAGTTATAATGAGGAAGTCTTAAGGTAAATAGGAATTAAAAGAAAACTTATACTTACAATCAGAAAGAGACAACTGAAATTTCTGGGACACATAATGAGGAAAAGTACTGAGGTAAATAGCAATATGGAGGTTCAGTCTGAGGTGGTAATTCCAAGGGTCAAAAATCAGTCTCACAATAGATAGGTACATAGATAGATATGAAAAGACTGATATCTATATATATATATATATGAAGAAATACAGTCTTAAGATATGCTATATTTATGGGATAAAGTGCTCAATATCAGAGATAGAGCATGTGTAAATATAAAAGTGAACATAGAAGTCAACACTTAGAGGCAACAGTCTGTTTCTTCTAGATGCAATTGTCAGGCCACGAGTGCTGTTATTTTATTTATATATATATATATATATATATATATATATATATATATATATATATATATATATATATATAATAAAATAAATTAATGGTCAGAGTTGAATTAGATCAGGAAACAGTCATATTAAAGAGTACTCAATACACAATAGATAGGTAGATAGATGGATAGATATGAAGAGACTTTATATATATATATATATATATATATATATAATAAAAACGTTGATCATCAAAGTTGAATAAGACAAGGAAACAGTTCTATTAAAGAGTGCTCAATACACATATAAACGAATAAAAATTTACCATGTAGAGCTCTTAAGTATAGAAAATTAGGAGATCAGCTGATTCTGCTACCTTGGTTTCAACTTTTCAGTATCTTCAGGCGATTTCAGTCAATTGATTTCCTAATGCTTTATTTTTCTTTAAAAATAAAAGAAATTATGAAGTCTATATTTTTTTTAAAAATATAAACAAATAAATAAATAAATAAGCACATCATGTGAGGTGTGGTAGAAGGTGAAGAGGTGGAGAAAAGCAAGTCCATTGGAAACGTATCTATGTGGGATTAAATGAAATATACATACTTTCTTTTCATCCCACTTCATATGAACTCAAAAGGAACTTTTTCATATGTATACAATGGGTCATAATTTCTGATCTCCAATTCAAAAGGTTTTTTAGTCTGGAAATATTGTTGAAGCTAATTTTTCTTGTTGGCAGAGGTTTCTATGATTGTTGTGTGGTTTTGCCTTTTTTTAAATTTTTCAGTTTATTATCGGATCTTATTTATTCTTTCCCTTTAATTTCCACAATAGATAGATAGATATAAAGAAACCAAGATAGATAGATCAATAGATATGTAAAGACTGATATATATATATATATATATACTAGCAGTATAACCCGTCTTTGACCAGGTCTTTTATTACTTGGAATTTTTGCTGTTCAATTAGAGCAGTTTCAGTTTAAAGTCAGCCCACCCAAAAATCAATATTAGTAACAACAATTGGGTGCAACTGAGGCACATTCTCAAATGGAGGGCTAACAATTTGAATAGGGGGTAGCTCTGAAAAGGGATTAATAATTTAAACTATTTATTTTTATTGAAGTTTTTATGAAAGATATATATTCAACAACAGATAGTAAATAGTAAAACGTAGCTGAGAGTTATAATGTACAGGAAGTAGTGGAGAGCCATTGTCGTCAACAATTTAGACTAAAAACTGGCATTGAAGAATTATCTATCAAACAAAAAAAAATTCATCAAAATTGGATGAAAACTGTGGAAATACATAGACGTCCGATCACACACATTTTGAGAATTATATATATATAAATATATATATATATAGATAGATAAATAGATAGATATGTAGAGACTAATAGATAAGTACATATATATGAAGAGTGAGATAGATAGAGAGACAGATATGAAAAGACTGAGATAGACAGATATGAAGAAACTAGATAGATAAAAATAGACAGAGATAGATAGATATGAACAGCTATGAAGAGACTGGGATAGATAGGTAGATATATATATGAAGAGACTGATATAGATAGATAGATAGATAGATAGATAGAAACAGACCGAGATAGATATATATGAAGAGAGTGAGAGAGATAGATAGATATGAATAGATTGAGATAGATAAATATGAACAGACTGAGATAGATTGATAGATATGAATAGATACGTAGATAGATATGAAGATATCTATCTATCTATCTATCTATCTATCTATCTATCTCCATTGCTCTCTCCTTCTTTATGTAGATAGATAAATAGATATGAACAGGCTAAGATAGATTGATACATAGATATGAATAGATGAATATATATGTATAGATAGATAGATATGAATAGATTGAGATAGATATGAAGAGACTGATATCTATCTATCGATATATATATATATAATAATTATGAACTCTCCTGTCGGTTTTGACATAAGAGGATCTAACAGCTTAATATATATACATATATATATTACGTCATTATTTTTGCACCAACCTAATATATATATATATATATATATATATATATATATATATATATAGATAGATAGATAGATAGATAGATAATTGTATCTATGGTTGATATTAATTTTTACAGAGAAAAAGATCATGAATAATGTAAACATTAAGTCCTCTTATATTAATAAATAAATGATTCTTATTTATAAATATATTTTATAGATACAGAGACTGTTTATATAGTAGATATTATTATTAAAAAGCCATTGGACCTTTACAAAGGCTTCTTATTATTTTTAGCTATATAATGCTATCTTTTACATTTTTGTTTCTTCTGTTTTTTTTTCCTCATATCCTCTGCTGCCTTAATTTCCGTGCTACATTTTCTCCCTCTTTCCTTGTGCATGGAAGCAAGAATATTTAAGTTATTTATTTTATGCCACACACCATTGATCAGCCTATCAGGAAAAGCCTTTCTACAGATTGATAAATCAAATCTGTTTTCATTTTTATCTTTTTTTTATTCTCTTTTTGCTATTTAATCCTTTCCACTTTGTTAAACACCTGGAATATATATACTTTGTATTGGTGTCTGTTTTTCTCGCTTAAAAAGAAATAATAATAATCACTTGTATACAACCACATGACAATATATTTATTTATGACATATTGCATGACTTTGAAGACGTCTTTTTCTTTTTTTATGTACAAGACTGACCAGACAGTGGAAAGTAATCATATCTGTTCAGTTAATTAAATAAATTATAAATCTAGACATCTATTAGATTCTGTTTAACCTTGTACATGGGTGACAAATGACAACTGCTAGGTTAATTGTGAAAACTTATCAGTTGGAAACCAGAAGCCATTTACTGTATATACTTCAGTATATAATCAGTTTTTAAGCAAAAATTATGGGTTCACGCTATACACAGGTAATTTTTTTGACGAGGTTAAAAATCATGCATTTTCAATGACTAGTTGCACTATACACAGGTAATTTTTTCTGGAGGGGTTAAAATTCATACCAAAACATTCAGTGGTTACATTATACTTGAGGTCAGCTTATACAAGAGTATATACAGTAGATATCTTTTCCATCTAGTTAGCTTGTTCTTATATATTGTTGCAGTTGGTCTTTTTAATTTTTCCATCTATCTATCTATCTATCTATCTATCTAATTTGGTATTATTTATATACATACTTATATATATACATGTATATATATAGACTGACTGCCTGACTATTGCATTTAAATGCAAGAAACTTGCAGTCGTGGCTGGTCACTGCCTACTCAAATTGTGATTTTATATATATATATATATATATATATATATATATAATACTGAATTGTAATTGGTAGGGATTATTCGAAAAAAGGATTTTTAGTCTATATGAGAGCTCAATGTATGACACAAAGGAAAATACCTTAAAAACCAATTGTTAGTAATAAATTTATTTCAATGTATATATGCATATTCATCTCACCAACTACATTTTATGAAAAATAAATTGTAGTCGGTCTGGTGAGATGAATATGCCTATATTCATCAAAATTAATTCATTACCAACAATGGATTTTTTAATTTTTTCCTAATTATTATTATATATATATGTGTGTGTGTGTGTGTGTTTGCAGCAAATTCTTATTTAGGCATGTCTGATTGAATAAATTACAGACATTATATCTGCTAATTTTTAATAAAATCTCATCATAATCACGAATAACCTTCTGTGTATTGATGTTAAATGATGAGAGAAATGTGCTATAGCTGTTTAAATTTCTTTTATTTTCATTTTCCAAGTATTTTCGATCTTCTTCCAAGATCATCTTCAAGGGTGCAAGTGGTACAAAACTATATGTTATTCATTAGCATAAATATTTATATAAAGATGTGCATTGTTACCCATTATCATAATTTTTTCATTATGCTTTTAAATGCAAAACGGTTGACAGTGTACTGAGCATTCATTAGAATGTGAAAAAATTATCCATTATGGAATTTTTTTCTTCTATGTTCTATTGCAAGACATCTACAACAACATTCCTGTCTGCATTCACAATATAAATAATTACTAATTGACAACACAACTATCCTACACCATGAAAACAACAAATCTAGATTACAGATACTAGAAGCAATTTATATTAAAAATTAAAGCTGGCACCAAACAGAATCAACTATGAATACTGCAGTAATGTTCTAAAGTACCTGTAAAGGAACAGTTTTAATGCACACATGACAATGACATTATGACATAGAAGAAAAAAAAAAAAAAAAAAATATATATATATATATATATATATATATATCAGTCTCTTCATATATATATATATATAATAATAATAATTATGAAAAACATTAAAAGTCCATTGTCGGTAATAAATTTATTTTGACGAATATATGCATATTGATCTCATCATACCGACTGCATATATATGTGCCTTTTCTCTAAATATTTTCTTGGCAATTGTTCTGATGGACTTTCTTTGAGTATACAACTCTTTTCCAGCTTCCTGCTTTCTTGTCAAATATGTTTTTCCACAATGCAACTGTAATGTCAATCACTATCATTTGTCTTTTTGAAACCTGTTCTTTTATTGTCCTTTCTCCTCACTAATGTTTTCTCAATTTCTTTCACTCCCAGCAATCTTAGTGGCTTTACTTGGGAGAAATGATTAAGAATCTATCTATGTTTCATGACAAAAGCAACAGCTTCTGAAACCAGTGTCAATATCATTGTTCATTTAAAAGCCACGATTTCAAGTCTTACATTTTAAGGCAAACCCTTTGCAAGCTTATTGCTTCCTAACAGTACATTCAAATATCCATAAAATGTTTGATACCTCCATGATATCCGGGTGCATAATATATATGCAGTTATATGAATTTCTTTCAACCAGACTCCTAACAAACCATTAATCTCTTTATCACCCCCCACTTTATCCTAATCGTATATATTTCTCCATATTAGCTGACTTAACTGCATTTAATGGTAGCATGCCAAATTAGATATTTAGAGAAATACTTACAATGCATGCATTGAATACTGCTGCTATATCTGGTCTGGTGCTCCTGCTATTCATCTCAAGGTTCTTGACAATATCCAAAGAAGGATCTGTAATGTAATCAATCCTAAACTGACATTTCAACTTCAGTCACTTTCTCACTGATGGGACATGGCTCCCCTCTGTCTTTTCTACAAATATTTTCATGACAACTGCTCTGACAAGCTTTTCTCCCTGGTGCCCTGACTACATGAATTTAAGCATGCTACTAAATTGGCATCTACGTCCCACCTGTCTACTGTTGAAATAGCTAAATGAAACCACCACTTCTACCCCAACAGTTTCTTTTCTAGCACTTCCCATCTGTGGAACCCCCTTCAATTTACTTGCTTCCTTATCTTCAAAAATTTAAATGCAACATCAATCGCCATCTTCTATCTTCTTGAATCCGATTCATCTTTTGCCCTTTCCTCAATCCTCCATATACTCAGTCTTTTCTGTCACTTTCAATCCTTATAACCCCCTGTGTACTACTAGCATTTCTGCCTTGCTTGGGGTGAAATAATTAAAAAAAAAGAGAAAGATTATTGCAAAAGTTTGTGCCCAATTAGAAAATTTAAACAAAACTTTACATGCTTACAATAAAAACATTTATTAGTCAAGTACATAGCCTCCATTGTTTTTAAAAACTGCTTCCCATCATTCCCCAAGCTTGCTGATGCCATTTTTGTAGAAATTTCGTGTTTTTTTTTTTGGACGAATGTTGTGGGGTAGTTTTCAATTGACTGTACAGAGTTAAATTTTTTGTCATTTAAATTGTTCTGCAGGGACCAGAACAAATGAAAATCTGAAGGATCCAAGTCAGGAGAATATGGCAGGTATCGGAAGGTTTCTCATCTCAACTTATTTCCCATTTTCAAGCTTCTGCAAGGTCAATTTTGCAACATGTCGTCTTGATCATGAGATATCAATTTTCAAACTCTTAGCAATCTCTTCCATCAAAATCTTCGGTTAATTCTCCAGCAAGAGTATATTTTCATCAATGTAGGAAGTTCACCCAGTGCATTGTTGAACTTTTAGGTTAAAATCAACCATTAGAGAAAATGGAATCAAAAAAGATATTTATACTTAACATTAAGAAGAGATGGCTGAAATTTTTAGGACATAATGAGGAAAGAGGGTTTGGAAAATTTGATACTCACTGGAAAGAAAAACAATATATAACCTACTCAGAAAGTTTGAGTAAGTGGATGGTGGAAAAAGTTTAGGAGAGATAACAAAAAGACAAATGTAGTTAGAGCTACAAAGGACAGGACATTTTTGAGAACCATGACTGCCAACATCCTGAAACAATACAGCACATAAAGGAAGAAGAATGTATGTAAACAAAAATAAACAAAAATCATCAAAGATGACAGCACAAATCAATCAGGAAAAAATGAAGAATAAGATCTGTTGATTCTCGTAGTCTAAAACAGTGGTCTTCAACCTATTTTACCCGATGCACCCTTTTTACCATGTCAGGATATTATTCCCACCACTTTCCAAGATTGTCCAACTCAAAAGGTGCATTCCAAATAATATGCACATATTATTGAAAATCTTCATTCTTTTTCTATTAGTATGTATACATTTACATTTTGTCGTGGTAAAAACATAAGATCTATTGGACAGAAAACACAGTGTGACATCACAGATGCACAGATTGATGTACACTGTGTGTTGTCCCACCTAGGGGAGTTTGAAAGTTAAGATTTTGAGTGTACCAAACTGTGGTTCCGATTCATGAAATTCCCCCCTTAGTGGGGAATCCCACACTGGTTGAGAACCCTTGGCCTAAAAGATAGAGTTGAACTAAAACATGCTTTCTGAGGAAAGAGGGAAGTAAGTTGAAATAAAGCCTATTATTTAATTTTGCTCTGTGACATTTATTAATGGCCTGGGATGATTGTCAAAGGAGGTGCAATAAAAAGCAACTGAAATTAAGATGAAAGAACTACACTTGGGAATAATATACATTCAATACAACATATTATAAACATTATTTTTAGTGGGTACACATATATGAATTGCTATCCTTGTTTTTTATTTTCTTAAACAGTGAAATTAATAATAACCAGCTTATAATAAGAAGTCCTACTAAAGAAAACTGTGTCTATGACTGGAATTGAAACTTCATCCCTTTTTTCCATCAGGGAAACTGTTTCTATAACTGAAATATGTCTTTACCAGTTTGGCTGTAGAGCAAAGTTCAAATTATCTCTGTAAGGAATGCACAATTTTCCTTGTTGGTAAACTGAATTGGTAAAGGCGCATTTTCACTATAGAAATGATTTTCCTGATGGAAAAGGAGATACAGGTTCAATTATTATCAGAGGAACAATCTTTCTTTAGTCAATCTAGGCTGTTTGTTATACATATAAATATATAACACTGAATTGCAGCAGTCTGTTTCATTATTAAACACAATGTTCAGGCTATATACATAGATAGTAATTTTAAATGGATTTTTTTATCAGACATTATTTCTTATTACTATAAATATTATTTTTAGTGGGAAAACATATTTGAGTTGTTATTTTTTTAAAAACTGTGAAACTAATAACAACCTGCTTAGATTGAGAAGTCCTACTAAAGATAGATTGTATCTCTGACAGGAATCAAACCTGTATCACATATGTATATATATCAAATACTTGTACTCACTAAAAATAATGCTTATAGTATTAAGAAATAAAGTCAGGTAAAAAATCCATTAAAAACAAATGATATATATATATGAGAGAGAGAGAGAGAGATCTGCTTATAATTGCACAAGAAATGGCTATATATTACCATTTCTTTTATCTTTTTCAGTTGCTTTTTAGTATAACTGCCCAAACAGTCATTCATTTTGCTTTCTGATGATATGATTGCCTAAAAAATTAAGTTAAACTAAAACAAGATTAAATATTTAATATATGAAAATATATATATATATACTAGAATTTTTGCAACACATTAAGGTGTTGAAATCCTCACAGTATTTAGCATTGTTGAAGTTATCGCTAACATTTTTTATTGAGATTTACAAACTCTACATCTCATTAAAATTTTATAAGATGATTTATTTGGAAAAATACTTTGGCAAAAACCCTACTTCACAGTTTAATAATTTCTTTAATTTAATTTAATTTAATTTTAAAGGACTTCATGGTAAACAATATTTTTTAAGAAAATTTCTTTTTTCCCTTTTTAACAACGTAGAATAAATTCGTAGGATTTCTTACTCTTGAGCATGCAGCATACAACTAACTGGCCATGCATAAATATTTCTTTTTGGAGCCAAATTCCAAATTTTGAAGTTTTTGGCCTTGTGATTTGTTTATATTCAGTAGTTCTCAGAAATTCAGGGTGAACTGTATACTGTATATAAAAACTTAAAGAAAAGATATGCAAAAAAACAATATTGCATTTTTATTAAATAAGTATTTGTTATCTTAATCACTAAATTATTTTTAAAATAGCAAGCGTATTTTGTATATTAAATAATAAAACTTATAATCTTTCTGAAAAAAACTAATGAAAATTTATTGTACTAAGCTACATGCCCTAGTAAAACCAACTGTACTTTGTACCCATTTGCACTTCTCCCTAAAATTTGGTTTTGATCAATCAATGTATGGCTATTCTAGCAGATGTGATGGATGGACTAACAAAAGTCACAGAATTTTATATATATATATATAGATAGATAGATAAGTATTTGTCATTTTAATCATTAAATTGTTTTTTTAAAATAGTGAGAGTATTTTGTTTGTTAAATAATAAAACTTTTAATTTCTTTAAAAAATTAATGAAAATTTATTGTAATAAGCTACACACTCTAGTAAGACGAACTGTACTTTGTGCTCCCTTACATATTTGCACTTCTCCCTAAAATTTGGTTTTGATTGATCAATGAATGTCTATTTTAGAGGATGGATGGAACTCACAGAATTTTATATCTAGATGACAATAAAAATTAATGAGAAAAACTCATGAGCAGACATGCTTGACTACATACTGCAGAGACATAGCAAAAACAAAACACTTGTAAGTTTAACAAATTAATGAAGTCATTCTACATTTTTATAAGTTACAGCATCATAATATGAAAAACAGAAATTGACCTCTATATCTAAAGAACAATACTCTACCAAGAACTTTGCATTACAACTTGCTAATAAGCATTTTCCTTTTCCTTACTGGGTTGCAGTTAGCATAAGAAGCCCATTTAGCCAGAAGATCTGAAATTAATACTTTATCATGTCACTTTCCAATAATTAAATGAGAATTTTTCTTCTAGACAAATTGTAATTAATCAGTTTAATTAACCTTGCCATCAGAATGGAATGAAACAAAGCCTCGTGACCTATTGTCCGATGTTTGATGACTAAGTTATTATAATAGCATATACTAACAGTTACTGGTGACAGAACTAAGCTGACTGATAGAGGCAACTGAAATACAGACTCGAATGTGTTTTGACAGAAGGATGTTTAAAATACAACGAACAAAGTCTGTAAGTAACGAGAAAGTCTTAAGGAAAGTAGAAACGAAAAGGACACTGGTACAGAGAATCAGAAAGAGACAGCTGAAATTTCTTAATGAGGAAGAAGGGCTTGGAAAATTCAACACTCAAATTATGTACCAAAGGCAAAAAGAAAAAGATGAAGAAGAATCAGCAATATTATTGGTCCTAATCTGGTGGCTCAGTTTCGGTCACTTTCCCACCACTGTCAGGTTGCCTCTCTGTGGTTTTTTTATAAATACTTTTATGGTAATTGCTTGGATGAAGAGGGTGTGATGGATGGATGGAACTCACAGAATTTTCGATATGGTACATAGACTTTATGAATTTAAGTACGGTACTAGACTGACATCAAGATCTCATCAATCTACTGTTGAGCTGGCTTGATGTAACCATAAATTCTATGTTAACAATTTCTTTTCTCGCACTTCTCACTTGTGGAACACCCTTCTGGCTCCATGCTTTTTAGCCAACTTTAATCTGCAAAAATTTAAATGCAATGTCACTGATTACTCTTTCTTCTTCCTGATCATTATTAATATTTCTATTCCTAATTCTTCCAGACCCTTTAACTTTTTGTGTCTTAGTGGCTTTAATGCTTTGCATGGGATAATACCGATGAAAGAAAAAAGCAACAGGGGGTGCAGCTGGCCACCTATCAGGTAAGCTTGTGTAAATAAAAAGTGGAACAGGGGTTGGGGAAAAGACAAAGGTTACTAAGAGCTACAAAGAGTAGGAAATTGTGGGGGGCCATTATTGCCCGCATTCTGAAGGGACACGGCACATAGAGGAAGAAGAACTGAAGAACTAGTAATTGGAAATGAGAGGTGGGGGAAGCACAAAGAATAAAAATAAAATATGTAATAGTCTTTCAAAGATTAATTTATTCAGGTAAAGTGAAGGGAAATTGATCGGATAGACAGATGAGGAAATGAGAATAGGAAATTGTTGATTAACTGAAGAAAGTACTAATTAAGAAATTACTAATTAAGCCCTGAGGAAATAAAAGAAACAAAGAGAGTCAAGAAGTTTATTTGTACTTGACTGTTGTTCATTCTTGTTATCTATGAATTACAATATCTTGATTGGTTAACTTAGGATTTTTCAGGTGGAAGGGGTATACTCTAGTATCAGTGGATAACACTTTAATCTTGATATTTAATAAGCTTAATTTAGCATGGCATAAACCCAAAAATAGTTGGGTGGGGAGTGGTTTGTAAGTGGGTACATCTTGGCTGTTAATCTGGGCTCGAAAACTGATCTCTTGTATACACTATTTATATTCAGACTATTGTCATCACCTGGGTAACCTACCAGGAATTCTGAACTGAACCTGTAGATTAAATAAAGGGTTCAGTTCAGAATTTCCTGTAGGCTACCCAGATCGATATATACCTGAGGAAGGCACAACAGCCAAAATGTTGTGATAGCAACAATAAAGATTAGGACAATAGTCTGAATATAAAGAGTGTAAATAATGATAATTCCTCATCCCAGAAATTCAGATAGAAATGATCTTTTGAATTTTATTTTATTTTTTTAATACATGTTTGCCCAAGATTGTGCAATTAAGCTTTTTATTTAATTTTTCTTGTGTTTGAACAAGAGTTTTCTTTTCTGAACACAAAGTGTGTAAAAACTGCCCAAAAAACTCCATCAGCAATATACTACTAGAAAATACAATATTATAGCCTCATCCACAAATAAAAAAGATAAAAAATCATGGAAGCACTAATAATAAAAAAAATAAAAAGCCAACAGTCAAAACATAAACTATGAACATGGCCACAACGTGCTGACTGTGTTTGGAAAATAAAACATTCCTATAACTTACATACATAACAATTGACATTACATTTAAATTTTTGAAGATCAAACTTGACTTGGAAAGCAAGAGGCTGGAAGAGAGTTTGAAGTGTGAAGTGCAAAAGAATACGCTCTTACCATGGAACTTACGGTTACATCTACCAATTTCAACTGTAAAATGAGGAGACCTTGCCACCAATCTAGTACTACACTTAAATTCATAAAGTCTAGGTACCACAGTGGAAAGTTTATCGGAACTTTATTATTAAAATATGTTTTTTTCTTCAGCATTTATCATGTTCAACCTCTTTAGAAACTATTAATATGGATACAATTTTAAATAAAGAACACTCATTATAGTAAACATGCTAACAAAAATACCTTCTCCCTTGTTCTGTTCACACATACAAAAAGGAAAAAATATCCACTCTGTAAAAAAAAAAAAAAATCTCCCCAAAGTGATTTGGCAAAGAATTTTGTTTGTGTAGAAAGTAGCTCAAAGTTCAATTTCTCTATCCTTTCGCCATTATCCCCTCAAGTAGATAATCATAATCCAGAGGAGGGGAAAAAAAAAAAACAATCTTCAGAGGTATATCAAGATTCCAACACTTTTTTTTTTGGCATTTTTTTTATTTTTTGGCTATTTTATTTTTACTATTTATTTACCTATCTATTTTATTCCTTGGGGATCTCAGTTCAATTATATGAGAGGGACACCACCAAAAGCAATAACTGCCCACAACTTTCTTGCTTCCACTACCCCTTAACATAAAGGTAATATTTTCTAAATGAAAATATTTCCTCTAAAAGCTGCCTGGTTAAAAGATTAAAAATAAAAGTCTATTTTTATTGGTTTGACTCTAAAATAAGCATATTACATATAGGAACTGATATTAAGACAAACAAAAGTGGAAAATCCTTGAGATATTTGCAAAAATTAAAAAGGTAATTTCTCCCAGACACTTGGTTTTTGATATTTTTCTTCTTATATAATAATCTTGTTCTAACTTGCACAAACTCTGTGATTAATTGATTGATTTGTTTTCTACAGTTTATCAACCCTTTGTAAGTTATTTAAAGCCAGAAAATATTTTTATATTTTAAGAAATTGGGGTGGGGAGTAATAATAATGGTTTAGCGATACAAGTCTTTCTAATTAACCCAAAACTGGTGGGGAAGAGAGGTGGATTCATACCTTTCCCAAGAGTATTTGTGCGTAAGTGAATATAACGAACCTAACAGGAATTAGAATTTGGTTCTCTGATTAACATTCAGCTTTTATCCACTATACCACCCAGTCATTCAACCATCAACACTTGGTATTCCCAAGTGGTTACCCATCTAGGTACTGACTAGGCTTGACATTGCTTAACTTCAATGGGAACAAGACAAACTCTGTGACACAAATTTGCAAACAATTTCATTTATGCTGGAACCCATTGCCTAAATAAAGTGAAAGAAGTCGAATAAAAAATAAGAGAAAGAAAGGATGCAGCAAAAATAAAGTAGAATAAAAAATAATAAAAAACTAGGAACCATTTTTACAACTGTAGTAGGTCTGTTATTGGGTGGTGGAGGTCCTGTCCCACCCTCCGCTGAAAGCTATAACTGAGCTATATTCATTAACCAAGGTACCTGAATCTATTCCTTCAGGGGTTAAGATTTAAAATATATAATACTTAAAATATATGATCATTAAAATATAGGATTTAAAATATATGATAGTCAAAATATATGATGGTTAAAATATATGATTTAGTTAGTTTTGTTTTTTTTTGTTTTTTTTTAATTTTTTCATTTAAGTTTTTAATGTGTTCTTATTTTAATTATATATTGTAACTATTATATATTTTAAATCCTATGTTTTAACTATAATAGATTTTCATCATATATTTTAAGTATTATATATATTAAATACCATATTTTAACTATCATATATTTTAAATCCTATGTTTTTATTATCATGTATTTTTAATAATATATTTTAACAATTATATAATTTTAATTCATATATTTTAACTATCATATATTTTAATCATTATATATTTTTAATCTTATATTTTAACTATCATATATTTTGTAACTATCTTATATATTATCTGAAGGACAGAATTATTGATTTTTAAAAGACTGTCCACCATGTTTCTATGAGAAAAGAAAGAGAAAAAAAGACTACCTTTCCTTTACATTCTTTAAATTCTTATTCAAATAAAAATTGTTGAAAGTTTCTGTACTTTTTCACAAAAATGATGAGCCAAATTCACATTTATTCTTACTTTTGCTTTGTATAACTGAGCTATATTCATTAATCAATGCAAACAGGAACAAACTAAAGAGAGTCATTATTGGAAAATTAATAAAATGTTAATTAGATATTAACTGAAATTAGTATACTAGAAAAAATTAATTATCATATTCATAGTATATTTATATCTATGTATATAAAGACAGGTATGACAGTCAACTCAGTGTATGCAAGGTTTAACTCCCACCATTAGAATATGTTTCAGAGGAATAAAACTAATTTTAGTAAACTTGAACCATAAAATATTGAATTGTTATCTATTAATTCTCATTCAAAATACATGTTTTTTCAGTGGGATGATGGGAGAAGTCAAGTTTTACGCTGAACTAACTTGGTGATTTAAGCAAGAAGGAATGTCAAACTGTAGACTATTAAAGACAACGACTATTCAGTTACAATTTTTCATTAAAATTATTGATATCTTTTATCCATAATTGTTAGTTCAATTAGATTTATTATAGTACACTATTTCAACCATTTTCCAACTATTACTATTGTCTATAATATTCTGAATATAGGTAAACCAAGACCTTGGAACTTCATGCCCACAAAAACACAGAGCATCAAAAGGACAGTTTTTCCATTGACACCACCATTATTTTAACTACCTTCACTCCACAGCAGTGTTTATTGTTTTAAAAAGCATGATTGGAATTGTAATAAAGCATAAACATATGATGAAAGTGAACCTAAACCTTTTGCTTATTCTTGAGAATTTGCAACAAAAATAATATACACTATTTATTTATTAGATTGTTTATATATTAAGATTTTATAGATTATTAGATTATTTATCTACACTATTCATTATATTACTTACTGGAATGGTTGGCAAAACATCAGATGATTACCAATCAATTCAAATTTTATAAAATGGTAAATAAAAACGATTTCACAATTCATGTTTGCAGAACTCCTTTCTGGCTTATTGATTTCCTCTAAAATATGATCTTCAAAAATCTAAATACAATACAAATCACCATCTTCTGTCTTTTTGAGACATGTTCTTTTATTGTCCTTTCTCCTCAAAAACGTTTTCTTAGTTTCTTTCACTCTCAGTAACCCCTTGCATCTTAGTGGCTTTATCACCTTGCTTAATGTGAAATGATTAAAAAAAACAAACAACATGTCCTAATTGGGATGTTAAAATATCTTGACTAAAAATCTATGCTGGGAATATGAGCCACTCTATTTATATCAATGGTCCTATGATAAAATTAGCTTCATCTTAACATTGTTTCTGTTGAAGTCTCACCTTTCATCCACTTTTCCAGTTGATAATCAAAAAGTTGTTGTGTATGAATTCATGCAATGGCTGGAGAAAGAAGTGAGTTAAATGATAAAAGAAAGACGGAAGTGGAATAAAGAATTAGTCAGTCTTTTTGCACCGCACATGCCAAGATAGTTCCAATTAATTATTTCTCACTGGCTGAGAAAATCAGATGTCAAAGAATACAGTTGAGTATTAGTGCTGTGAAATGTGTAGGTAATAAAATTTGGGATATAGAAAGAAAACGTGTAAATGGGAAAGTGTTTCTTAAACTAGAAGCAGACAAAAGTAATTCAAGAAGGAAAAGAATGAAAGAGAGAGAGAAAGAGCAAAGAAAGGTTAATGAGTAAAAGAGGAAGAATAAATGAAAATGAAAGATATAATACATATATATATTTTTAATCATTTCATAGAAAGCAAGATAATAAAGCCATTAAGTTACAAGAGGTTACTGAGTGTGAAAGAATATAAGAAAACAAACAAAAATATTAAGGAGAGAAAACAATAAAAGAACAGGACTTAAGAAGACAGTAGATAATGATTGATATTGCACTGAAATTTTTGAAGATCAAAGTTGGCTGGAAAGCAAGAAGCCAGAAGAGAGAGAAAGTGACTGTTAGCATAGAATTTAACATTGTCAATTCAAATGTAAAATGATGATACATTGTTGCCAATCTAGTCCTACACTTAAATTCCTAAAGTCTAGGTACCATACAGGAAAGTAATATTTATTTTGAAAATACAAAGATGTGGCACAAGGCCAAAAGGAGGGAAATATGGGAAGGCTGGTCTTCAATCTGTCTTACCTTAAACTTAGCTAGCCACAATTACTAAACTAAACTTTGCACAGTATTCCTTACACCAAAACAACACATTCTTACTACAGCCACCATAAGACCTCACAGTCTCTATGAAGTCTTAACTAGTTCCTATATGTACAATTTGTCTGAGGTGGGTGGGGGATAAAAATAACAATTTTTAAAAATGAAACCTTAATGAATACTTACAATGATTATCAAAGAGGAAAGCTAATCCAAACAATTATTTATAAAAAAAAAAAAAAAAAAAAAAAAAAAAGGCACAGGGAGGCTACGTTAGGTGGTGGGAAAGTGACTGCAGTTGAGATGCCAGGTCATGACCAAAAACTATTACCTACATATTTAAAACAATCTATATCCATTTATTTTTGTGTATGTAAGGCATTTCTGTGTCATCAGAAGAGTTAAATACATAGAAAGTGTAGTGAATTGTCCATTTTCATGTAGTGGACTCTGCTGCTGAAATAGTTATATATCACTATGTTGTGATTATGTCACAAAAAATTTAATTTGGTATGTTAAACTTGACAAATGAAACTTCATAATTATTCATTAAATATCTAATTTTATATTCAGGAATTTTGGGACATAAATCAGAAAAATGAAATAGAATAAAAAAATTCTATATTTTATAAATAGAATGAAATTTTAAAATTACTCAGATATTGCAGTCATGTTTCTAATATCACAAGTAAATTAGTTCTTTTATTGTTTATTATGGTTTAGTTATTTTGAATTAGCTAACTAGTATGTCTATTTGTATTGTGTGAAAATATAAGTTTGTAATTTTACTGAATGCCTGGATATACACTGCATTAAGTTTTATTACGTCTGGTCATTTAAACAGGAGTTGAGATCCCTTGCTTCCTGCTTAGGATTGGGTTCCCAGTTCCTTCTGATGTCTAATTCAACTCTTTACTTCTAAGGTCCCCACCTAAACTAAGCTAGCCACATAGAGGAAAGTTCATTAGAAAAATTACCATAAAAATATTTATAGAAAAAGCACAGGGAAGCTACATTATAGTGGTGGGAAAGTGTCTGAAACTGAGATGCCAGGTCTGGATCAATAACATTGCAGATTCTTTTTTGGATTTTTATCAAGAATCTTTAAATGCCAGTAGCACTAGATCATATGTGGCAACAATACTCAAAACCTGGGAGAATGATAGACTTATAATGTAAAGACATAAAATGAATAGACAGAAGAAAGACATTAATGGAAAGTTTAAAAAATACAGAGAGAGAAAGAATGAACAGCAGAGAAAGAGGAAGTAAGTTTACGGAGAATAAGAAGAAGGAAGTAATAGATGTAAAAAATAAAGAAAAAGAGAACTATTTAAAGATCTTCAAGAAGATGTGAAGGCCAGGTTGAAGAAGATAATGAGAAAGAAAAAAGAAAGACTTTTAGTTAAAAAGTGATAGAGATGAAAGAAATGAGAAAGAAAGATTTGAAAGAAAACTGAGAAAGATATTGAGAAAAAGAAACAAGAACTTATGGTAAGCACAGTGCATGGGTAAAAGATCAGTAATGAAGAATCATCATGCATTCTTCTTCTATGGGCCATGTCCCTTCAGGATTTTAGCAATCATGGTTCTCCATAACTTCCTGTCCTTTGTAGCTCTTAATAAATTTTGTCTTTATGTTATCTCACCTAAACCTTGCTATATCATCCATTTGCATAATATCATTAGCTAAGTTATGCATTGTTTACCTCTGTCTCTATTGCTTTCATTTTCTCCTGTGAGTATCAAATTTTCCAAGTCCTCATCATATGCCCTAGAAATTTCAACTTACTCTTTCTGATGTTAAGTATAAGGGTCTTTTTTGTTTCCATTTTCTCTAAAACTTTGTCATTCGGTTTATGGTATTCTCAGCATCCTTCTGTAGAACCACATTTCTGTTGCTTCAAGTCTCTCTGGGAAGAAATTGTCTAGCATTTACTGCCATATAAGAGGATTGGTATTACATAACAGTTCATTAATCTTTTCTTTGCTTCTAATTAAAATCTTAATATCTTGGTTAGCTTTTAAAAGCCATCTTTTACTATCCCAATATACCTTTGGATTTCAGTATCACACTTTCTGTCATCTGTTAAAACACTTCTCAGATATTTAAATTGTTGTAATTGCTTGATTTTGCTATTTCCAATTTGTAATTTGCATGTTGGACTGCTCCTTTTGTTTACTTCTAATAGGTTGGTGCAAAAATAATGACGGTTTTTGACGTATTTTTTAACGTCAAAAACCGTCATTATTTTTGCACCAACCTAATAGCAACTAATGTTTAGTCCTTTCTTTTTGTATTGTATACCGTTTCTAATTGCCATTCCCAATAGACTTAAATAGAATTAATCAACCAACAACACCTATGTTCTGTTGGTTAGAGCTTGAGAGGGTTATAGAAGAGGGAATTAAGGAAAGGGTATGTAGGTGGGAAGTTGTGACAGTTGTGGTTTGAGGAAGAAGGAAATAAGTGAGGGGTAAAAAGCAAGAAGAGAACTCTGCTGCTCAAAGATGATATTATTCCAGTATTTGGACATTTTCAAATACATACACACTGACTGATAGTAGCCAGAGGGCAGGGATAATATTAAAGAAATTAATTATGGCAATTTACAGATTGAGAAATGGAATTGGAGAAACTGAAATCCAAAGATGCATTGGGATAGTCAAAGATGCCTTTCAAAAGCTAAGCAGAGTACTAAGAAACAGAAAAACTTGTTAGAAACAAAGAAAAGAGCACTGAACTGTTATGGGACATTTGTCTTCCTATGTGGAAGGGAATGTTGGACAATCTCCTCAAAAATGAAGAAGAGATTTGAAGCAACAGAAATGTGGTTCTACAGGAGGATATCATGGATGGAATATTTGAGCAATAACAAAATTTTAGAGAAAATGGTAACAAAAAGGGACACTTATACTTCATATCAGGAAGAGACATGAAATTTCTCGGGCACATAATGAGGAAGGAGGGCTTGGAAAATCTAATACTCACAGGAAAGATTGAGGACAAGAGGAAAGCAGCACATAACATACTTAATGAACTTCAGTAAATGGATGGTGAACAGGGTTTAGGAGAAAGAATGAAAAGACAAAATTTATTAAGAGCTACAAAGGACAGGAAATTGTGGAGATCCATGAGCACTAATGTCCTGAAGATAAAGCCATATAATGAAGAAGAATTATTCTGGAAATAATGACCAAAGGTGAATTCTGCAAAGGAAGGACATAGTAGCTGCTAAGATGGGAGCACATATTCTGGACTATTATATGAGAAATGGCAAAAGTGCTTGTAATTTTTTGACATGAAATTCAAAACACATCAGGTACCTTGGTGTATCAATCTTCTTCATCTATTTCTATGTGCTCTATTCCTTCAGAACATGGGCGACCATGCTTCTCCACAACTTCCTACCCCTTGTAACTCTCAGTAAGGTTTATTTCTTCACTTACAATTCACTATTTTGCCACCCATTTACACAAGCTCATTAGGTAGGTTATTTGCCATTTCTCTCTGTACTTATTACTTCCAATATGCCCTATGCATGTCAAATTCTCCAAGCCCTCATTCCTCATTATGTGTCTGTGTTTTTCTTGTCTGGTTTTGTAAGTAAAGTAAATGTAAATTCTAACTCTGACATAAAACTCCAACTCAACACTTCAATGCAAAACTGATGGTCTGCATGTTTAGAGTGCTTTTTTTCCCAACTGATAAAAAGCTGGTATTATATAGTTCTCTCAGTCCAAGACTCATGCTGACTAATGACTAATACCTGCCTAGTATCATTTGTATACTACCTACTCTAAGTAGAATGTCCTCCCTAAACAGCCAATTGTGGTATGTAACCCCTGGTGCTAACTGCACTACATGCAACTAACTCTGGGTCTCTTGTTGGGCTGACTCTATTCTCTGTTACAGTGTCCTAGAAATGTCAGCTATCTCTTTCTAATTTTAAGTATAAGCATCCTTTTTGGTTTTCATTTTCCTTGTTACTCACATCTTCTGTCCATGGGATTCTCAGCATCCTACCATAGAAATACATATCTGCTGACTCAAGTCTTCTCTCCATATGTGAGATAATTGTCAAATATTCCCTCTCATATTGGAGGACAGATATTACATCAGAGTTCAGTATGCTTTTCTTTGTTTCTAACAAATACATCTGTGAGGTAAGGAAATAGAAGACAGGATAGTTCGCACTATTGGTTCTTTTGTCCAACATCATAAGAACTCACATCAACTCAGATCGAGATTCTCATATGGATGTCATGTGTGGTATCTAACACAATAAGAAATATCTATATGCAATCATTTTCTCAGGTCAATGATTAAAATGGCTTCAAACAAATGAATTATTTAGGTCTTAAAGAAGACAATACAGATACACTTCTCATTTACGGAAACCCCCACTCCACCCCCAATCAACAGATTTCAGATACAATAGACAAAATATGCAGGCAAAATAAAAAAAAATTACAGGGAAAAAACATATATATATATAAATATATATATATATATATATATATATATATATATATATATATATATATATATATATATGAACCTCAAGAAGATCTAGTATCATCAAAAGATACTGTATGCTTTTTTAACTTTATCTAAACTAGTGAGTAGACTGTTCTCATTCCACTGCCTGCACTTAGGAACAATGTGGTTGGTTTGTGAATTTGTTAAAATAGTAATTGTGAGTTCAATCTCTGGGTCGGGCTGTGTGTACTTGGACTCAGTGGTAAGCAATAACTGAGCAATATTAAAAATAAGAACTAGACATGGGCAGTGGAACAAGAACAGCTTACCCACATGGATTAAATAAAAGGTTCAGTTCAGAATTCTCTGCAGGTTACCCAGATACACCTGATTAAAACTGGTGGATACAACAGCTGAAACACTGTTTTAACAACAAAGATGAGGACAATAGTCTGAATGTAAATAATGTAAACATGTGAAGCTTATTAAATATCCATAGATATCTGTTAAATTAAGTCAACTTTGACACAAATTCATTGAGTACCCAGAAAGCAATGAACTTACAATGACTTAAAAGATTAACTGACAAAAAACTGTTCTATTAAATAATAAAAGAAATAGTTGACCTTGAACAGAAATTTTCCCTAGAAGCAATTATAATAGTAATGAAAAGGATGATGATAATGTATATATAGATACCAAGCAAATTAAATTCTCATCAGATCAGAGTTTATGAACAATACTGTCCATCCGCAGCCATAACATCTGATGCTTATCAATTCATGTCAAGTGAACTTCCACCTCTGATTTCCCTCAAGTATATATCCCAAATAAATTAGCCACTATGGGATTTGAACTTATGATTGTAGTACAACAGTGTAGCAATTATCAATCTCCATCAAGTAGCCCCAGCCATTTCAACACTTAATTAGCCACATATGTTTAGCATTGTCAATTAAATATGCACAGATCAGCTCTTGGTGTTAACCTAATCATTAATTCAGAAAGCTTTTCAGTGAAGAGCAATATATTTTCAATCTTTCATCATTAAGAAGCATGATTAATCAATACTGACAGGATTAAAATACCTTTTAGGATCATGACTTGGGATTAATCCTTGTCGAGCATTTTTTTCCATTAGCTCTAATTTTCACATGGTATAAAAAAGCTTTATTTATTTATTCATGTTTTATCACTCTTTAGAAGAAGACATGTTTTCAAATTTATAGGAGAGGTATCTCGAATCCTAATGTTTATTTTGCAATGTTTATTTTTGCTATTTATTATGTATTGTCAATTATGTTCTATTATTTAACAGTCAAACAATTGTTCTAGCAATAATGGCAATAATAATAATAATTGGTCTTGTAAATATTTCATGATTATTTTTTGTTTATTATTATTTTTATTATTTATGACTTTGTTATTTATCATTTAAACAGATTAATAATAATAATAATAATAATAATTGGACATGAAAATATTTGACAATTCTTTCCTATTATTTATTATATATATTATTTTTATTATTTATGACTTTCTAATATTTATCATTTAAACAGTTTAATAATAATAATAATAATAATAATAATAATAATAATAATAATAATAATAATAATTGTTGTAACCTAGGGATAGTTAATGAATAGAATAATTGAACGAATGTTGGTAATGAACGATAATACTTAGGACAAGAACAACACATATAAGTTTTGCCAGCAGCGCATAGAGAAATAGTCAACTGCTAGAAGTGAGTCAAATGAATTCCACAATGAATCTCCAACTGCCAACCAACATACAATATTTACTACTGTATCTATGTGAATGGGGACTTACCCGTTATCATTCGTAGGTATGCTACAATAATAATAATAATAATAAACTGCAAGAAATTGGTATGGACACCACCCAGACCCCGTTACAGAGATAGGACCTGTATCAATTTTATGGGACTTTACAATACACACAGATAGAACAATCAAAGCTAATCACTCTGACATTGTGAATAGAGACTGCAAAAACAAAATTTGCCTCCTTATTGACATGGCAGTCCCTATAGACTGCAATGTATCTTTGAAGATCTTCAAAAAACTATCAAAATACAAGGACCTTGAAACTGAAAACTCAAAAATGTAGCACATGAGGACATTAACAATTCCAGTTGTAGTTGGAGCCCTCAGATTGATTGGAAAAGATTCCAACAGACCATTGAATGAACCCCTGGTAGCCCATGCCTTAAAGAAATTCAAAAAACTGTACTCACAAGTACAGCCCACACCTCACAAAGGGTTTTTATCTATGTGTGATTTTTTTTTCTCAAAACTGCTTATTGGAAAAAATATTGATGCCATTTCTGACCTTAGGTGTCTGGTGGAGATCTTGAAAGAAATTAGTATACACCAGAAACCTAAGGAAATAAAACAATAATAAACTGTAATCAGTAATAAAGTAAGCCAACAAATTCAAAAGGGAATTTCAGTTGGGTGCAGAAATACAAGTAAAATATAATACACCCTACTGCAGTAGCAAAAAGCTTAAAAAAAAAGTAAAAGCAAATACATTAGACTAGATGCAGAAATGATAGCAAGATAAGCATCTTCATGGTCAATATACTGCCTGTACCAAAAAGTTTATGTTCGTAAATCTTGTAAACATCAGTTGCTATGTCGTGCAGGGTCAAAAGCTGAAACCAAAGGTTTTATTCTTGCTTCACAGGACAAATGCTTGCTTACTAGAAATTACCAAGCACACATACTGAAAAATTGTGTTGACCCCAATGCAGAGTCTGTGATAATTATCCAGAAACAATTGCTTGTATTAGGCTGCATGGTATTGTCACTCACTGAATATAAAATCTGGTATGTCAGAGTAGGCACTGGAAAATATGCAACTTTTATGGGAAAGAAACTGCAAGAAATTGCTATGAACACCACCCAGGCCCAATTACAAAGATAACACCTGTAACAATTTTATAGGACTTTACAATACTCACAGACAGAACAATCAAAGCTAATTGCTCAGACCTAGTGATCAGAGATCACTAAAACAGAATATGCTTACTTATTGACATGGCAGTCCCTACAGACTGTAATGTATCTTTGAAGATCATCCAAAACTATCAAAATACAAGGATCTTGAAGTGGAAATCTAAAAACATGACATATTAGGACATCAATAGTTCCAGCTGTAGTTGGAACCCTCAGATTGATTGTAAAAGATTATGATAGACTCAAGGAAGGGATTCCTGGTAGCCCATACCTTAAAGAAATACAACAAATTGTACTCACAAGTACAGCTCACACATTACAAAGAGTTTTATCAGCATAAAAACAAAAATGTTCTTTGGAAGATGTCATGAAGCCAGTTCTGACCTGGTTGGGACCTGGAAGGAAATGTGTATGCAACAGAAATCAAGGGAAATGATAATACTAATACTACTACTACTAATAATAATAATTGGATTTATAAATATTTGACAATTCTTTTATATTTTTTATTATATATATATATATATATATATATAATTATTCATGACATTCTATTATTTACCATTTAAACAGTTTCATAATAATAGTAATAATTACCGGATTTTTCAATCCTCACAGACAAGAAAATTGATGCAAATAGACAAGACATAGTCATAAAAAATTTCAAGAAAGGAACTTGCTAACTAATTGATATGACCTGCCCACAGGATTCCACTGTTTCTAAAAAATAATTTTAAAAAGCTGTCAAATTATAAGGATCTGTAAATCAAATTAACAAAAATGTGGAAACTTAAACTACAATTATCCCTTTTGTGACAGGGGCATTGGGTATGATAAAGAAGGATACCAAAAATCATGTGAGCCAAAATCCTGGACACATCAGCATCTCAGAGCAATGAAAGATTACTTTGTGTGGAACTGCACATATGATCTACATAATACTCTGAATCTAAATGAAATATCCCAAATATATATCTAGCATAGAAAACACTCCTACAGTGCCCTTTTTACTCATAGACACCAGAGGGGATTTGGTAATTAGGCACTTTAAATTACTCTTTGGAAAGATACCACTTATAATAATAATAGTAATAATAATGCACGATATATTTCATGATGATTCATTTACTAAAAAAAAACAACAAAACAAAACCCTTACTTCATTGCTCCTACTACTAGAATCTGCACCTGGGACTAAAATACTAGAAGTATATCCAGGTTGGTGATAACACAGCATCATTGTGCAGAGGGATTCTAAGACAGTCAGACTGGAGGCTTTCCCTGATGGAATCAATAGCTACATGTCTGTGACCAAGATGAGCCTTCAAATTGGAGGACATTGGCTGTAGTCTGACCTGGAGAAGTATAACTAAATATACAAGACACACTACACATGAATGAGTACTTACCAAGACACATGGAGGGAGTTGGTCAGGTGTTCAGTTGTGCAGTGACCCTGTAAGCATACCCAGTCAGGGGTCTGACAATAATGATAGTGATGATAATGTGACTGATACTGAAAATTATATATATTTCTTTTTTGTTTACTTTTTTTTTAATACTATTTTCACACAATATAAGGCCAAACAGAAGCATGATGAGAAAGATGCTAAAAACTGGAATATTATATATAAGTATTTATACAAAGATGTGTGTTCTTATCCATTATCGTAATTTTTCATTATATAAATACTTATACTAATAAAAAACATATAGTTTTGTACCACTTGCACCCCTGAAGATGATCTTGGAAGAAGATCAAAAGTACTTGGGAAATGAAAATAAAAGAAATTTAAACTGTTATAGCACATTTCTCTCATCCTTTAACATCAATACATGGAAGGTTATTTGTGAGGATGAACAAATTTTATAAAAAATTAGCAGATATAATGACTGTAATCTATTCAGTCATACATGTCTAAAAGAGAATTTACGGCATAAATATATAAATATATATATATATATATATATATATATATATATATATGCACATACTTGTGCGTAGATACATCTGCAAAGGTACATGTATGTATTCAAGTGAAAATGAATGCACATATATGCATAAAATTAAATGCAAGTACATGCAATATGTTCATAGTTTACATTATTTAAATTTGAGCATGCATGTGCATATATATGCACAAATATAACATCCCATTTACAGATATATTAGCTTGATTAATCATTTTTAGCGTGTGATTCATCGTTTGATTATTTGGTTCTAATTATTCTGGCAAATTCTTCATGGCTACATATTTATGTTTATAATTAAAAATGTAATTATATCTATAGTTTAATAAATAATGAATTTCATATTCTAATTAAAAAATAGTAGATTTCATACACACACACACACACACACATATATATATATACATATGCATACATATATATATATATATATATATATATATATATATATCATACAATTTTTCATTGTATCCTATGGCTCTACATATGCAAAATTCAGTTTTAATTAAATTTATAAAGCTATTTGGCATCAGTTCGTACACTTCATGCACACAGATTTACAATGCAAATTACATTGAGAGAAACCTGCACATAAGAGTTCTACAGAACAAAGGGAGATAAATGTGGAAATCATGAAGCATCATCAATTCTTAATAGTAAAGCACTGGATTAGATCAACTTAATCTAGGCTTCCATCACTTATCAAGCAAGGATCAGTGGTTACCCATTTTCCTTAGATTAAATATCTACAGAACCATATAAAAGTACCTGCCCAACCAAGAGCTGTTCTTCACACGACCATTTTTTTTTCTTCTATGTGCTGTGTCCTTTTGGGACATGGGTGATCAAAGCTCCCCACAACTTCCTGTCCTTTGTAGCTATTAGTACGGTTTGCCTTTTTACTATTTCTCCTAATCTCTGTTCTGCCAACCATTTACACAAGCTCATTAGCTAGGTTATTCGCTGCTTTTGTCAGTTCCTCTTGCCTTCAACACATCCAGTTAGAGTGAAATTATGCAAGCACTTTTTCCTTATTATGTGTCTAAGAAAATTCATGGGGTTACAGAGAATGAAAGTGAGACAAAAGACTGAGTATAGTGATGATTGAGGAAAGGACAAAACATGAACGGGATTCAAGAAGATAGAAGATGACGATTGCATTTAAATTTTTGCAAGATTGTTGTTATCAGGGGAGCAAGTGAACAGAAGGTAGTTCCACAGGTGGGAAGTACAAGAAATAAATTTTGGAGTAGAAGTGGTAGTGGTATTTAGCTATTTCAACAGTAAATTGGTTGAACCTAGATGCCAATCTAGTAGCATGCTTAAATTCATGTTGTTTATGCACCAGAGAAAAAGGCTTGTCAGAGCAGTTGCCATAGAAAAGACAGAGTGAAGCTATGCCATGTTGGTGAGAAAGTGACTGAAGTTGAGATGCAAAGTCAGGATTGATTAGATGACAGATCCTTCTTTGGCTTTTGTTAAGAACCTTGAGATGAATAGCAGGAGCATCAAACCAGATATGGCAGCAGTATTCAATGAACTGGCAAATGGTAGATTTTTAAATGTGCAAGATGGAAAGTACATTACTATTTTTTTTACTTATAACAAAATCTTTCCTGTTAATATAAATGTCAAATTGATGTACTCACCTTCTTTGGTGTAGCTAAGTGGTAGAGTGCAGAAATGAAGTCTAAAAGATTTGATGTCCTCTTTCTTATGATGATTAGATGCAACTGACATTACAGGTTCTGAGAAGGAAGGAAAATAGTTTCCAAATTAAGCTAGAAGTGTCTCTAATCTTAGAGTCAGCCTAATTTTTGTAAATTATCTATCCAAAAAATAATAACTTTATTTTTCAATTAACACCATAAAGAAAGAAAGAAAGAAAGAGTGGAGAAGTATTAAAAAGAAAAAAACAAAGAGAAAAGAAATATTAAGAAAGAAAGAAAGAAAGAGTAGAGAAGTATTAAAAAAGAAAAAAGAAAGAAAGAGTAAAGAGATATTAAGAAAGAAAGAAAGAGTAGAGAAGTATTAAAAAAGAAAAAAGAAAGAGATATTAAGAAAGAAAGAAAGAAAGAGTAGAGAAGTATTAAAAAGAAAAAAAGAAAGAATGAAGAGATATTAAGAAAGAAAGAAAGAAAGAAAGAAAGAAAGGAAGAAAGAAAGAGTGGAGAGATTATTTATTTATTTAGAAAGAAAGAAAGAAAGAAACAAACAAACAAACAAACAAAGAGAAGTATTAAAAAAGAAAGAAAGAGTAGAAAGAAAGAAAGAAGGAAAGAAAGAAAGAGTAGAGAGATATTTAGAAAGAGAGAAAGAAAAAAAGATGTATGCTAGGAGGTAGAACAAAAAAGAAAATAGGTGATGAAATTGAAAGAAAGAAAAAAGAAGTACAGAGGGGAAAAGAAAGAAAGAAAATGAGAAAAGAAGAAAATCTTTTTATTTATTTATTATAAGCTGAACACAAGTCAGTATCAAAAATCACTTGTGAAAATCACATCCAAGAACTCTTGAGTTTTATCCAAATAATTCTTTAAATGAGATCAAAGAAAAATATTAACCAGGGTTAATTTAAATTTTCATTTGCTTAGCCTCTTCCAAAAAATAAACAAATAAATTAAAAGTCAATGAATAAACCAAATAAAATTAAAATAAATAAGTAAATGAATATGTAAACAAGATAAAAATAAATAAATTAAACAAAAATAAATACATAAAAAATAAAGATATATAAAACAAAATAAAAATCAATCGAAGTTACCCTATTTAATTTGCATTTAAAGTGCTTCTCAGCTAGAATATATTTCTATTTATTTTTAATTTTCATTAATTTGTTTTTTTTTTTTCCCAAAGAGGAGTTGTATCTTGTTTCTCCAGAATTATTCTTCAAAGAATTTTAAAATTTATTCATTTCACTTTAATTACTGTTATCTCAATTACTGACATTGTGTCATTTGGAACCATAGCTGGCCAAATGCATTGGTGGCAGTGGTGGTTAATGGGGGAGGCAGTCGGAGAGGTGGAATAATATTTAATTAGTGAAAGTCTGTCTCTGAAAGGCTTTGAAATCTGGCCACTGTTTCACTCACTTGTGAATGCTATGCACCCAAGACATAAGATAATTGGTGTGTGCTAGGGGTTGGCAGTGGTTGGGAAGGGTGAGATGATCATTGTGAATGCATAATGGTGTTGGGGGTAGGTCGGGTGTTGTAGAAAGGCTGTGGCAAATTGTTAAATATTGATCAATCCCATTGGAACGTAATGAGCATGTATAATTGCTTGGCTCATCGTGGTCGGCTAACTATGCCACAACCCTCTTACGAATATACGACAAAGGCTTAAATTAAAGTTGAGTTGACCTGTTGCTCAAATCCGGCTTTTGTCATGTTCGAAATGTCCTCTCACCTTGCCATTTTCCCCTACCCTTGGGATACTTATCTTGTATAATTATTAACTAACATACGCTTGTGCCCTCCTTCCTCTTCTATTTTTTCACCTCCCACTACTCAAACTCTGTATTTTTATCTAAAGTGAACACGTTTTCTACTGACATAAAGTGGAACACTTACATTGAATCAATTGCTTGGTCTACTGCTAGGAACTTTGCTTCACTGAATGTTGTGACCAACAATTTTTCCAGTCAGCATCCATCTTGCACATTTATAATTCATCCATGTATTGAATACTGCTGGCATATCTTGCCTGATACTATTTTTTGTTTTTTTTTACAGTAAAGTTCACCCTGTACAAGGCCTGGCAGCCACTCAAGGTAGAGAGCTACATTAGGGGTAGTTTATAGTGATTTTCCAAGAGTAGCTCAGGTGTGGCACAAGGCCAAAAGTATGGGGTACCCAATGAGGATTGAACTCACTACTCAGCCGTAATTGTTCCAGTGAGATAAGCTTGCTAACCATTACACCACCCTGAGGATCCCAAAGGGGTAGTTTATATGTTTATAATTTTTCTCATTAAATCTTGCACATTTAAAAATTTACTATTCATCGAATATTACTGCCACATCTGGTCTGGTGTTCCTTTTATATATCTCAAGATTCTTGGCAAAATCCAAAGAAGTGTCTGTAATGTAATCAATTCTGACCTGCCATCTCGACTTCAGTCACTTTCCCATTGACATGACATCGCTTCCCTGTATCTTTTCTATAAATATTTTCATGGTAGTTATTCAAATGAGCTCTCCTCCTTGGTACCTCAACTGCATGAATTTAAGTGTGTTGCTAGATTGGCACTTAGGTCTCACAGCTTTACTGTTGAACAACCTAGGTACAACCATAAGTTCTATTCTAATAGTTTAATTTCTTGTACTTCTCACCTGTTGAACTCCTTTCTGTTTTTTACTTCCCTGCTATCTACAATCTTCAAAAATTTAAATGTAATGCCGATCAACATCTTCTGTTTTCTTGAATCCTGTTCTTTTATTGTTTTTTCTCCTCACTAAAGTTTTCTTCTTCTCTTTCACTCCCAGTAACCCTTTGAATCCTAGTGGCATTATCAGCTTGTGGACTGATTTAAATCCAACAGGCACCAACAGCTCTTTTATATGTATATATATATATATATATATATATATATATATATATATATATATATATATTAATATTTTTAAATATCTAGATAGGATTAAAAATATGGATCAATATTGTGATTTTCTTTCTTCATTTAATGATAATGTGATTAAGCTTATCAGACGATATGAAGAGAATTTACATAAAATAAATAGACAACACTTGTCTATATTATTTAATGAAAGATGCATCTATATATATATATATATATATATATATAGACCAAATAAGCAACCAAACCAGGCACTACAACATGCCCCATAATATCAGGGATGAACAGTGTGCCCCACAAATTAACAAAAGCTATAACAAAGAAATAAATACATAAAATGGCTCCAATAAATATATATATATATATATATATATATATATATATATATATATATATATATATAATAGGAAAGACCCCCCCCCCCCCGGCAAAAAAAAAAATTACTGGTTTTGGAAGACTGATTTAAAATAGGACAGACACTAGCACCTCATATATATATATATATATATATATATATATATAAATAAAAAGAAAGAACAGTAAGATATATAATCCGGTGTTCCTGTAGATATTTTTATTTTTACAAAATAGTGCTCAATGTAAATATATATATATATATATATATATATATATATACACACACACGCACACAACAAACAGGCAGACAATGTCTGGTTTCTGGTCATTGGGTCTGATATATCAATTTAATTTATAGCCCCTCTTATCCTCAGAAATTCCAACACATTTCCTTTACACACAGTTTTGTCTTTCTTTCTGACCTGAAGAAGTTGAAAGCAACTGATGACAGCAAAATTCATAGCTTTTCCACTTTGTCACTTGCCATCTGCACATCGTTTGTTTAATGTAGATTTAGACAAGTTTTCTTTTATCCAGGTATTGTTGAATGTAATAGATAAGGAAATATGGATTTCCATCTAATGTAAAGCATTTGGTTCGAAAGCAAGTACAGCTGGTTAAAACATGTAATTTTAATTATTTACTCTGTTTACTTCGTTCAAGCTGTTGTCCTCATCTTTATTGCCATATTGCTCCAACCTTCTTCAGGTGATATACATGTGAATTTTGAATCCTTTATTTAGTCCACAGGAGTAGATTGGTCTAATTCCATATGCCATGCCTTTTATTGGATATCTCAGTATCAGTTAATTCCCTTTAGTAACTCAACATTCCAATTTTCGCCCCTTCTACTGTGACCAGTTATTGAACTCACAACTCTTTGGGTCAAGCCACTTGTTGGATTACTCAACCAACACTTTTATCCACTGGGCCATGTGTCCTTGGTTCAATTCAATAAGGATAAATTAGCAGCTGATCTTAAAAATGACTTACAATCTGTTTTTAACTGGGGCAAGGAATGGCTTGTTAATTTTAAGGCCTCCAAAATGAAACTGCTCTCTTGATTGTTGGAGAAAATCCTTTTTGCCTTCCATCAGCATGGAGAACCTCCAGGACAGTGAATTACTGCGCCTTCTCAGGCTAACATTTTCTGCTGACATCTTCTGTCTAATTAATTTGTATTCTTTTATTGTTCTCAGTCCTTAATAATGTTTTTTTTTTCTTATATTCTTTCATACCGAGTAACTTGAAGATTGCATTCAGACTTGAAATAGCCTCCAAGGTTTTGACCTCAGTGTCTACTTTTATGTATATATATATATATATATATATATATATATATATATACAATATATATTACTTTAAACATTATTAAAATGGATACTTGCATTTGAAATAGACATCTCATTTTTAATTTCTTATTTCAAGCAGTGTGTTTTAATACATACTGTTTAAGATACGAAAATAAAAGTGAGGTAATTATTTCAGATACAAGTATCAACTAATAATAATGTTTTAAGTAATAAAAATATCTGATTATAAATAAATACATTAATTCTTTATATATATATATATATATATATATAAATATATAAATATATATATATATATATATATATATATATATATATATATATAATTGTGCATATGGGCAGCAATCCCTCTTTTCTACAAGTTTCATTAAAAATAGTGTGGCTAAGTTTTTATTTAATTTTTCTTGTGCTCTTATAATTTTTTCTTTTCTGGACATAAATTATGTAGAAATTGTCCAAATGTTTTCTATACCTGAGCATAATGAAACTTATATATATATATATATATATATATATATATATATATATATATATAATATAAAAGGCTCAAACACTAATATTCCATGGTTATAATTTATTACACTGGAATCATAATCATGATCCAATTCAGAAATTGGTCCAATTTCTTTTTGAATTTGTACCTCTGATGAATTGGATTGTGATGACAATTCCAGTGTAATAAATTATAATCATGGAATATTAGTGTGTTTGAGCCTTTTATATTATATCCTTACTCTGTCCTGGACATTGAATTTTACCTGGATTCTATCCTCTTGGGAATTTATTTATATATATATATATATATATATTGACCACTAATATTATCAGTGTGTGTATATATATATATATATATATATATATATATATCCAATATTTTTTTCAAATTATTCTCCACAAAAATATTGGATAAGCAGAACTTGTCAATATTATTCAACAAAAGATGTTTGACAAAATTTTTGCTGAATAAATACAGCTTATTTAATGGGTCCTATGCAGTAGTCTGCAGAAGAAGTGTGATGACTCGGGCATACATGTTGGGACGACATCCAATCAATGAGTGGAATAAAAATTTATTTCATATTTAATTTGAATAAAGTGTTTATTTCATGTTTCATCTGTTTTTACATATTTAAAATGTTTTCCCTTCTCACATTTCTCAATACTAGACCTTAACCACCCCCACTACACTTGAGTCTTAGGGGTATACAATCAAGGAGTTGACCCTGGGCATCACCAAACATTGTCAAACCTCTACACTTCACTGGTTCCATGTAATCTTTTATTTCCACATTCTTGTTTCTAATACTCAATAACCCCTTGCATCTTAGTGGCTAGCTTGAGATGAAATGATTAAAAAACAATCTACAATCAGATTAAATTAAATGAATTTAGCTAGTAAAAAGATGATTACTGATTTTAGAACTTCATTTTTATCATGGGCAATGCTCTGTAACCTTGCTGCCATTACTAATACTACAAATAATAATATTATTATTATTAATAGAGAAAGGTATGATGTTAAATTTTCTGAATAGGTAAAGAAGCGGCTTGGAGCATGAATTTAGATCGTTAGCCAAAGTACTTGCCTAATTAAGATGACATACGACGTTTGGTGCATTCTTTCTCCCACTGTGAGAGAATCTATTCTGATGATGTCTTTTCACCAATCTTTTTCTTTTTAAATGCTTTTAACTTCAATTTTGTACAAAATGCATTGATGAATCATGATTGAATGTTTTGCATCTGCCGCTGTTTGTGTTGTTTGAGGGGTGAGGGTAGGAATCTGTGTACAGAGGTAGTTGTTTGGATTCCCTAATAATTTCTGGGAGAAAATATGAACTGTAGCTTTACTGAGTGCCTTTATATACAATATTTTAGATTTTATTAAGCATATCAATGTTTGCAGAATAAAAGTGGTATTAACCAACTTAACAAATGTTAAGAAAATTTTCAAGATATACTTACGTTAAATATTAATGTAAGTTTCTACTGGACAAAAGTGTGATTTACTGTTGCTATTAAGTAACAAACTGATACCCCAGCATTATTACATGATGTCAGATTTTATTATGCAAGCAAAGGTTTTCAAAATAAAATTGGTATTAACCAACTGATGTTGGGAAAATTTTTCAAGATATACTTACATTAAATATTAATGTAAGCTTCTACTGGACATAAAAGTATAATTACACAATGTCAGATTTTATTACGCAAGTCAAATTATTACATAGTCAAGTTTTTCACAATAAAATTGATATTAACACTGTTTTGTGGTTATATCTTTTGTATGGACCAAATGTGGCAACACATTCTGTATTGCTGAAAAGTCACATACTCTGCTTTGTTTGAAGAAATGGATCCATGACATCTGAAGGCAAATAAGTCTGGTAAGTATTTATTGATATGAAATATCCCCCAAGCCTGAAATAAGAACAATCTATCTTTAGGAATTGAATAAAGGGTTCAGTTCAAAATTCTGAGAATGTTACTGATGATAACAGACATCTGAAGAAGGGTAAAGTAGCTGAAAATGCACAAAAACAGAAAGGGGTATAAAACAAGGATGTCTTCTCATCAGATTTATTCAACCTATACAGTGAGGCAATTATGACACAGTTTTGATAGCAGACACAGAAAGGAAACTACAAATGCTCTTACAGAAGGTAGTGAAGGAAAGCAAGAAGAAAGGACTAAACATAAACTATAAGAAGACAGAATGCATGGTTGTCAGCAAAGGGATGAGATCAAAATGCAAATTAGAAATCGTAGATACTAAATTCAAACAAGTACAAAAAATTTAAATATCTGGCAAGTGTTCTAACAGAGAACAGAAAGTGTGACACTGAGATCTGAAGATGCATTGAGATGCCCAAAGACGCATTTCAAAATCTAAACAGAGTATTAAGAAATAGAAAAACTTTGTTAGAAATAAAGAAAAGAGTATTGAACTGTTATATGATATCTGTCCTCCTATATGGCATTAAATGTTGGATAATCTTCTCAAAGATGAAGAGACTTAAAGCAACAGAAATGTGGTTCTACAGAAAGATGCTGAGGGTATCATAGGCCGAACATGAGCAACGACAAGGTTTTAGAGAAAATGGAGATAAAAAAAGGAGACCTAAATGGATGGTAGAACAGATATTAATAGGTATTAAAAGATACAAGGGACAGGAAGATGTGGAAGGCCATGATCATCTATGTCTTGAAGAGACACAGAACATAAAAGAAGAAAGTTCAATGAGCAACAAAATATTGAAAATTTCAGATCAAGATAGAGTAAATAATTAAGCATCTGGCTATGAACTTACTGATCCACCTTCTTATATAAATACATACAAGAAAATAATAGGTAGTGTTATATTACTTTAACTAAGAATTAAGATTCACAAATAAATTTCCCTAGACATGTTAGCTGGATGTGAATGCGAAGAAATCAAAACCCAAAATAAAGAAAGTTGTCTTCTACTCAGTGGCTCCAAGCATCACATCCAGTTAACAAAAAAAATTCCAACAAAAAATCTAAAATGCAATAGCCAATCATGAATGTTGCTGCCAGAAAAAAAAGGATGAGCTTGAAGCCTTTACCTGTTAAACTACAGATATAAAAATAGCACTCCTTGCCGACGACAGGCAGTTTGGCAATACCTTGACCACATTACATGACTGCTGGCCCATCCAAACACCTCACCAGTGTTGATTTCAACCTTGAATAAAGGTATACATCAGCCCAAACAACAACACTTCATTCGGCATCATGAATCCACTCCAGTCCTCTCTCTCCCAACACCAACCATGATGTTAGCCAACCAATCCAACAAATCAGTCGACTTCCAGTCGTACCAACAACACCCTTACACCAAATTGCTTTCTTTACCAATGACAACTAAAGAACATCGTATTAACAATTTTTGCAACCTTTTAACATGACTATGTATATTTTCTTGACACTTGATCAATACACATCATTGAAATTTTAATCCTTGTTTGTTCTTTCCTTTTCAACCATAGATAGAGAGATATAAACAAATTGGAATAGATCTGGCATCAGTCAGTAATATGTAATATATATATATATATATATATATATATATATATATATATATATATATATATATGTATGTATGTATATATATATATATGTGTGTATTGATGCATGTTTCATTAAATAATATAGGCAAGTTTTGTCTATAGTAAGGAATTTGCTTAAAATAAATAGACAAAACTTGACTATATTATTTAATGAAACATGTATCAATGAAAAAATGCTGCCTAAATACACACAATATATATATATATATATATATATATATATATATATATATATATATATATATATATATATATATATTTTAAGAAAACTAAGAGCAAAGTGGAAATCATTTTTTGTGTGATGCAGACAGAAACGATATTTATATTAATATAACTAGACATACACACAAAAGAGAGGCTATGATGAAATTTTAAACTTTTAAATTAAATTTTTTTAAATGTGTTTTGGTATATAGTCTAGCTAATTTCATTAAATTTCTTTTTCTTTTTGTTTTATTACTTTTGTCATTATTACTCTGCCCAAGATTTTCACAACTGAATAAAGTGTTCAGTTCAAAATTCTGAGGTTACTGACAATGACAGACACCTGAAGAAAGCCTAATGCTAGAGCAGAACAGCTGAAACATCATAGTGGTTCAATTAGCAAGGTATATAATAATAATTCTTCATCTCAAAATTTCCAATGTATTAATAACTAATGACTCTGTCATTCTCTTGACTAACTGATCCATATATATTTTTATTTGTACATAAAATTATATCTTCTATTTCATCAGAATTACAGCTTCTATATATGCGCATTTTTTGAAATTTATGTATTAAAGTGTATGCATCTATATTTGAACTTTTTTGTTTTTCACCTCAAGCAAAGCAATAAAGTCACTAAGATGCAAGTGAATATGAGAAAAAAGTGAATATGAGAAAAAAACATTATTAAGGAACAAGAACAATAAAAGAACAGGAATTAAGACAACAGAAGATAATGATTGACATTGCATTGAATTCTTTGAAGATCAAAGTTGCCTGAAAAGCAAGAAGCTGGAAGAGAGTTCCACAAGCGAGAAGTGCAAATGAAGAAATTGTTAGCATGGAATTTACATTTATATCCAGTCATTTCAAAGATGATGAGACCATATTGCCAATCTAGTACTGCACTTAAATTCCTAAAGTCTAAGTACTAAAAAGGAAAGCAATATTTATTTTGAAAAAAAAAATGAGGCAAAAGGCCAAAAGGGGAAGGGGTAGGGGAAAGCTGGTCTTCAATTCTGTCTTATCTTGAACTTAGCTAGCCAAAATTACTAACCTAAACTTTGCACAGTATTCCTTACACCAAAACAACACATTCTTACTACAGCCACCATAAGACCTCACAATCTCTATGAAGTCTTAACTAGTTCCTATATGTACAATTTGTCTGAGGTGGGTGGGGGATAAAAATAACAATTTTAAAAAATGAAACCTCAATGAATACTTATAATGATTAGCAAAGAGGAAAGCTCATCCAAACAATTATTTATAAAAAAAAAAAAAAAAAAGGCACAGGGAAGCTACATTAGGTGGTGGGAAAGTGACTGCAGTTGAGATGCCTGGTCACAACCAAAAACTATTACCTACATATTTAAAACAATCTATATCCATTTATTTTTGTGTATGTAAGGCATTTCTGTGTCATCAGAAGAGTTAAATACATAGAAAGTGTAGTGAATTGTCCATTTTCATGTAGTGGACTCTGCTGCTGAAATAGTTATATGTTGTGATTATGTCACAAAAATTTTAATTTGGTATGTTAAACTTGACAAATGAAACTTCATAATTATTCATTAAATATCTAATTTTATATTCAGGAATTTTGGGACATAAATCAGAAAAATGAAATAGAATAAAAAATTCTATATTTTATAAATAGAATGAAATTTTAAAATTACTCGGATATTTCAGTCATGTTTCTAATATCACAAGTAAATTAGTTCTTTTATTGTTTATTATGGTTTAGTTATTTTGAATTAGCTAACTAGTATGTCTATTTGTATTGTGTGAAAATATAAGTTTGTAATTTTACTGAATGCCTGGATATACACTGCATTAAGTTTTATTACGTCTGGTCATTTAAACAGGAGTTGAGATCCCTTGCTTCCTGCTTAGGATTGGGTTCCCAGTTCCTTCTGATGTCTACTTCAACTCTTTACTTCTAAAGTCCCTTTCTAAATTCTGAAATTTTATTTACTATTTATTCAATTTCCTTAATGATAGGTTTGATAGATTTGTCTATCGTCAAGCTCACACTTCTCCTCATTCCTTTGAACAGAAGTAGAGTTTTGACATTTATTTCCTGTTTAGGATTGGGTTTCCAGTTCCTTCTAAAGTTTTCTTATTCTCTTTCATTCTCAGTGGCCTGCTTGCGTCTTAGTGGCATTGTCACCTTGCTTAAGGGGGAATTGATTTAAAAAAAAAAAATAAGTCAGTTTTTACAATAAAATCAGTATTAAACAACTGATGTTGGAAAAATTTTCAAGATATATTTACATTAAATATTAATATGTTTCTAATGGACATAAAGTGGGTGAGTTGTTCTCTATTGATATTATTAAATAAACTGATCCCTACAAATTATCAATTTTTTCACAATAAAATTGGTATTAACCAACTGGTATGCTGAAAATTTTCAAAATATATTTATATTAAATATAAATACAGGTTTCTCCTGGACATAAAGTAAGGGATTGGTTTCTTATTTTTATTAAGTAATAAAATGATCCCCACCTTTGTTATTACATTATGTCAGATTTTATTATGCAAGTCAATGTTTTTACAATAAAATTGGAATTTAACCTTACAATGTTGGCAAAATATTCATTATATATATGTTAAATATACCATGTGAATTTCAGTCTCTATTTGTATTATAAATAGGTACAATAGCTGATATGGTGGTATGAAATTTTATTATATAAAAATATTATTGATATTAATATAATTAATGTTGTGAAAATATTCAAGGCTTATTTACTTTAAATATTAATTTAATTTTCTAATGGACAGAAAGTGGGGAATCAGTTTTCTATTGTTACAGTGTAACCCGGATATAAGAGACCCGAATATAAGAGAAACCTGGATATAAGAGAGATTTTCTCTGGTCCCAAATTAGAGCCATACTTACCTAAACAAAATAGACCAAACCCGGATATAAGAGAAACCCGGATATAAGAGACTTCGTATCCGGTCCGGACAACTCTCTTATATCCGGGTTACACTGTATTAAGTAATTATTATATGGTATCAGGTTTTATTATCCAAGTTAATAATTTCACAATAAAATTGGTATTAAGCAACTGATGTTGGGAAAGTTTTCAAGATGTATTTGCATTTAATATTAATTTTTTGACTGGGCATAAAATAGGGGATCAGTTTTCTATTGTTAATAAGTAATAAACTGATTTGTCCCAGAATTATTACATGATGTTAGATTTTATTATATAAGTTAATCTTTCCAAAATAAAGTTGGTCTTTATGAATTGGTATTGGGGAAATTTTCAAGACATATTTAAATGAAATATGTATGTTTCTACAGGACATTAAGTGGGATATCGGTTTTCTGTTGTAATAAACTGATCAAACCTGGAATTATGTCAGATTTTATTATGTTAGTCAATGTTTCATAATAAAACTGGTATTAACCAATTGATGTCATGAAAATTTTCATGATGTATTTGCATTAAATATGTGGGGGATCAGTTTTCTATTGTTATTAAGTTATAAACTGTTCCATCTCAGAATTATAACATTATGTCAGATTTTATAATTCAAATCAATATTGTCAAAATAAAATTGGTCTTAATGATGGCAAAATATCCACGATATATTTACATTAGACATTAATATAAATTTCTACTGGATACAAAATGAGGGATCGGTTTTCTGTTGTTATTATGTAATAAGCTAATAACTGCCAACATTATCACATTATGTTAGATTTTATAATTCTAATCAATATTGTCAAAATAAAATTGGTCTTAATGATGGCAAAATATCCACGATATATTTACATTAGACATTAATATAAATTTCTACTGGATACAAAATGAGGGATCGGTTTTCTGTTGTTATTAAGTAATAAGCTAATAACTACCCAAATTATTACATTATGTCAGATTTTATAGTGCGAATCAATATTTTTGCAATAAAATTGGTCAAAATCAACCTATGGTGTGAAAATATGTAAGATATATTTACATTAGATATTAATTTTGATATATGTACATATGAAGATTATGTATTTATTTCTTCTCTCACCAGCTATGGGTTAAATATAGAGTTCGATCGAGCTGTAAAGTCTTGAGGTGGCAACCAGTCAAGGAAAATGAAAACACTGACTTCATAACCAGCCTAAAATAGCCCTAGACACACCACTACTGCAATGGCTGCAGCACTTATGATGCCCCTATGGCCCTAATGGGTTATGGGACTCGTGATGTGATGTGACATATGAAGAATGTTGAGTGCGTCTTCACACAGAATTGATAATCTAATTTGTTATGTTATCATGCATAAGAACAAGATAGAATCTGTGTGTATATTTACATGCCTGTGTGTGTATAGATGTATTTCTGAAGAATTTGTTTAGATGAATGCGTGAATACGAGCGTATGCATTTTGGCATGACAAAATGTGGGTAGTTCTTTTATCGCATTAAAATGTGTAGAATGTGACTAGAATGTGTATGTAAGCGCATGAGTCAATAATGCATTTTTTGATTGCGTTTATTTGTTAAAATGCATAATCTGGTTAGATTGAATACAAATGGACATGCATTCAATAGGGAGCATTGAAATGTGCATTACGATTTATTTAAGATGGAATGTGTACATGTATGATTATACGGATGTGTTGGTGCTCATGAAAAATATGTCCTGTCAGTTTGACATTAATGGTTTCATCAAAATGAAATGTGCATTTTGTGTGCATGTACATGTGTCTGCATTTATATATGTATGAGTGTGTGCGTGTGTATTTGTGTGAATTTAATTCTTAAAATTTATGTCAAATTTTTATTGAATTACATTATGTTCATAAGCATATATATTAAGATATACACAATTATTTTTTAGTTAATATATATATATATAAATTTTTTATATATCAAGAACAATTTGAGAGGAAAGAAGTACGACAAAGTGAAAAAGTTTTTATGTGACATGTTTCATCTTTCAAGATGTCATCAGATTAAGTTCCTGTTTATGTTGATAGAACTATACATGTGCATGAACGAAAAAGAGACACCGAATATTTTAAACTGATTTGTGTCTATATATATATATATATATATATATATATATATATATATATATATATATATAATAGCACATAGTTGTGCACAATACAGTTACAGTTACATATGCATATGAGACGCTGGAAGCAAAAGTGAAAACGAGAAGTGTTACGTATGGGAAGCCGTTGGTATAAACCAATGGCTTCTGTTATCAATTATTTTTTGAAGTTATATATTTAAATATATAACTTCAAATTATCAATTATTAAATATATAACTTCAATTATCAATTATTTTTTGAAGTTATATATTTAAATATATAACTTCAAAAAATAATTGATAACAGAAGCCATTGGTTTATACCAACGGCTTCCCATACATAACACTTCTCATTTTCACTTTTGCTTCCAGTGTCTCATATGCATGAGTTTGTCGTTGCTTGGAAATCTTCCATGCAAACAAAAGCAGCCTATCATTGTTGCTATGCCTGTGTATTGTTTAATATATTGTAATGTAATTGTTATCTTTGATGATGGCTTATGTAAGCCGAAAGCTTAGATATGATTAAAAAACATGTATCTATATAGTGATTTTCTTTAGTCTTTCAATGTTAATGATATCAAGCATCAGATGGATATGAAAGGAATTTGCTTAAAATAGACAAAACTTGTCTATATTATATAAGAAAACATGCATTAATAAAAATATATATATATATAGATAGATAGATAGAGAGAGAGAGATTGGTGTATGAAAAGCTTTCAGCTTGACCAAGAGCCCTTCAAAAACTTTTCTGATTTTGGGTCATTTAGTTGTATTTTTAGAAGTGGTTTTGGCACATAACTTTTCAGCATCCACTAATATGTATAGCCAAAAGTACTCAGACATTGAACAATTTATATTTAAATATATCTAGGAAAATAATCTATAATATAGAATAAATAAATGAAAAAATTCACAAGCAAAAACTTTTGTTGGCCTTTAACCAAACTTGTGTATATATATATATATATATATATATATATATATATATATAATTTATTCGAGAATTATAACATAAATATGTTATAAAATTACTGCAAAAATAGCCATTTTGTTTTAACACAAGTGATGATGTTGAAACAAAATGGCAATTTTTGTAGTGATTTTATGACATATTAATGTTATAATTTTCAAATGAATTATATTTGCTTTCTTTTAAGAATAGTATTTTTTGGTTATTGGAATTTACTCCGTATACACCAATCTTATACTTGGGTATATATGTGATGAAGAGGTGATGAAGAAGAAACTAACTAGACTCACTATTTACATTATTCGGAATATTGCCCTCATCTTTGTCGCCATATTTATTACAATGTTTCAGCCGTGGTTGGAATGTTGAAGTGAACACTTTATTTCGCTCACTGGGGTAGACTGTTCTAGCTCCACGTGTCATAGATGTCAGTTATCTCCTGTTAATTCCACTGCCTTTGAACTCACTGTATTGAACTCACACTCTTTGGGTCCTGTCACTGAATCTAGCCAATGCCTTTATCCACTGTACCATGTGTCCTTGAGGACACCTGTGTATGAATTTCTGGGTATTATAAACCTAATGTCTTCAGCAACCATTTTTTATCAGTGCTCATATTGCAATTTTTGTTGTTATCAAATCATGTTTTTACCAGAGCTCATATTGCAATTTTTGTTGGTATTATCGTTTTTCTCTGGCACTCCTTATTACTGGTAATAAATAAAATATGGTGACAAAGATGAGGACAATAGTCCAAATAATGTAAATAGTGTACATAATGCCTCATCTCAGAAATATAGACAGATAACTAGACTCAATATAGCACAGCTTCTCCTAATTGGTGATATTCATCAAGTATACATAGCACTTGTGTTGGTATGACACTTGCGTTGTATCGTACCAATCCGGGTTCAATTCCCGGTAGTGGATACACACTGCTGATGAGTCCCAAAAAAGAATGAAACAGCCGTCCAGTGCTTTCTGCATTCTGTTGAGAATTCTTGTTCTAGACTTGATGAATTATTATGTGATATACATATATGTATATATTAGGGAAAAGATGTATGACAAAGTGGAAAAAAATTTTTGTGTGATGCATTTCATCCTTTCGGACTTCTTCTTCATTAAATTGATGTTCATTTTGCTGCAAATACACATGTGTATAAACAAGTGACACTGGTAATTTTAATTTTAAAGATGTTTTTTTTGTTTTATGTGTACTTTGGGTATATAATCTAGCTGATTTCATTTAGATTGTTTTTGTTTATGTTTCCATCACTTTTGTTATTAAATATCCCCCATTGTCATAACAGATCTGCTAAGAATGGTGAGACCTTGTAAGAACCTGGATGCAAATTTACTGTGGCTGATCTAGCAATTAAAGCACTCTCTAAACATATTTTTTTTAATAAATTGTTTTCTCTTTTAGAGTAGTATATATTTAATCAAAATTTTAGCCAGTCTCATTAGGGTGAGCAGCTAATGCATTCAATGTGTTGATTTGTAAAATATCCCTTTTATGTTCATATAATCTTTTATTCAAATTCCTCTAGGTTTCTCCAATATATTCATTGTGGCAATTATTAAAGGTAAATAGAAATTAAATTATTATAGAGTAAATTCCACCATCAAATTTTTAGCTTATTATTTTGTTTCTGTATTAATTCAGTTTTTTTTATTGTTTTAGATGTAGTTGTAACAAATTTACGCATTCAAGAAATCTTATTAAAGAAAATGTGCACTCCCATGGTTTCTCCTGCAAAGGTGGACCAGGTTCAAATCCTGCTGGAGGACACAATTTCTTTAATAAGTTTTCTTAAGTGTGCAGAGGCTGGTAGATGAAATAGATACTGTTCAAAATAAAAACAGAGCATCTACTCAAATACGGGTATTCACCAAAAATAACATTTGAAGTAATATATATATATATATATATATATATATATATATATATATATATATATATATATATATATAAAGAAATATAGTCTTAAGGTATGCTATATTTATGGAATAAAGTGCTCAATATCAGAGATAGAGCGTGTGTAAATATAAAAGTGAACATAGAAGTCAACACTTAGAGGCGACAGTCTGTTTCATGCTATATGCAATCGTCAAAAAAATCATCAGCCTACAACAACCAATCAAAAACTTGCAAACTTTGCTTGGAGGAAAAAATAGCTATCATTACTTTCCCCGACCAAAATAAATTATTAAACAAAAGATCCGAGCTCATCTCAAAATGCAGACATGAAAATAAATTTTATACTAATAAACAAAATAACAAAAAAAAAATAGAAATAAAACATAAATAAATACTATGTTACTTAAAAATCGAAAACCGAAAAGAGAAAATATACAAGTAAAATAAATTGGCCTAAATTCATCCAAGTAAATAAATAAACAAACCAATCCCAAATAAAGATAATCAATTAAAAACTGTTCCTGCCAAAATAATACTTAGAATGAACTACAACAATCAACCCCAAAATTGAACAAATAGCTTTAATTAAATTCCCAAACCAAAACAAAACTGTTAAATAAGTGATATAAACAAATTTTTACTACATTAATAAATAAATAAGAAAATAAAAAATAAAAACAAGCAATATAATTTGACCCAAATAAATAAACAAACGACTTCTGGTAAAATAACTGCCATAATAGAATACCCACAATGCACCACTAACCCGTATATATATAAATAGCCGAGAAAAATAACAGCATATGTGGCCTGACGATTGCATATAACATGAAACAGACTGTCGCCTCTAAGTGTTGACTTCTATGTTCACTTTTATATTTATATATATATATATATATATATATATATATATCCAGATAAAATGAGAAAAAATGAAGTATAATTCCACTCTATGTAACATTTAATTTAAAAGAGGACACAATACAGAGTAGAACTAAATATTATTTATTTTAGGATATTAAAACAAAAACATGTTAAAAATTACTATACAATTACAATTACGATTAGTGATTTTTTAACATGTTTTTGTTTTAATATTGTGAAATAAATAATATAAATCTATGTGTGTGTGTGTGTGTGTGTATTTAGACAGCATATCTTCATTCAAGCATGTTTCATTAAATAATTAATAATTAAATAAATACTTGCTGACAACACCAATATACTACACCATAAAAATAATAAACAAAAACTTCAAATTCTTGAGACCCTCCATATTAAAAGCAACCAACCAACACAAAATTTATTATGAGTATTGTAATAATGTTTTAAAATGCATTTCACTTAAACTAATATTTAACACCATGCTGCAATTTACCATCTGTGGTTACCCATCTTACATGCAGAATGCTTGTTTACAAAACATTGTAACCACAATGATTAATTTTAAAATAATTATAACAGAGCATGTTTACAAAAGTGCATGTTTTCAAAAATCACTATCACAATGATTACAATTACATTAAGTTTGTCTTTGCAATTCACCCCCGAGTATGATCAAGGAGGAGATTGAAAGTACTTGGGTTAAAAAGAACTACGGCATCTCATTTGATGAATTTCAGCTTAACATCAAGAAGATAATTAGAGAACTAGATGGAATTATTGAAAAACAAATAGACATATGTCTATATTATTTAATGAAATATATATATTTCATGTTTTAATGAAATATATATATATATATATATATATATATATTTCATGTTTTAATGAAATATATATATATATATATATATATATTTCATGTTTTTAATGAAATATATATATATATATATATATATATATATATATTTTATGTTTTTAATGAAATATATATATATATATATATATCATGTTTTTAATGGAATATATATATATATATATATATATATATATTTCATTAAATAATATAGAGATGCTGTAATGCTGTAGTTCTTTCTTTTTTCTTATATATATATATATATATATATATATATATATATATATATATATATATATATATGTATATATATATATTAGTGCTCATATATAAAATGAAATTGAACATTTAAATAACCAATACTGATACTTTAAATCTTTTTATTCATATTTATTTTTCTACTCTCTGCTACAATATTATCTTTTACAATGACTTTTTAAAAACACATTCCTGTTTAGATAAGTTATAGAGTATATAATTTATCAGTGGCAAAAAAACAAGTAGTTGAGATCATCGAGACAATACAAACAATCCTTTCCTTAGCTGCATAGTATATGCTCTGCCATAGTTAGATACAGTTTTGAATACGGAGTTTTCCTTTTCCTAGCCAGGTTGCCACCCGAGGCTATATAACTCAGTCTGTCTGCTATTTACCCATAGTTTTGGTGGTGGGGGGTGGGGGTGGAGAAGACCTATAAATATTTCTTCTATCAATTACCTCAATTAATTCTGGTTTTTATTCCAAAAAATGCAGTCATCAGATTTTAATGATATAGTATCAGCATGTTGGACAATTTCCTCAAGAATGAGGAAGAGACTTGAGGTGATGGAGATGTGGTTCTACAGAAGGATACTAAGGATATCATGGACCGAGCATGTGAGCAATGATGAGGCCCTAGAGAGGTTGCAAACAAGGAGAAGGCTTATACTTAACATCAGAAAGAGGCGGCTGAAGTTTCTCAGACACACAATGAGGAAGGAAGGCCTGGAGAACCTGACCTGGCATCTTGGCTTCCGTCATTTTCCCACCACCATAACATAGCTTCACTGTGACTTTTCTATAAAAATTTTCATGATAATTATTCTGATCAGCTTTTCTCTTTGATATCGAGACTTCATGAATTTAAATGTACTACTAGATTAGCAGATATGTCACATCATTTTATAATTAAAATGTCTAGATGTAACTGTAAGTTCTATGCTAACAATTTCTTCTCTCACACTTCTGGCTTATGAAACTCTCTTCCAGCTTCTTGCTTTTTAGTTTCAAAAATCTAAATCCAATGTCAGTTGTTACCTTCTGTCTTCTTAATTCATGTTCTTTTATTGTTCTCTCTCCTTCATAATGTTTTCTTATATTCTCTCACACTCAGTAACTTCCTTGCATCTTAGTGGCTTTAATGCCTTCCTTGGTATGAAATGATTAAATACAAAATTCATATATTGATGCATACACTTTAATACATAGATTTCTAAAGATGCACACACATATAAGCTGTAATTCTGATGAAATAAAATATGCAATTTTATACACAAATATATATATATATATATAATGATGGATCAATGTCCTGAGACTGACACAGTTATTAGTTATTAATATATTGGAAATTTTGAGATGAAGAATTATTATCTTCTATTATCTTCCACCATATTTATAAATATTTGAACATATCTGTATGAAAAGTATACATATTTGTATTAGTGTATCTATATCTTTATGTTACCATCTTCCTAAATGTAATGGCTGGCCTCTTGTTTCCAAGTTTGCCCATATGCTAGGTTGGCTCCCTGTTACAGACGCCTGCTCAGGCACATTTGTATTTCCCCAACAGCCACACGGACAACCTGTGGTTTATACTGCAACTATACTGAGCTGACATTAATTACAGGGAGAAAACATGTAATCTGACATGATCAATAGTTTTGGACTATGCCAGCATGCCCAAATCCTCAGTCATGTTCCAAACAGTTCCAGCTACCTAATTTCATTCATAAGGCTTGGGTGAATACATGTTATGGTTTACAAGCACTTTCTAACAGTGCAACATACTGGGATTATCTCCCCATGTCAGTATTATCCAAAAATCACCTCCTTGACAAATCAACCATAATGAGGTTTAAAACCCTGCTCTCATAGAATGAACATTTTAACCTCTCAGCCATGCACCCATATATATATATATATATATATATATATATTATTGGAACACTGACATTCTCACAATTTGATTATGTAGCCAAATATATATACATACTCTAAATATATACATATGAACACATTATCAACCTTTTGAAAGGTTATTTAAAACCAGAAAATATTCTTAAGCTATAAGAATTTTTTGGAGGAAATAATTATTTTTACTGATACAATTCTTACTAATTAACCCTTAGCCTGGAGGAGAAGGGGTTGATTCATACCTTTCCCAAGGGTATATATGTGTAAGTGAATATAAAAAATCTGGCTGGAATTGGAACTTAACTCACTGATTTCTAGTTGCTAGCCATTATCCATTACACCACCGACACATCCATGGTTAAACCACCTGGTATTCAGAAGTGGTCACCCATCTAGGTACTGACCAGGCTCGACTTAATTTCAGTGACCATACGAGGACCAGTGTTTGAACATGATATGGCTGTAAGGCTGGATAAAACAACATCATTGTATAGATATCTATGAACAAAAATATGTGGGTGTCTGCATGATGAAGTTGTTTTTCTATGTGCAAGTAGATAATTTCTAATACACTACTGGACAACTGTACAATAAATGTGTGTAGCTCTGAATATACATACATGCATTTTCTACAATTTATACTTGCATATACGCATGTGTTTTGTGCATATCTTGAAAACAAAATTCCTTTTAAGGAGAGTTGAATGTAATTCTTTTTGGAAATGAGAATAAAATGATGAATTTTATTTCCCTTCAGTTGCATTTAAGTTGTCTTAAACACGATTGGTGAGCATGGACATTCACATACAAGAAGTAGGAAGGCAGGTGTGGTTTTGGTGTGTGTTGCAGTTAATAGATAAATGGCCATGTTTTTAAGATGGACTTTGGATACGAAAAAAAATAGATTATTTTCAGTGAAAATGCCATACATCACTTTTTCAAATGAATAAATATATAAAATGTTGCTTCCAATTCCATTTTTTACTGCTTTAACATTGTTTTAGTCTTTCTTTTTTAAATATTTTTTGCATTTTCTTCTTTCCTCTTCTGTTAAAGTCATATATTCTTTTAAAATATTCATGTTCTTTGTTTTTTTTATTCTTGTTTTTACTATAATCGACTTGTCTTAATCTTCTTCCTTTTTCTTTCATGGTTTTTGACCACTGTCAGATTCTGTTTTTTCTTCCTTTTTTCCCTCTTATAATGATATTTTCTTTTAAAATATACCTTTTCTTTGTCTTTTCATACTTTTCTTTACTATAATAGTTCCTTGTTTTAATATTCTTTATTTTTTCTTCATGTTTTCAACTACTGTTGGATTCTATTTTTTTCTCTCCTCTCTCTAATTTTACTTCTCCCTCTCTCTAATTCCCTACCCCTCTCTCTAATTTGTCTTCCCCTGTCTCTAATTTTTCTTCTCTCCACTCTCTATATTATAACCATTTTTACTTAATTCATCTTACTTTTTCTTTTTCTTTTATTTTCCGATCCACCTTTCCCTTCATTTTTAAAATTCTTTCATTTTTTTTCTCAGTTTATTTCATTTACCTTCTTTTTATAGCTATTTCTTTCTCTTCCCTTTTTCTTTTTTCTTCAACTCTTCATGTTCTTTCTGCTCCTTTTTGTTACATTTCTTTCTTTTATTCATATATTTCTGAGAGATCTCCATTTTCATATTTTAACATTTATTTTTTCTTTTGCATGTTTTGCAGAATAAGAGACCAATTAGCTTTATATTGAATCAATTGCTAAATCTGCTGCTAGGAAAGTCAGTTCACTATGTTATGCAAGACAGTTTTTTCTCATCAGAATCTATCTTCTACATTTATAAGTCTACTGTTTGTCCATGTATCACATATTGCTGCCACGTCTGGTATGGTGCTTCTGCTATCTATCGAGAACAGTGTTTCTCAACTGGTATTCCAAAGAACCTTAGAGTTCCGCAAGAGGTTGCTAGGGGTTCTACAAGAAACAGTGATAATTAGGCTAATGCATTTTGAGTAATTTTTGTTTAACTTTATATCTGTAATTTTACTATACATGTATGGCATATCGTTGGAAAATCCTTGGTTATTATAATAAAGGCATCAACCTCTTATATTATTTAAAATTATAATAATCATAGAAAATGTATTTAGCGATGTCTATATGGTGTCAGTGTGAAACCACCTGCAATGATTAGTGGACAGGATCTGTACATGGTGGATTTGTGTATCACTGAGTAACTCACTCGAGTACAGGATGTATGTACGGTGTCCATATGTTTACCACATGAACTATGATAAAAATATAAAAGATAGATATTAATAAAGGTACATAATAATTTTTTATCGGGGGGGGGGGGGTCCCTGAGAGATGAAAACTATTTCAAGGTTTCCACAAGGGTAAAAAGATTGAGGAACACCGATCTAGTGATTCTTGACAAAATCCAAAGAAGAATCTGCAATGTTATCGGTCCTGTCCTGGCATCTTGGCTTCAGTCACTTTACCACCACTGTAACATTTCATCTATATTTTAAAAAATATTTTCATAGTAATTGTTCGAATGAGATTTCCTCATTGGTATCTTGATTCACAAATTTTAGTGCCATACTAAATTGGAAGCTAGGTCTCATAATTTCCGTGTTGAAATTGCTAGTTGTAGCCATAATTTCTATGCTTATAATTTTTTTCTCTAGCACTTCTCCCCTATGCCAGCTTCCTGTTTTCCTGTCAACAATGATCTTCAAAAATTTAAATGCAGTGTCAATCATCATCTTTTGTTTCTTTGAATACCATTCTTTTATTGTCCTCTCTATTTTTTACTCGCAGTACCACCTTGCACAGAAGAATGCTGGGAATACCATGGACCATACATGTGGCCAATGAGAATGTTTTAGAGAAAATAGAAACAAAAAGGAAACCTACACTTAACATCAGGAAGAGACAATTAAAATTTCTGGGCCACATAATCATGAAGAAGGGCTTGGAAAATTTGATACTCACAGGACAGATTGAGGGCAAGTGTGACAGAGTTTAGAAATAATGAAAAGACAGAATTTATTTAGAGCTGCAAGGGACAAGAAATTGTGGAGAGCAATGATTGCCTACATCCTAAGGAGACATGACACATAAAAAAGAAGAACCCCTTGTATCTTTTTATTGCCTTGCTTGAGATAAACTACATACAGTCTTTGATTGGGAGATTGGTTGTTTTGAGGAGTGTAGAACTTAATTGCTGTTGTTCCCAGGTTCACCCTCACCCAGTGTGGTAGCACTTGTTAGGGTCCCAGATATGGGCAAATAGTGATCCTCTCCAAAAAAACACTATGAAAGTATAAAAATACATTTTTACAGCAAAAATACAAGTAATACATGTTTATATTAAAAGATTAACAATGATACATATTTATAGTAAAATTATCAACAATACATTTTTTTAAGCAGAATGACCAACAATAAATTTTATAGCAAAATGACCAATAATACATTTTGCCTGTAGTTGCAGCCAGCTATGTTCAAAATATTTAGATTTCAGCATTAAATAATCCTTGGAAGTCAATATGTCACTAAACAAAATCAACCAACCTCGAGCTAAAATAAAAGAGCAGAGTCTATTCTTTTTCAACAAATTTAAATATGTCTATAGTAATGGTAATATTAGCAGTTTCCTTATTAGGAAACATTCAGCTTTCATGGACTGAGCACCCATTACCATTGTCAGTTGAAATTTATAAAATGTTTTTTTAAGTAATGCTAAATATGTCGAGCTGTAAATGAAAAAGAATGAAAAGAATAATTCTACAATAAAATTAAAATTAAGGAGGAACCTATTTCCCAGTTTTACACATGGTCTTTGCTAAATGAGACATCATCATCTTCTCTCTTATAAAGAAAATAAAAAGGGTCAAGTATTAATCTTTGATATGAAGACCTTGAAAGCTCTCAGTTAAAAATGTTTATTTATATTAGTTTGGTGCAAAAATAATGTCGTAATAATGTTGATTTTTGACGTATTTTTTAATGTCAAAAACTGACATTATTACGTCATTATTTTTGCAACAACCTAATAGCTATCATCATATTAAAATTCTCACCTGGATTTCATTAAAAAAAAAAAAAAGATAAAAAAAACATGGGTTTGCCATTATGTGATTTAAAAAAATGACAAGGAAAATATTTTATAGAAACTTCCATCATCATTAATGATTTCTCATTTTAAGAATATGGATTTTGAAAATAGATGAACAAATCTGAAAATAATGTTAATTATCCAGTCCATTATAATTTCTTGCTATAAAAACTTTCGAATTATCTTGAATTCTATCTAACAACTGGAAGTGAAGAAATAATTGTTGCTCTTGAAAAAAATGTATTTATAGTCAAATCTCCAAGACATTTCATAAATTTCTCCTACCATTCTCTTTGTCTTTACAAGAGGCAGATTAGACCAAAAATGGAGCGTTGCTGCTATATCAGGGCTGGAGTGGCATGATCCTTACTTTCCAGTTTTAATAGAATTCAAAATCACTTATGTGGTCTTATGGAGGAAGATCTATTCTCTACCAATAACCACTGCAGCACATTCTATATTTGAAAGAGACCCTCAAAATAGAAAATGGTCCTTTAGCAGTTAAATTTATGTAATTAGAGTGAATGAAAGTTTTGACATATTTAATAATTGCAACGTTTTCTATAGTAAATAATTTGCAATGTGTTTTTTACAGTAAAATAAATTTTAATGAATTTCTTTAGATGCTTTTTATAATTTGCTGTGTCACTATACATGTAATCATAAGAGTGAATGAAAATTTGGATGTATCGTACATATGTGGTGAAGGTTGTAATGAACTGTTCTCAGTGTGAATCAGGGATGTGTCTAGCCTTCTTCAGGATACTTTTCCTAGAGTGGTTAGCAAGATATCCCCTTCTACCCATATATGTGTAGCCGAGTTCAAATCCAGTTAGTTCTGTTTCATTCCCTTTGCACAAATGTCCTTGGAAAAGGTATGAATCAATCTGCCTCCAGCTATAGATTCATACCTTTTCCAAGGGCAAAATGAATGAAACAGAACTAACTGGGATTTGAACTTGGCTACACATATTCACAAGTAAGGGTAAAAAATAGAGTTCATATGTATATTCAACTGCAGGAGGGTACATATCAGAAAGTCAAGGATGGTACTAATCGTAATTGAAATCCATGATAACACTGACATATGTGGGATAGGATGTGGCGAAAAAGAACAACTGATGATTATTATTATGATGATGATGATGATGATTCATAAATAAATCATATAAATATATAACACAGAAATATCAGAAAATGACTATGATTATAATTAAAATAATTTCATTTTTAATCATTTCACTCTGAAGCAAGGCAATAAAGCCACTAGGATGCAAGTGGGTTACCAAGAGTGAAGGAAACTGAGGAAACATTACTTAGGAGAAGGCACAATAAAATGAACTGGATTCAAGGAGACAGAAGATGTTGCATTTAAGTTTTTGAAAATCATAGTTGACTGGAAAACAATAAACCAGAAGAGAGTTCCACAGATTAAAATAGAATTTATGGTTACGCTTAGCAATTTCAGCAGTAAAATGATGAGACCTAACTGCCAATCTAGTACTGCACGTCATGATTATGATTAATAAAGAACTTCATTTTTTTTAATCATTTCACCCCAAGCAAGATGCTAATGCCACTAGGATGCTGAGGGTTTCAGGAAGTGAAAGAGAATGAAAAGACTTAAGTGAGAAGGGAGGAAAAGGACAATAAAGGAACAGGATTCAGGAAGACAGAAGATGGCAACTGACATTTTATTTAAAACTTTGAAGATTTTAGGTGGTATGGAGGCAAGAAATTGGAAGGGAGCTCCACAGGCGAGAAGTGTGAGAAAGGAAAATGTTAGAATAAAAGTGGTAGTTGCATCTAGCTAGTTCAACAGTAAGACATTGAGACATATTTGCCAAACGAGTAGCATGCTTAAATTCGTGCTTCAAAGCTCATCAGAATAATTGTCATGAAAATATTTATAGATAAGATAGAGGGATGATGTCATTTTGATTAAAAAAGTGACTGAAATCAAGATGCCAGGTCAGAATCAATTAAATTACAGACACTTCTAATTTTGCAAAGAATCTTGAGATATATAGTAGAAGTAGAGGCTCAGATATGGCAGTGGTATTCAGTGCACGGACAAATGGTAGATTTCATATAAATATATAAAATGTAAATATTTAAAAAAAAAATCAACACCTTCTACATGTAAAAGCAGCTTCTGAAAAATGTTTATTCAAGACAATGTTTTCTGTCTATGCTTTGTGAAAATAAATTATGAGTGTATGCAGTGTATGCAGATCAGTGATTAAAAAAAAAAAACTCATAAAAACAAAGGAATGAAGTTAAATTTTAGATCAGTGAATCATTGAACATTCTAAGGATTGGACAGTTGCTCCCATTTTAAAATTCAGTATGCATTTCATAATTATTTCCGTTGCAGTCAGATCAGTCACCACCACTGGATTCAATGCATTGTTTCCCAAATCAGTTAACTCAATGTCCATAAAATCTAAGGGTCAACTACAAGGTTTTCAAATTTAATTTTTTTCTCTTCTTTTGTTCACAAAAATTAGATTAAACAAAAGAAGATACGGCTTTCTCATACTTTATTGTTTCCAATATTCGAAAGCTTCTCTTTGGTCATAAATGCATTGAAGTCGTTTTTCACACATGAAAGAATTTTTATTGGTGAATGAAATTAAAAACCATTATTTTTGTATGCCTGAACATAAAGCTTATATTCAACTTCTTTTATTCTTACCACCATTATTGTCGTCATCATTACTCTAATTATTACATATACATAATTTTATTACCTTTTTTATTATTATGACTATTATTACTCTTTTTATTGTTAATCATTTTATGATTTAAAGTTGTTTCTTTTCTTATTCATTTATAATTCACTTTCAATTTTCTTAATAGTTATTTTATTTTTATTATGTTGAGTATTATACTTCAGCAATATTTTTGTGATGCTGAGTTGATGAAATAAAATCTCTCCTTTCTGAGAGGAATATTCTCAAGAGTTTTCACTGATAATAGTAATATCTGCAGTTTCCTTGTAAGGAAAAAATTAGCATTCATTGACCAAGCATCCAGTGTTACTTTCAGTTGAAATTTATAAAATCTTTCTATGAGATAACAATATTATTCCATGCTAATAGGAGTACATACTTGAAAAACAAGGTGGATGAAATAAGTAAAGGTTTATTGTAAAAAACTAACGCAATATGAATAAAGGTAACAGTTATGTGCACGGTCATCACCAGTCAATCCAGTAGTGAGTGCTGCTATTGGAAGGTCAGTAGTTCTCACATAAGTGTGAGTCATACTCAACAGATCCCAGCAAGTTTCCTGTAGTCCATTGCCTTACGGATACTTATAGGTAGTTACTAGCTATAGTGTAGTCACTCATGGCGGTGGCAGGTTATTCCGTTACATCAAATACATACATTTTTATATATCAAGAACAATACTGGGAGAAAAATGTATGACAAAGTGGAAAAATCTTTTGTGTGACATATCTAGTTCTTTAGGACTTCCCGAGACTAAATTTAGTCTGATGAAGCCCTAAAGGAAAAAAACACATCATACAAAAGATTTTTTTCACTTCTTCATAGATTTGCTCCCCAAGTTTTTCTATTAAAATATTTTTCAGGTAAATGTTTCTGAAGTCCACTAACTGTTAACTTTTGTTGGAAGGAGTGTTGAACATCAACATCTTGATAGTGACATTATTCTCTCTTTGAGTTACATTTGCTATCCATTTTAGTTGTTACTGCTGTTGAAAGTCCTCAAATGAGTATTTTCTGTTCTGTTATTTCGTAGTTCTTTGTTTGTGATTCTTTATCACCAGTCAACAAGGCCCAAAGAAGGATGGTCCTCACTAAGACCTACCTGCTGGGAGCTATTTTTAATCATTGATCTGAGAAAGTGATTGTATAGAACTAACAGTTTAAATATTTCTAAACAAGTTTGGTGTCATATATGGGCATCCATATGAAAGTCCCAAGACAAGGTTGTTTAAGAACATCACTTGAATTTTTCTCACTAAATATTTTCCACTTTGTTATTAATTTTCCTCACATATATATATATATATATATATATATATATATATATATATATATATACACACTACAGTTTAAAAGTTTGAGGCCACCCCTGGAAATTTTTAAATTGACTCAAAAAGTTTTTGTTTAGTACTTTAAATAAGAGAAAAATATTATACATGGTTAAAAAAAAGTTATGCATGATTTTTTATTAGAAATTTTATTATAACAAAAAGAATAAAAAGCATTAAATTTTGCTCATGTCAAAATATCCTCCTTTAGCCTTGATTACTGCAGCACAAATTTTTGGCATTCATTGCAAAAGTTTCTCAAATTATAAGTTTGATAATTGATTCCTTTCTTTTTTCAATGAATTTAAGAGCTCTTTATCATTTTTTTTTTTCACTCTTCTGTCAAGTTCATCCAATGCTAATTTCTGGGAGTGACTTCAAACTTTTGAACTGTAGTGTATATAAATATATATTTATTACTACTTGAAACATTATTTTATGGAGATAATGTCAGATAAAAAAATTGATACCTTAGAAATTAATTTCTTTGGATACAAAAAATGATCAGATCTGAATAAGAGGATGTGCTTTGTTCAAAACACTTATTGAACCTTGCTGGGTTGTGACACTCTTTGTGGTTTCTCCTACAAAGGTTCAGAGAGGATTGAACTCTGTGAGATGGCATATGTTCTTTACTTTTGATTGCACAAACTAGTAGACATAATTAATAATATTTAAAAGAAAAATCAAGGCATCAACTCAAATATTGCTATCAACAAAATAATGTTGAGAACGATAGGAAATAATATCAGGCAAAAAATCCATTGATTCCTTCCAGTTAAGCCCCATGAGGAAAAGGGAATTTTTAACAGCTGTTTTTGCTTTAAAAATGCATTGATTTTTGTTAGAATTGAGCACTATAGCAGACTTATGGAATTTATATACCGTGGATATAATGCATTAAAAAATTCCTTTCTCTATAATGTGTTAAAAATCCCCTTTCTCTAGCCTAGGGGTAAGGGTCTCTGACTGATGTCAACTCGGTCATGTTTTGATCCCAGCTTGAAGTAATCAGATGTTTAACCACACTGATAAGCTGTGATATATCAAAACAGTCTTTCTGTGGATTATATATATATATATATATATATATATATATATATATATATTTAGAAAAGTTAGGATTTCATCGGACTTGGCTTTGTTGACATTGCCATGTCTATACATGTGCACAAAATGAGAGACACAGGTTGTTTCAAAATTTTTGAAAGAAAATTTTTGAGACAATGTATATAGTAATGTCAACAAATCCCAGTCCAAAGAAATTCTAATGGCTGAAACACATCAGGAAAGAACCTTTGCAATTTGTTATATTTTTCTACATACTGTTTGTTGATATATAAAATTATACAAAATTACATATATATATATAGTGGAAAAACTATGACATGTTTCCCCAACATCTGTTAGGCCACTCAGTGAAGATTGAAATGTTAGAATGAAATAATACAAAACAGTGTGTAAGAAAAGGGCCTTGGCATTTTTGAGGATAAGAGGAGCCATAAATTAAATTACCTTAAAAAACAATATACATCATCAAAATGCATTGTTCAGAGCATTTCCACTTTGTCTCCTCATCTCCACTTTCATTTCAGATACTATTATACATCCCACAAATAAACATTCATATGTATGCACTCACACACACATATCCTACAGGCAAAAAGTTTGGGGCCACCCTGCATTACTTTAAAAACCACCTTACATTGAGATATTTTTTCCTTTTTTTAATATTAAAAATTAACTTTTCAGAAACTAAGATATATTTGCTTTTATATTGACAAAAAATAAGCACTTAACTACAAAAATTGTCATAAAACAGCATCATATTTTGTTTTTGCCAATAAAACCACTACGAAGACAAATTCAACTTTGAACTTTTGTTAGTAAGAGTAACCTGGAGAAAGACTGAAAAATAAAACTTTTGCCTGTAGTTCATGTATATATATATATATATATATATATATAGTTTTATATTTAGGCAGCAATCCTTCGTTTATGTATGTTTCATTAAACATGACAGACAAGGTACTACGGTTAAGCTTTTTATTTCATTTTTCTTGTGTTCAAACAAGAGTTTTCTTTTCTGGATAAAGTGTGTGTAAAAACTGTCCAAATTTTTTATACTTTCAGCTATACCTTTTGCTATTATCAAGGATAATTCAATTTTTCATTTAATTATCAAGGATAATTCAATTTTTCAGCTTAATTGAGTGTGTGCATTATGTGTATGTTTTAGTGTGTTGTAGGGATGTTTTTAACTTCCAAATACGGTTAGCACATTGTGGCCTTGTTCATAATTAATATTGTTTAAGAGTTGTTTTTTTCTTTTTTATTATTAAATCTTCCATTATTTTTTTTTTTAACAATAATAATTTTTTTAATTAATTTTTTTTTAATAAAAATAATGGGTGCTTTAATAATAAAAAAGAAAGGAAGGAATTTTTTGCATTTTTTTCTCTATATGAAATACACCAGTGGACAGTACAATTCCTCTAAACTGAACATCTGAGATGTTCAGTATTGAGGGTACTGTTCTGATTCAAGGAAGACAAAGCTGCTGTGGCAAGCTTAAAATTTTTATTAAGTTTTAGAGTTTAGGATACAAAAAGTAGTTTGTAACGTTGATTAATTTTTATTTAAATTGTAGATTGAATACATAAATGTACAAAAAATAATTGACAACCAATAGTAATAAAAAAATTTGTACTAAACAAATATTGTAATTTGTGAAAAACTAAAACACTTTATGACATGTTTAAAAATTTATGAAATATCTTATTCAAAAACAGTTACAATCTATAAAGAAAGTCCAAAATAAGGATATACAGTACAACTCCTCTAAATTGAACATCCAAGATGTTTAGTATTGAGGGTACCGTTCTGATTTGAGGAAGAAAAGGCTTCATATTTATGTCAATACAAATGTTCGAATTTGAAGATGAGTCTAATTTGAGGAAGTCTGTATGTTAAGATTTGAGGAGTATATATATATATATATATATATATATATATATATATATATATATATATAGCATAATGAGAAGCCACGTATACTTTCTTAATATGTATATATAGAAAAAACAACTAAAAAGTTGCAAATTAAAAAAATAATAATAATTTCTGAAGAAAGATCAAGGTTGATCTGAAATATCAAAACTACATATATATATATATATATATATATATATATATATATATATATATATATATAAATATAAATAAATACTTTCATAAAAAACATTTTTTAATTTGCAACTTTTTAGTTGTTTTATATATATATATATATATATATATATATATATATATATTGTCACCTTTAAAATTTAAAAATGGCATGAACTCTTTAACTGAAGCAGAAGTGTCCCTTTATTCAGAACTGAATTTGTCATTGATAAAGTTTTTATTTTGTCACACTTACTTAATTTCTGAAGATTTATCTCTTATTTTTGCATATGATTCAAATTAAAAGAAAAATGATATCTCAAATCGGAACTATCCTCATATCTACATTCTATTTGCATTATGAAATGATTAGAGTAGTTTCTTGTAATCTGAAACAACCCTACTGCCACGTTTCTCCCTCAGAAACTTTTGCTGAAAATAGGACTGGATACTAATCCTATCCCAGATCAATTCAACCCCTTTCATTCCTAATAAATCACTGGCACTTAATTTATTAATTTCAGGATGATGAAATCCTTATCTATCAATTTACCATTTATATATTCTGTCTAAATACCAATCCGTCAATAAATATCCTATTTCTCTGTCCTAATTTCTAAGTATTTTTCTCTTAGTCACTGTTGATCATCTTATTGGAGGTAAGGATATGGTTGTGCTAGAGGTACTCTTGTCCAACACTGCAAGAAGCTTCTTCTATGTGCCATGTCTCTTCAGGACTTTGGCAATCATGGCTCTACACAATCTTCTGTCCTTTGTACTACTTAATAAATTTTGTCTTTTTGTTATAAAGTGCTTTAACAGAGGGCAGAAAGTGTGACACTGAAATCTAAAGGCTCCCCAGTATTTCAAAAGCTAAACAAAGTATTAAGATACAGGAAAATTTTATGAGAAACAAAGAAAAGCTATTTTACTTGTACTGTGCTGAACAAACAGCACTTCTGAAGTGATCATTTCTATTTTTAAACAAAGAACTGCACCAGATAACAGGAACAACATCACTTGAGGATATTCAATAGCAGCAACAGCTAAAATGGATAGCATACGTAAAACAAAGAGAAAATAATAACATAATCAAGATGTTGACTTTCTGCCTGAATTTCTGGGATGACGACTTCTGAATATTTACACTATTTACATTCAGGCTATAGTCCTCATCTTTGTTGTTGTCATCAATAGCCTAGTGGATTAAAGCGTTGGCTTATGAATTTGGTGAAATAGTAATTGTGAGTTCAATCTCTGGTCAAGGCAATGTCTACTTGAACTCACTGGGTGAGCAATAACTGAGCAGTACTAAAAATAAGAACTAGACAAGATATCCCTAGACATAGGCAGTGGAACAAGAAGATTTTACCCCCATAGATTAAATAAAACGTTCAGTTCAGAATTCCCCGTAGTCTACTCAGATTGATAAACACCTGATGAAGGCTGGAGAGAACAATGGCCATAACATTGTGATAACAACAACAAAGATGAGGACAATAGTCCGAATAATTAAATAATTGAAATTATGACTCCTAAACTGTCTCACTTTATTGAAAAAAAAAAAGAAAAGATTTTGGAATCAGTTGTTTAGTTGTATTTACTTGCATTTCAAAAATTTGTTCAAATGCAATTCAGCAGTAGAGATAGTGTAATGGTTACCAGCATGGAAAGTGAATTCAGTGTGCCAGGTTCAATCCTGCTGGATTCTGTTTTGTTCACTTCACACTAATGCCATTAAAAAAGGCATGACTTCATCTTCCTCCAGCTATGGGCTAAATAACAGGGCAGACCGGCATTTGGCTTGAGATGGCAACCAGTCTAGGAGAAGGTAAACTCTGAATTCAAAACCAACCTGAAGATGGATGGGCTCCTTCAGGCTACCCTGACCAAGAAACACCTCTGATGCACTATGGGTAGAGTTTAAAAAAAAGAAATACTTAGAAAAAAAAATTACTCAACAGTTATGTAATATCAGTCTCCCTATATAGCAGTGAATGCCGGACAATGTCCTCACAGATGAAGAAGAGTGTTGAAGCAACAGAAATATGGTTTTACAAATATGGGAACAACAACAAAGTTTTAGAGGAAATGGAAACATTAAGAACATTTATATGCAGCATCAGAAAGAGTTCAAATTTCTAGGGCACACAATGAGGAAATAAAGCTGTGAAATTTGATATTCGCAAGAGATATTGAAGAGAAAAGAGACAGAGGTAAATAGCAACCTACCTAATGAGTAAATGGATGATAGAACAAGATTTAGGAGAGATAACAAAAACAAAATTTATTAAGAGCTACAAAGGACAGGAAACTATGGAGAGCATGACTTTAACTGTTTGTATAGAGATGATAGTTTAGACATTTCTGAATGAATTGGATGCCATACATGACATCCATATGAGAGTCTAGATCTGATGAGGCTATTTAAGGAAACAATATGAATTGGTTGTATAGAGATGATAGTTTAGAAATTTCTGAATGAGTTGGATGCCATACATGACAACCATATGAGAGTCTAGATCTGATGAGGCTATTTAAGAACATGACTCAAGTTTTAATGTTGATTTTTTAGTTTTGTAGTAATTTGCTGTGTTGGGCAAAGCTATGTTTAACACAGCCTATTCTATGTTCAATTTCCTTATTTCCTATATTAAATTTGTTAAAATTCGAACCTAATGCCAAACCAGCCAATCTAGTCTAACCACTCATTTGTTTTATTAGAGATGTTTTTTATCTAATTCCACATCCGTAATTATTGTATATGTGTTTGGTCTTGCCCCAGTCTATGTATAGTAGAAATTTCAGTAGGTGGGGGTGAAGATAATCCACAATGTGAACAGGCACAATAAATACACATGATAATATAATGATCACTTCAATGAGTTGCACTGGATCACCTTCATTTATTCATTTATGTAAAAACTATTTCTTTTGAGGAATTGTCATACTACTTACTATAATGAAAGAGAAAAGACAAAACTTTCCCATCCTTTTAACCCCACACAACAAATTCTATTAGGTCAGCCTCACTTATATATCAATCAATGTATCTATTCAGTATAGATATATATCTTATTAATCATTATCATTTTATAGAATCATTTGGTCTTAAGATGGTCAGAGGGGGGAAAATAACTATATAAGCACAAATATTATTATTGTATACGTTCATGCAGTATTGCAAAAATGGATTTTCTTGGATATATCAATAAGCAGAATATTAGGGTGTATCAAAAGTATTTTCCTTTTTTTACAGACATCTTGGGTATGACAATAAACTACATCCAGCAGAAAGACCACTGATTGGGACATTATGAGGAGTGTGGAACTACCTATTAATTGCTGTTGTTCTCATGTCCACACTTACCCAGGGTGGTAGCACCCATTAGGGTCCCAGTTATGGGCAAGTAGTTAACACTCAAAACTGGGGTCAAAACACTATAAAGGTATAGAAATGGATTTTTGTAGTAAAAATACCAGCAGTACATTTTTGAAAAAGAAATATTACCAGCAATACATTTTTGAAAAGATGTATTATCAGCAATACATTTGAATCTCGACAGAAACCCTCTTTACGAAAATACATCAAAGAAACCTGATCTACAAACTGATTTCTTACAAATACATATTCTATTGCTACACACCTATCCTAAAAATCTTGGCATTAAATAACCCTTTGAGGTTGATATACCATAAAACAAAATAAACCAAATAAGCTAAGCCAAGCTTTTTACAGACCTTTACTCCAAAGCTTACTTCATGTACATATCTAAAGACTATCTATGACACCTCCATTTTATTAATATTATTGTTATATATTGGGATGTATCAAAAGTATTTTCACTTTTTACAGACCTTTACTTCAGAGCTTATTCCATTTACAAATCATAGGTCTATCAATGACTCTACCATATTAATATTATTATTATATATTAGGGTGCATCAAAAGTATTTTCTTTTTTTACAGACCTTTTCTCTGTTATTCTGTGCATGCATTTAAAAACTAAGTCTCCACTATATTATTATTGTATATATTATCATATCATGTAATAAATAACTTATATATAAAAATTATATCATAATAAAATTATACCACACACACATACACACATATACATATATATATATATATATATATATATATATATATATATATATATATATATATATATTATTATTATTATTAGTGATCAGTGTATATATATAATGTATATATATATATATACATATGTACATAAATTCCCAAGATGATAGAATCCAGGTAGAACTCAATGTCCAGGACAGAGTAAGAATATAATATAAAAGGCTCAAACACTAATATTTTTGAGCCTTTTATACTATATTATATTATATTATATATAATTGTGTGTTTGAGCAGCACTCTCTCTTTTATACAAGTTTCATGGATTATTTTGTTTTTATTAAAGTGATAAAAATTTGCTTATAGCCTGGAGTTGTTCTCACTGGTGTGTAAGGTGAATACAGATTATCACTTTAAGGTTTAGGTGTCAGTATACATTAAGTCCTACCAACCACCTCTCTGTATACAGAAAGATTGATTGATTGATTTTTTATGGTTTATCAACCTGTTGCAGGTTATTTCAAGCCAGAAAATAATTTAGATTGTAAGAACTTTTTGGGTGGAGGTAATAATGACATAGTGATAAAAGTTAACTAATTAAGCGAGAGCTACGGGAGAAGAAGTGAATTCATACTTTTCCCAAAGGTATTTGCATGTAAATGAATATAATCCAACCAACGATTAGAAATTCTGAGCCATTATTCATTACACCACCTGCACATCTAAGCTTACAGAACCTAGTATTTCTAAGCAGTCACCCATCTAGATATTGACTGACCAGTTTTAACTTTGCTTAACTTCAGTTTTATGTAATATTTTTTTGTTAGTATATAACATTACTCTGGGGCTGTACATTTTTTTTTGGCCACAATATTTTTGTACTGATGAGAGATGAACTGGTTTAACTGTTTTAAATCATTATATTTCAGTACTACTAATTTGCAGTAATATATATTTTTTGTTTCCCACATTTTTTTATATTTGAAATTTAGTAAAATAATACATATGCTTCCTACCATGTATGGTGCACTTTTTCAATACCAAAACTCACCCTATATTTTCTACTCTGATGGTTTGTTTTAACACTTAAATGCCCCCTTTAGACATTCTGGTCATGGCAGGCGTGTACTACCCATAAATGCCCCTACTGCAAGGGGAACCTGTTTGCAGCCCCCAAACAGTGCTTTGTGACCCTCACTATCTTATCAACATTTGCTTTTTTTCTACTTACATTTATATATGTTACAAATTAAACTAAGCACAATTGACTATTAAAGGATGACAAATTTTTGCAGATTTTGACGTCATTCTGGGGTTCTTTTTTTTGTTCATCCAAATCTGTGAATTTGTTTTGCTCATGCTAAATCTTTAAAAAAATAAACACACTATTTTTTATCCATAATATTGAATATGTTAAAATTATTCAACTTATTAGCAAGAAAAACCTCAAGTTGACATTAAAAATTGACACAAAATATTGTTGATTTATTTAAGATGGAATGATCTATTTTATGTCATGTCTCTAATTTGTATTTAGATACATTGTATTTATTTTCAATTTTTTTTTTTTTTGGTGTGCACTTCATATAATCACAAATTTTAGAGAGTGCAAAGTAATCTTCAACAATCTTGAAAAATATGTATACAGGAAATATTTTTGTACATTACTAAGTATTTATATAGAGAATAATTTTATACTTATATTTATATAGAGAATACTTTTTTAGAATTACTATGTAAGTATTTATATAGAGAATAATTTTATACTTATATTTATATAGAGAATACTTTTTTAGAATTACTATCTAAGTAAGTATTTATATAGAGAATAATTTTATACTTATATTTATATGGAGAATACTGTTTTAGAATTACTATCTAAGTAAGTATTTATATAGAGAATAATTTTGTACATTATATATTACTATTTAAGTTTTGTTTTGCATATTAATAAATAAAAATAAATAACACTTCAATGCTCAAACTGAAATGGATATGGAAAAATATACTGACATCTTTGTATTTATCATCCATTAAAATATCTTACAGTGATATTTTTTCATGCACAATAATGTTCTCCTGCACAAGGCTCAAGTGTCACTCATTCATTACAGAGTAAGGGGTAAGGGCTACAGTATACAAAGATATATGGGGAAGATAATGGTTAACCCTACACTTGAACAGGTTAAGATTGTACTAATTTGAGAAGTGTTCTAACAGAGGATGGAAAATGTGACACTGAGATCCAAAGACGTATTGAAATAGCCAAAGATGCATTTCAAAAGCTAAGCAGAGTATTAAGAGACAGAAAAATTTCATTAGAAACAAAGAAAAGAGTACTGAATTGTTACGTGATATCAGTCCTCCTATATGGCAGTGAATGCTGGACAATTTTTTCAAAGTTTTGGTAGGGACTTGAATCAACAGAAATGTGGTTTTACAGAAAGATGCTGAGGATACTATGTATTGAACATCTGAGCAACGATGAGATTTTAGAGAAAATGGAAACAAAAAGGAGGCATCAGGAAGAGGCAGTTGAAATTTCTAGGGCAGGTAATAAGGAAAGAAGACTTGGAAAATATGATACTCACAGGACAGATTTAGGTAAGAGGGACAGAGGAAAGTGGTGTGTAACATACTTGATTGGCTTGAGTAAATGGATGTTAAAACAGGGTTTGGGAGAAATAACAAAAAGACAAAACTTATTATGAGCTACAAAGGACAGGAATATGGGTGGGGTGCATGATCGCCTATGTCCTGAAGAGATACGGCACAAAAAAAGAAAGAAGTAGTAGCAATTTGTGGGAAGAAGCTACTTGAATGGAACTTACTTCTCACCATTGTAATATGAAGGTAATGAGGGCAGTTAGTTACAATGTGTATGGTATGGCAGTTCTTAGCTGTTAAGGTTAAAACTAGTGGAACTAAGGAATATAGCTTGTTATGAACACTTTCCATTGAAATAGCAATAAAGTAGAGGGAGGCTTGCAATACTCCATCTGTAAGACTTTGCTGAAACTAATAGTTTATGCAGAAGGGATTTTTTTAATAGTTAAAGTTTTATTGATAAGATAACCTGCAGAAGATATCTACTGATAGCTACTTACTAGTTTTGCCTTGTTAATAGTAAATTGAAATATATATATAAGGCTAGTAAATTTTTAAAATATTTCATTTTTTTCTCAGGTTTTTATTCATATAGATTTTTTTTATTTGTTTTGGCTTTCACATTTAAGATCAAATTTTTGCCAAGTTCTTTAAAATTCTAATCATAACATCATATCAAGATTTAATGACATTGCATCAGCAAAGCCGCTAGAAAGATGTAATTTTCAAATTCAAAAACCGTGACCTCAATATAAATGTTGTCACGTAATCGTAGAGTTAGTCTCAATTTAAATGGAATGAATTTTTTCTAATACCCCCTATTGCTGCCAAGGATTATCATAAATTTTGGGAGAGTATAAATTCTTGATTTTTCAATCATTGTAAGTCCAGACCATCCCAAAATTAATTAATTTTAATTAAACATCATTTGGGTTGGGTATTTCTTTAGCAATTAACCAATGGAGTTGAAACCATTTTGGTTATTTCCTCTTAATTAATCTCAGATCCCAAAAATTCCTTCTTAAAAAAAAGGAATACATTTTGACAGAATTAAAAGCCTTTTCAAAACAGGCACAAACGGAAATATTTTAATAAAAGAGTAAATTACAGTAAATTCTGTCTCAACTCTTTGATAATAGTTATTTTTTAAACAAGAAAAAAAGAGATTCTATTTAGGCATTTATAACAGAGCACTAGATTGAATAATCATATATATATATATATATATATATATATATATATATATATACATATATATATATATATATATATATATATATATATGAATTTTTATATCACAAGAACAATTTAAGGGGAAAGATGTATGATACAAAAACTTTTTTTACTTTGTCATACATATTTCTCCTAGTGTATATATATATATATATATATATATATATATATATAATCAAAATAAAAAAAAGAACAGTCAGATTTATAATCCACCGTGCTCGATACACAGTAGAGCATAATATTATTATTTAAAAATATGTATTCATTGTAACATAGAAATTACCATGTTTCAGAACTAAAAACTAAACTTAAAGTTTTAAACTTTAATTTTAAGTTTAATTTTAAGTTTAATTTTAAATTTAGTTTTTAGGGAAAATGGAAACAAAAAGGACACTTACATTTAGAATCAGAATAAGACAGTTGAGATATCTAGAGTACATACTGAGAAAAGATGGCTTGGAGAATTTGACAATCACAGGTATGCCCTTGCATGGAGTATTGCTGCTATATATGGTCTGGGGCACCTTCTGTTTACCTCGGAGTTCTTGACAAGATCCAGAGACGGATATGTAATGTGATTGGCCCTGATCTGGCGTCTCATCTGCAGTCACTATCTCACAGACGCGCTGTCACCTCTCTCTGTCTCTTCTACAAATACTTTCATGGCAATTGCTCCGATGAGCTGCTTTCCCTGGTCCCCAGTCTCCATGAATACAAGCGCCTTACAAGGCTGGCATCCCGCTCTCACCCTTACACTGTAGAAACTTTAAAATGTAGCCGTCTCTTCTACTCCAATAGCTTCATACCTTGCACCTCTCGCCTGTGGAACACCCTTCCCAATTACTGTTTCCCTGATAGCTATAATCTCCAACTATTCAAATGTAATGTCAATCGACATCTCCAGTTACCTTGATCTACACAGTACCCTTCCCTTTATCCTATCACTCCTATCTGCTCTTGCTCCAAATCTTCTGCAACCCCCCTGCATCCTAGTGGCTTCATGCCTTGCTTGGGGCGCTAAGCTTAAAAAAAAAAAAAAAAAAAAAAAAGAAAAAAAAAAAAAGAAAAAGAGGAGCAAAAGAAAGCAGCAAGTAACCTACCTACTATGCTTGAACAGGGATTAGGAGAAATTGCAAAAAGATAAACTACAAAGGTTAGAAAGTTGTAGGAGCCATGATCGCCCACGACCTGAAGGAACATGGAAGAGTAGTAGGAGGAGGAGAAGAAAAAAATCAAATGCTCTTTAGGTAAGGAGGAGGTGGAGAAGAAGAAGAAAAAAAAAATTAAATGCTCCTTAGGTAAGGAGGAGGTGGAGAAGAAGAAGAAAAAAAAAATTAAATGCTCCTTAGGTAGCAGCACTGTGTAAAAACATGTTTGGGATAATAGATTTAACCAATACAAAATAAGAAACAATTAAAAATACCAGAATTTTTCTTCTTTTCTTTTCCCCATATTTCATTCTCTGATGAAGCTTTCATAAAAGCAAAATGTGCTAGATTTACAAATGTTTCCTATTTGTTCTGTTGGATTCCAATCCATATTTGATCTATATTCAATAATATACATGTTTTTGTTTTTTTTTTAATTATTTCACCCATGGCAACAAAGACACTAACATGCAAGGGGTTACTGAGTGTGAAAGAATATAAGAAAAACATTATTAAGGAGGGAGAACAATAAAAGAACAGAATTTAAGAGGGCAGAAGATAATGATTGACATTGCATTTAAATTTTTGAAGATTAAACTTGACTGGAAAGCAAGAAACTAGAAGAGGGTTCCACAAGTAAGAAGTGTGAGAAAAGAAACTATTAGCATGGAACTTATGTTTACATCTAGCTGTTCCCCACTGTAAAAAGATGAGATTTTCCCACCAATCTAATAATGTGCTTAAATCCATTAAGTTTAGGTACCATCATCAGAACATTTAACATGAAATGCATTCATGTATGAGAGGTTGCTAAAATTATTTTTATTTGGGATGGTTGCCTTTATTTGGATGTAAAGGGCTTGTATAATCTTTAATCTTAAGTATTATTAGAAAGAAGCTCTCTGCTTACCTACCTAAATCATCAACTGAAGTCAAGATCATAGTTAATTGGGAATTTTATCTTTTCTATTGCCATATAATATGTACTTCAACAGGACTACATATAGATTTGAATTCAGAATTTTCCTTTTCCTATACTGGTTGCCAACCATAACTAGAGATTCCAGCCTTTTCTGCTGTAAATCCATAGCTGGGGACATAAGAGATGAGGTTATATTTTCCTAAGAGTATTTGTGCAAAAGTTAATATAACAAAACTCGACTTGAATTTTAACTCAGCTCAATAATTTATTGTTTCAAGCTCCTAACCATTACGTTTAGGAGCTATGTGATATTATTGTAATTCTTCATTTTCTGTAAAATTTTATATGCAGCCTTTATTTAAATTAGTATTTTCTTTTTCAGACAAAAATTTTAGAATCTGAAATTAGGATTAGAAGTTGGATACAAATGAAAATAATATGCCTTCTCTTTACATTTTAAATAAAAGAAGAATAAATACTACACTTAGATCTTTGCAATCAGCAGTGAACAGAACAATAATTATATATCATGATCAAAATAATCGTCTTTAACAAACAAATTTCCTGTGAACAGTTCTTTCGTCTATTGATTTTTGTACTATCGGAATCAAAGTCATTTGCAACGCTTTCAGAAACAAGCCTTTGACTCCTTTGTCATCTTGCAGTTGAATCAATAGCATCCATATTTAAAGTCATAATGACAAAGTAGAAAAAATGTTTTGTCCTTTATATCTTCATCAGTCTAAAAAATGTCTTTGTTGATGTAATTATATAAACATAGGAAGATGAAGGGTAACATAAAAATGTAAATGTTGGTAAGAATTATGCATAGATAGGAAACACTGAAAATGTTGAAATTTCAAACTTTTAAATTTTATTAAGTTTTTTTTTTAGATGTGTTTATGTATATAGTCTAGTCAATTTCATTTAGTTTCCTTATGTCTTTGTTATATAGGAATAAAGTGTCACTGCTGACACTTGAGTTTGAACATAGATTGCCAGTGAACAAACACAGGTGATCCCATTATTGAATTAAGTAGACCACATGACTATAGTGGAAATGCATAAGTAGAAAGTAGTGTGACATCTAAATGATTGCATTTCTAGTCTATCCTCTATTACTATTCAGATCACCATTTCTACTCTATCCTCTATAACTATATGGACCACTATTCTCCACTCTATTCACTATACTATTTCTCTGACCAGATCACTATACGGGTTACTTGTTGAGCGAGTAATATCGATCAAGTACTATTTGTGAGAGTGTTATTTGAAGACGACTGACACCAACATTGTTCAACAGCATACTATAAATGTATCTGCAGTTACAAAGTCTCTACTACAACGAGCATTACGAAAGTAACACAGAGTATTTGTTGACATCACAAAACTTTTGTTTCTGTTTTTGTGGCTTTTATTATTGAGTATCCCACATTATGATAGAAGATCTGCCAAGAGAGATGTGGGATATTTGCATATCCCAGCAACACAAATACTTATTGTCATATCAGGCTGAAACACCAGTTCTCATACAATCACCGAAGTTAAGCAACATCAAACCTGGTCAGTACCTAGATGGGTGACCACTAGGGAATACCAGGTGCTGTATTGGATAATGGCTTGAAAATGGAGATCAGGGAGTTGAGTTCCAATTCCAGTAGGGTTCGTTATATTCACTTATGCACTTTGGAAAGATATGAATCCACCTCTTCTCTCCCCAGTTATGGGTTAATTAGTAGGATTTATATCAGTAAATCATTATTATCTCTCAGAAAGAAATTCCTACAAAAAATATTTTCTGAGTTTAAATAACCTGTATAAGTTTGATAAGCTGTAAAGAACAAATCAAAAAGCTCTGCTCATAGGAGCATTACTGCTGACAGATCCAGAAAGAGCTGAATTGAATGAAGGATAGGGAGGGATCCGACTAAATGAGAATCACAAGAAGGTATGGGATGTGGCATGGTAGTTGCGTTGATTTGATAGAAAACTCAACCTCACTAACAATTAATCAACAACAGTGAATGACACAATGCTGGACATGCCAAAATTTCTAGGTTTACTTAGTTCCCATAATGAATTACTGCTTCAAGTACAGTATTAGTTGCCTAGTCAGATTTGTCTACATTTCTGAGATGAGGTATTATGTACACTATTTACATTATTTGGACTATTGTCCTCATCTTTGTTGCTATATTTATCACAAAGTTTCCGCTAATGTATGCTCTGGCCTTCTTCATTTGGTTGGAATGTTGAACTGAACCCTTTATTTCACTCACTGGGGTAGACTGTTCTAGTTCCATGTGCCATGTCTAATGGATGTCAGTTATCAGTTATCTCCTGTTAATTCCCCTTTCCAAGTTCTCCACTGCCATAACCGGGTATTGAACTCACAAATCTTTTGGTCCTGTCACATGGCACAATGGATAAAGGCATTGGTTAGATCCAGTGACAAGACCCAAAAATTTGTGAGTTCAATACCTGGTTAAGGCAGTGGAGAACTTGGAAAGGAGATAACATAACAGACATTCATTAGACATGACACATGGAACTAGAACAGTCTACCCCAGCAAGTGAAATAAAGGGTTCAGTTCAACATTCCAACCAAATGAAGAAGGCTGGAGTGTACATCGGCCGAAACTTTGTGATAAATATGGAAACAAAGATGTGAGGACAATAGTCCGAATAATGTAAATAGTATAGTCAGATTTGTCACTGAAAGATTAGTTATGACTGTGATTTTATTAATATTGGAAAGACTCATGAAATAAGTAAATTTCTGCATTGGTCATACGAGCAACACACTTTCTCATAAGTTAACTTGTCACTTATTGAAACTTAGTGCAATTTAGGCATATATCACATCACAAACAAGCAAAATACATATATAAGATAATACCAAAATTCTATACAGTACACACTGTAACGAAAGGTTCAGAATATTCGAAGGTGTTATTATAAAAAAAAGAACCTGCTCATTATTTACATTATTCAGACTATTGTCCTCATCTTGGTTGCCATATTTATTACGTTTTGGCCGTTGTACGCTCCAGCCATCTTCAGGTGGTTGGAATATCGAACTGAACCCTCACTGGGGTAGACTGTTCTAGTTCCACATGGCATGTTTAATGGATGTCAGTTATCAGTTATCTCCTGTTAATTTGCCTCTGAAAGTTCTCCACTGCCTTAACCGGGTATTGAACTCACACTCTTTGGATCCTGTCACTGGATCTAACTAACGCCTTTATCCACTGTGCCATGTATCCTTGAGGACATCTGTGAATAAATAACTGTGTAGGAGTGAGTGAAGTAAAGGGTTCAGTTCGACATTCCAACCACCTGAAGAAGGCTGGAGCGTACAATGGCCGAAACGTTGTAAGAAATATGGCGACAAAAATGAGGACAATAGTCCAAATAATGTAAATAATACCTCATCTCAGAAATATAGATAGATACAAATGAACCTGCATTAAATAAAATACATTTCACCACAAGAGCATTTAAAATGTGTGTAAAATATTTAAAATGCATACAAAATAATTCTAACTAGAAAAACCTGTGAAAATTTCATGGTTTTCCTATTTGAATTTCTTGCTGAATCTTAATTTTTAAATTAATGATTGAATAAGCTCATGGTAAGTTCTATGACAATAAAATATCTGTAGAAAACCCCCTATCACATTGATAAATATTTGAGCTTTAACATGAGGCATGGTGGAGCAATGGATAGCGGCTCGAAGTGAGGAATCAGAGAGTAGAGTTCAAAATCCAGTTGAATCCATTACGTTCACTTACATGCTAATACCCTTGGGAAAGGTATGAATCCTCTTCTTCCCCCAGCTATTGGTAAATAGCAGGAGAGTGACTTGTATGGTAACTGCTCTACTGCAGAAAGAAATGTCATCCTAGTGCGGGGAAAAATCTGCCTCGTCAGTCATGTATCAAAAGATACATGATTGCCTAAGCATGTATCACGTATGGCACATAAATGACTGAACATTTGTATATATGAATGCTGGTTGTAATTTTAAGAAGTGGGTACAAATGAAAAGATTAAAAATTGACAACTTTCTCTATTTCACTGAAACAACCATTAAACACTTCTATCTTCCGTTTCTTTCTTTCATTAACTTTCTCATTAAAACCAAGTAGCACACATCTTGTTTTTCTATTAGGTTGGTGCAAAAATAATGTCGTTTTTTTGACGTTCAACTTCAAAAGAAAAACGACATTATTGGAATAGTCCAGCATTTATGAAATGCCGGCAGGAGACGTTAAACACTTTAAACATCTTTCCTTTTCTTTCTTCCTAGCCAAATCCTCCTCTTACAAACATTTCTGTTAATAATAATTCTAAAATAATTTACCAAACAATTTTTGGTGATTGCCTTATTTGGTTTCCTTCGTCCGATATTGTGCATCTGAAAAATGACTGGGATCAAAGTGGAGTATCTGTCCTTGGGCATATAAACTACATTTCATCTCTCAGTTGCAGTTTTGTCTGTGTGCAAATCAGATGTACCTCTGTCTGTAGACAGAGCACAACTAAAAATAATTTTGAGAAGTACCTGGTCTCAGGAAACAGCTGCCAATGGCAGTACCTCCCTCACTGCACTAAAGAACCAGTAGTAATACTAATGCTAATGCAACTGACAGTTGTGCTAGCATTAGTATTAATCTGATTCTCTCTTTTCACTTCTATCTTCCCTTCTTTCTTTATTTCTTTCATTTTGTCACTGAAACCAAGTAGTGTCTTCTCCCCTCTTTTCACAGGAATTGTCCATTATTTATGAGGTATTAGCAGAGTGTAATGGTCATGCATACTAATGAAGGGATGGACAAGAACAATTATAATAGGATTGACTATCCACAGTCATGGATGACTAGTAAGGATTGTGTCATAAAGGCAAGCATATGCAAGCAAGATGAACATGAGGATGGTGATGATGATGATTTCTTTCATCTTAATTATAGTTGCTTTTTATTGCAACTCTCTGAGCCATTTTAACACAAATAAGCAAACAATGCAAATCAAAAATATAATAAAAATAAGTTTACAATAAAACTGAAATTTGTTTTCATTTATTTTTTCTTGGAAAGCCTGTCTTAGCATAACAGAGGCTCTACCACCTGACCCATGAAAATCAACCACTGCAGATCAGATCAAACATAATAGACTTATTTCTTTTTATCTTTGATTGCCTAGCACTGCCACCTTTGATGTCTTGTTTACATACACTGTTAGCGTTAATGAAAAATAAGGCCATATCCCTGCATGACATAGACTATCATGGTCCTCCACAACTTACTCTCTTTAATATCTGTGAATTGTCAAGATTTCTTTGGAGAGATAATGGATTGGTTTCCCTTCAGGACTTAAGCGATCACGGCCCTCCACAGCTTCCATTTTTTAATATCTATGAACTTCCATGGTTTCTTGGGAGAAATAGTGGATTAGTCTCAATTTGGGATATAGGAAATTATGGCTCTCCACAACTTCCTCTAACATCTGTGAATTACTGTGATTTCTTGGAGGAGATAATGGATTGGTTTCCTTTAAGGAAATAAGCTATCATGGCTCTCCACAGCTTCTATTTTTAATATCTATGAATTTCTATGGTTTCTTGGAAGAAATAAAGGATTAGTCCAACTTCAGGATGTAGGTGACCCATGGCTTTCTGCAACTTCTTTTTAATATCTGTGAATTGGTATGATTTCTTGGAAGTGATAATGGATTGGTTTCCCTTCAGAACACAAGCGACTTTGATTCTCCACAGCTTCCATCTTTTAATATCTATGAACTCCCATGATTTCTTGAAAGAAATAATGCATTGATCTCATTTCAGGATGCAGGCAATTATAGCTCATCACAGTTTCCTCTATTTAATATGTGTGAATTGCTATTTTCTTGGGAGAGATAATGGGTTGGTTTCCCTTCAGGACATAAGTGATCATTGCTGCATTAAGACAAGCTTTCTCAGGAAAAAGGAATTTGAATTTGAGCCCTGCCAAAGGTCTATAATTTATTTTCATTCTTACTTGCTTACTAAAGGCTGTAGAATGACAAGCTAAGATTTGTGAATAAAAAGCAAGTGAAATCAAGATAGAAGTAATACTAGTCAAAAAATAAGAAGAAAAGGAACAAAAAGTTATGATGAAAAGTGAGAATAGGAAGGACTTGACGAAAACAGAAACAATTACAAAGACAAATGAGGAAACAAAAGAGAAAGAAAAAATGCCAATATGAAAAAAAGTAATATTAAAAAGAATAAAAATCAGAGAAAGACATGGCTAACATAAAAAAAAAGATGGAGGTGTATAATAAATAAAATGATGAAAGAGTGGTCAGAGAAGTTTAAGAGTAAGGTTGGTCAGAAGGGCAAAGGAATTAATGTATGCTCATCTCATCTTGGTTAGTGTTCTAAGAATTTTTTTTTTCTATTTCTTAAACAAGGCATTATCAAATATTATTATTTTTTGACAAGTATTTCTTGTTCACTTTTTTTTTTCATTACAACTCTCAAGGTTTCAACAGTCATTAGCAAACAATATTGATAACAAACAATAAAGAATAAGCCTGCAATTAAACTCAAATTTGTATCCTTTTTCTTTTGGAAGCTTGTCAGTTGCTTTACTAGTTAGGCTACAGAAACTGTCTTGTTGTAGTCATTCAAATCTAACCATAATATCATACTTTCTTCAAATCCCATTTAAGGTTTAGCCTTTCATATTATTCCTGATCTGTATTGCTTACTCGTGAATAAAGAATGAATATCTGAGAGTTATAACTGAAAGGCAGCTGAAATGAAAATGAAAGAAATACTAATAACAAGTAAAGAGAGATTGGAATGAAAACTCAGAAATAAAAATTTGAAGAAAACAACAATTACAAGAACAAATAAAATGATGAAAAAGAGAGTGAGAGATAAAATGGCCATGAAAAAAGTAATATTAAAGAGAATAAAAATCAGAGAAATACATGGCTAATGTGAAAAATGATGATGGTGTATAATAAATAAAAGAATGAGAGAAAGGTCAGAGTAATTTGAGAGTAAGGTTGGTCAGAAGGGCAAGAATTATTTTCCAGCTCAGAGTAACAATAGCCTTAGATAAACATCAGAGACAACCCTTCCCCTCGTTTACTTCATAATCATGTGAAGAGTCAATAACTTACAAGCAAAGGCTGAAATACTCTCTTCCTCTAAAACAAACAACAGTAAACAAACATACAAGAAACATAAACCTTTCTGCCCATACCTAAACTCAACATCCAATCTGTCAAGAAGTTACAAATTGTGTTCTTTTTATTATTTTATTATTATTGCAACACTAATCAAAGATTCTACCCTTCAATTTTTTGTACTTTTATGTTTGTTTTAAGATCTCTCTGAAGAAAGCAAATTTTGGCATTTGAATTTTCAACTCATCAAATCCAGTTGGAAATTAAACATTTCAAGCAGTTTGCCAAATGTCACACATGCAGCCATCTTGTTCCTCTTTTCCCATCCATTATGCCAACAAGAATTTCTTATTTTTTGTCTTTTTATCTTTTCTTCTTTCTGTTTAAGCAAACTACAATTTTCTACTGTCTTATTTATCTGAATGAAACAAGAGGGTGTAACAACAAGATTTTGTTTGGAACCATAATTTTAAAATTCAAGAATGAGTGACTCATTTGTTAACATTGCATTTCCTCAGCACCTTTCTTAATGTCTTCTTTTTTTTTAAATATTTTTTATCTTCTTTAATTTTCAACTTTATTATTTCACTCTTTTTATTCCTATTTATTCTCTTAAACCATGCAGAATACACTTTCTCTCTTGCCATTTCTCTAACCCTCATTTTTTTCTCTTTTTTCCCTTTTATTTTTTCTCTATCTCTCTCACTTTTTCTCTATCTCTCTCTTTCAGAGCTGGTGCTTACTACCCCTGAGGACACAAGCCTGATTTTATTCTTGGACAGTGCTTTATGACACTCACTATCTTATTTATATTTGCTTTTCTTTTCTACCTATATTAATAAATGAGTATAAGTCTAATGTTGAATTGTATTTTATCATTGATTCATGATATGTAACTATGTCAAACATAAGGCAGGTTTTATTATTTAATAAGGGTAGATTAATCTGAGTCAAGGTCAAATATGGGGAAATGGAAGTGAAAGTATTTCAGCTTTGAAAATCAGGATTCAAAAATCCTATTTTTTATTTGATTTTGAACTCTTGTAAGATTAAATGCTTAATTATGTCAACCTTTATGGCTGATGTTAAACATTACTTTTTTTTCTCATATTTTGATTAGCTTTTTCATTAGGTTCTTTTGTCTTTTCTAAATTTCTTCTTTGCCACTTTCTTTTCTGTTATTCACTGGTCTTTCATTCTTTCTGGTTTCCTTTCAAGGTTTCCTCCATTTTTCTCTCTCTCTTTGCCTTTCTGGTCTATCCCTGTTTTCTGTGTTCTTAAAGGAATGCAAGAAAAACATCAATTATAAAAAGAGAGCATGTAGGGTTGTCAGCAAGAGAAACATCCCAAGATGCAAACTATGATTGTAGATGTTAAAATATCGAATTTGGAAGCATTTTAACAGATGGCAGAAAACAGGACACTGAAATATGAAGGCATATCGAAATAGCAAAAATGCCTTCCAAAAGCTAAGCAAAGTATTAAGAAACAGGAAAATATCATTAGAAACAAGAAAAGAGTGCTGAACTGTGTGCAATATCAAACTTCTTATATGGCAGAGAATGCAGGACAATTTCCTTGTAGATGAAAATGAAATTTGTGACAGCAGAAATGTGGTTCTACTGAAGAATGCTGAGAATACCATGGATGGAGCATGTAAGCAACGAGAAAGTTTTAAGGAAAATGGAAAAAAAGGACACATGGTTAGGATCAGAAATTTCTGGGACATATAATGAGGAAAGAGGATTTTGAGAATCCGAAACTCACAGGATATATTGAAGGCAAGAGGGACAGGGAGAAACAATGAGTAACCTACCTAACAAATTTGCATAAATGGATGGCAGAACAAGGTAGAGATTGTAAAAAGACAAACTTTACTAAAAGCTACAAAGGATATGAATTTGTGGAGAGCTATGTTCACCAATGTCCTGAGACATAACAGACAGAAGAAGAATATTGTGAACTATTATAATTATTTATTACTTCTTTTTCTCTTTTTCTTCTTGATTGAATATTACCCCTTTCTTTCCTCCATTCTTTCTTTACTCTTTTTCTCTCTAATCCAATATCCTAGTTTTTCTTCTGTTTTCTTTCACATCACTTCCTTCTTTTCTTCCTCTATCAGTCAGTTATTTTTAATGAAATGGAAGTAAATTTTATTTTAAAAAAATAAATCCAATTTTCTTTCAGGATCAAGGTCATCACTTGTGTCATTGTTTCTTGCTTTGTGTTCTTTTCTTTATCATATCTGGATTTGTCTCTTCATATTTTATTCTGTCTTTCTTTAACTTCCAATCATTTATTCTCTTCTTTTTTTGTGTTTAATGTTCTAAGTGTCCTTCAAGTTTCTTTCTCCACCTCTTCCTATCATCTTCCCAGTTTCAGTCTATTTAATAGACATGGCTCCAATTTTAGAAGAGCCCAGCTTCCTAGATCAGAGACAAATTTCTTCAGCTTTAATTATAAATATAATTAAAAAAGACAGAAAAGGAAAGCCAGAGATACAACAATAAAAACAAATTGCACTTACACACACACATACACATAAACCAAACACACATGCACACACACACCAAACAAAAGCTTCCATATCTTCAGAAAGGATCTTGAATGACATTTCAGATAGATGGATGGTGAGTGAGTAAGCATGGCTTTGGTGTGGAGACAAAAGATTTCTGTCCCTCTAAACATGGTAAGGTAAGGATAGGGAGTTAAAACAGGATGGGGGAATGGGTTTGTCATCTTGAAATTTTTGAATTAAAAACATACATCTTTGGAAAAGGCAGAAAGAATAAGCAAGTGAGAAAAAATATTAAATTTGAAAAAGAAAAACATCTTTATTAAAAAAAAAAAAATGATGAAAGAGAAAAATTATAGAACCCATTGGCTGAAGTAATGATATTTTTGTGCTATCTTTCTACTTATTTTATGAAAAGCGATTTAAAAAAAAAAAGTCGAGGAAGACAAAATTTTTTTAAAAAAAGTGACAAAAATGAATTTTAAATAATATTTTCTTTTTTTTTTTTAAATTATTCATATTTTTTGTCATTTTTAAAATCATTTTTTCTTTGGTATACATTTTTGGTGCAGCACTCTGATTTTGAGAGTTGTTCAATGTTTGGGTTCAAAGACGATAGAAATGGGTGAGGTAACAGAGTGAGAAAGAGAGAGTGAACATTTCTTTTCCCCAATCCCTCGATCTGTCAGTGTGTCTTACATAGAAACATATCATTAAGCTTCAAGATTAATATCTGACATGTTAGGTAGAGAAGCAGGGGTGGGGGAATTCAAAGGCGGATAGCAGTTTTATTATCATTATTATTCTTTAAAAATTTAAATCTTTATATAACACAATCTTTCTGTTTTTATGCACATATTAAAATTTGTGTGTGTGTGTGTATGCATGTGTGCATAGCACATATCTTATTAAACTTATTAATATAACTCTATATGTATGCAAGGGGATGCTGAAAAGTACTCAGCTTGACCCACTTCCTCAAATCTGCTCAAATGATCAAACAACAGAATATTTTTGAAAATGGCTTGGTTAGGGTGAAAAATTTTCAGCACTGCATTGCACACACACACACACACACACACTCATACATAAATATGTATTTACACATACACACACTCATACATACATATGAACTTACATACATACATATGCACTTACACACAAACATATATATATATATATATATATATATATATATGATAACAATATATAAATTTTTTGTATATCAAGAACAATATTGGGATGAAGTCCTAAAATATGAAACACATCACACAAAAACATTTTTACACATTGTCATACATCTTTTCCCTAATATATATATATATATATATATATATATATATATATATATATATGTATATATAAATATAAATATGTAGTTGGCTTGATGTGAGTTTGTGACCCTGGGTTTCATGCTATTTGTGACCGTCCGACAAACTCAAAGTTTGTCTGATGATTGCAAATAGTGTAAAACCCAGGGTCACAAACTGACATCAGTTCAACTAAATATGTTAGCTCTATCACTGATATTGAGTACTTTCCAATAAGTACCATGCATATGTAATATATACATAATATATATAAAAAATTGCATATATATATTTATACACACACACACACATATATATATATATATATATATATATATATATATATATATATATATATATATATATATATATATATATATATATATATTCTGAGATGAGGTATTGTAACTATTTACACTATTTGCATTGTTCAAACTGTTATCATTATCTTTATCTCCCAATTTCTTGCTTTGCTTGCTAGTAGTGTGTCCGGCAAAGTATTAATGCATAATGGTCCTGATTCAATGTTCGAAGGTCATTAGGGTGGCATTTTGTGTCATAAGATAGTTGGTCAATGTAGGTAGTTGCTGGGTGACCAACTCATCTTGTGCCATGGATAGGTGACCAGAACAGTAGATCACTTGCAAGTTCTTGTTTTGCTTGCCAGCAGTGTCCTACAAAGGATTAATACAAATATAAAAATTTGTCACTTAGCTGATTGATGCTATATTCAGCATCTGATGTATGGTAGATGAAACATTTTGTAATCATTCTGTCCACTCATCTGGAGGTTTCAGCAATTGACTGTGGATTTTCTCATCTTCATTATTTTTTATACAAAGTTAAAAATTAATTTATGCACTAGTTATTGGTGTCAGGGTGACTTTTTTTTCTTTGTGTGCGTTTGTGTATACATGTAAATGTGTGAATATCTGTATGCATAAAATGTTGTGTTATTTCTCCTTTTCATAATTTTCTTGTCTCTCTTTACTTTCTCCCTATTCCTTTTCCTTCTTCTCTCTTTCAGCTCTGAGTGTCAAAGATATTCATACATATAGATATTTCTTTCTTTTTGTCTACCAGCCTGAATATTCAAGAAATTTTACTAGAGAAAAATATGTGAAAATAAATAAATATACTGTTTAATAAATAAACAGAGTGTTTACTCAAATATGAGTATTTAAATAACATTTAAGTAATAAAATTTGTTAGATTAATAAATAAAAAATCAATCCCTTTCTTTAGAAATTAGTTTATTTAGTTTATGATATGAAACTGAGCAGATATGTCAATTTCAAATCAGAGAAAAACCTGTGCTTAAAGGCACTATTCAACTTTGCTTGGTGACCAACATACGCCATGGTAGAGAGGTCGAAAGCACATCAGATCTAATGACAATTTCCACTAGGGGAATGCATGTTCGAATCCTGCTATAGAGCGCATATTTTTCTCTAATAAGATTTGTCAAATATTCAGGTTAGTAGACAAAAATAAATAAATGTTTAATAAATAAACGGAGTGTCTACTCAAATATAAGTATCCACTAAAAATACATACATAGGTAAAAATCCATGGGTAAGTAATCCAAGTAGATCCTAATAACATAAAATATTAAAACGGATCCAGAAAAGAGAGTTCAATATATTTATTATAGGGCATATAAATGAATTACATATAAATGAAAGTCTATTACCTCATTCAGATGGCCATTTCACCCCCGGGATATTCTCCCTGGGGCTGGTCTATACAAAGTGTCTTTCTCTCTCTCTCTCTCTCTCTCTCTCTCTATATATATATATATATATATATATATATATATATATATATATATATATATATATATTAGGTTGGTGCAAAAATAATGTCGTTTTTTTACGTATTTTTCAACGTCAGAAACCGACATTATTTTTGCACCAACCTTATATATATATATATATATATATATATATATATATATACTACAGGCAAAAAGTTTGAGCAACACTGCATTTCTTTAAAAAAAACACCTTAAAATAACATAATTTTGTATTTTTTTTTAAAGCAAAACATTAAATTTCAGTAACTACATTGTGTGTGTGTATATATATATACATATATATGTGTGTGTGTGAATAATGATATATAATTTTGTATAATTTAATATACTAACAAACAGTAATTAGAAAAATAGTATGACAAATTGGAAAAAAGTTTTTGTGGCGCATTTCATCTGTTAAGATTTCATCAGACTGGGCTTTGTTGATGTTGTCATGTCTACACATGCACATGAAACGAGAGACATTGGTAGTTTCAAAATTTTTGAAAGAATATTTTTTTTTTGGAAGAATATTTTTTCAGTCTAGCCAAATTCATCTGTATTCATTTTCTATTTCTCTCCATCACCTTTGTCCCTGACTATCCCACATAGTGACATCAGAAAATCTACCACAAATGGTGATATATTGTAAGAGCCTAGACACAAATTTACCGTGGCTGAACTAGTGATCAAGGCACCTTCCAGATATTTTCATCTTAGTGGATTATTTTTTCTTTTAATCAAAGTAAAATTCCGTTTGTCAAAATTGTGGTCAGTTTTGTAACAGTGAACAACCAATGCGTTTTGTGTGTTTTTTAAAATGCCATTTGAGTCTTTTGTTATAGAATTTCACAAGATTGAAAAAATATTCTTTCAAAAAAAAAAATAATCTTTCAAAAATTTTGAAACTACTAGCATCTCTTGTTTTGTGTGCATGTGCAGATGTGACAACATTAACCAAGTCCAGTCCGATGAAATTCTAATGGATGAAATGAGTCACAAGAGCTTTTTTCCAATTTGTCATACTATTTTTACATATATATATATATATATATATATATATATATATATATATATGTATGTATGTATGTATGTATGTATAATGTACATGAGCAATAGATTGATCAAGTTTAGACTTAATCTTATTTAAAATTAGGATTCAATGTGAAATCAGACATGCATAAGGCCTCTGATTTCTTTCAAAAAAAAATATAAGATGACGTGATTATCTGAAAGATTATTTTTTTAATCATTTTCCCCAAGCAAGGCAATAATGCCACTAGGACACAGGGCATTACATAGAGAAAGAGAATGAAGTCTTTAGTGAGTAAAAAAAGAGGGAAAAGCCTATAAAAGAACAGAATTCAGGAAGGTAGATGGCGATTGCATTTAGATTTTTGAAGAGTCTAGGTGGCATGAAAGCAAAAAATCAGAAGGGAGTTCCACAGACAAAAAAAGTGTGAGAAAAGAATCTATTAAAATAGCTAGTTCAACAGTAAAACAGTGAAACCTTGTTGCCAACCTTGTAACATGCTTAAATTCATGCACTCAAGGCACTCATTGAGAAAGTGACTGAAGTCAAGATACCAAGTTAAGAACCACAACATGACAAACCCTTCTCTGGATTTTGTTGAGAATCTTGTGATATATAGCCAGATCACCAAACCAGATCAGGCAGTAATATTCTATGGTTTGTCTTTTTTTTGCCTTTTCCATTTCCTCTCAGTCAAAATGTAAAACTTATTTTTCGGAAATTCTGAGATGAGTCATTTTTATTCCAAGCATTTGGCCACCATTTTTCTACCTTCCAGTATTAATAGATACCACCCCAAAATATTTAAAAACAACCCTTTCTGTTGCTGCTATCCATACAGAATGAAACACCCGATAAAGTTTATAGATTAGCTGAAATGTGATAACGAGAAAAAGAATGAATTCAGTAATCCAAACAACTGCTGGATTAATAATGACTCTTCTTAAAATTATAGAAGGCTGTAGAATGGATCAGACAAAACAATGTAATCATAAGAAAAGCAAAACAAAAGAATGATTTAAATCATTCAATCTACTCTTGCAATGATAATAACTTTTCTCAAAATTACAGAAGGCTACAGAAGGGATCAGAGAAAAGTCATTCATTACACATTATATGACAAACGACACCCAACATAACCACATCTGCACAAGACAATGTAAGACCCTAGCGGGACTAAAAAGTCATAATTACACTGCTGATAGTTGAGGATGGCTCAAGTGATAGCATTGCTCAAAATCAAGTTGCGATCATCATATAAATATATAATGGTTGCAACAGTACGAAAAACAAATACAAGGTAAGGATGGCTATAAATTCAGATATACAGTGAGCTTATGTGTTTACTTGATTTTTTTATTTTTCTATTTTTTGTTGTCAAGAGTTCTTTCAGAAACAAACAGATGTGAAATGTGTAAGATTTGCTTAAGGTATAGATAGCAGTTATGACACTTGAAACATCAGGAGTTATCAATAAAACACAAAGAATAAGTCCCGGAAAGGTGTTTTCACAATAGAGGTCATCCAGTACAGAAGAGTCTCAGCTTACACGCACCCCCCACCACCACCTGACCAAATCCACCTTCTATGGACTCATTGAAAAGATTTACTGAATAGCAGCAGCAGCAGCAACAGTGTGATGCATATGACTCTACATACTTGTTTTGACACTATACACATCCAATACATTATTCAGACTTTTATCTTATCTTTATTTTTTTTTTTTTAAGCCAGAATGCTTTTATCTAACTAATAAGCAACCCTCATAACATGATTGTTTATCTCATATTGCAGGCTCGGACACAGAACATAATTCTTTATTTCCCTAACTCACTTGAAGGTGGATAAAGGCAACCATTAAGGCTAATACTTTCTTTTTTTATAGGAAATAAGGAAAGAGGGTTTGGAAAATCTGATACTCACAGGACAGATTGAAGGGAAGAGGAACAGAGGAAAACAACACATAACATACTTGGTGAGCTTTATGGCAGAACAGAGCTTAAGAGAAATAACAAAATGTCACAATCTTTTAAGAGCTGAGTCATGATTGCCTATATCCTGATGGCACATAAGGAAGAATTAAAATTAGTTGCAAATATTAGGTTGGTGCAAAAATAATGTCGTTTTCTCACATGATAAAATATGTGAGAAAACGACATTATTTTTGCACCAACGTAATAAATAAATAAGGAGATACAACTCTTTAATTAGGATGTGTGCATAATAAAACAATTATCAGCATTGGAAGTTAAATTGTCATGCAGGTTTCAAATTCCAGCCAAGGTTGCTGCATTCACTTTCACACAAATACCCTTTGCAAAGTATGAATCCATCTCTTCTTCCCCCAGCTAGGGGTTAATAGCAGAGCAGACGAGGTTATCTAGCTTTGATTAGCAACCACTCTAGAAGAAGAAATTCAAAACCAGTTGTCATGAGGCTAGCAACTTCACTCCATAACAAACATCTTCTCCTTCTATGTGCTGTGTAACTTCAGGACATGAGTGATCATGGCTCTCCACAATTTCTTGTCCTTTGTAGCTCTTAATAAATTTTGTCTTTTTATTATTTCTCCTAAACCTTGTTCTACCACCCATTTACTCACACTCGCTAGTTAGGTTATGCATTGTTTTTTTTTACATTCTTCTTGGATTTTATATGTTTTGTGAGTATTAAATTTTCCAAGCCTTCTTTCTTCATTATGTGCCCTAGAAATTTCAACAATCTCTTTCTGATCTTAAATATAAGTTTCCTTTTTGTGTCCATTTTCTCAAGAACTTCATCATTGCTCAAATGTTTGGTTCATGGTATTCTCAGCATCTTTCTGTAGAACCACATCTCTGTTGCTTCAAGTCTCTTCTTCATTTTTGGGGAGATTGTCCAGCATTCACTGCCATATAGGAGAACTGATGCTATATAACAGTTCAGTAGACTTTTCTTTGTTTCTAATGAATTTTTTCTACTTCTTAATACTTTGCTTATCTTCTGGAAGGCATCTTTCACTATTGCAATGTGCCACTTTCCGTCACCTGTTAAAACCACTTTCGAGAAATTTAAATTTTTGTACTTATTTGATTTTGGTATCCCCAATTTGTAATTTGCTGTTTATTTTGACAACCATAGATTCTATCTTCTTTCAATTGATATTCAGTCCTTTCTTCTTGCTTTCCTTCACTACCTTCTGTAGGAATTATCGTCATTTCCTTTTTGTATCTGCTATCAACACTACCTGCTACAGAAACCACAGCAGCAGGGTGGTGAAGCTGTGACCATTATACTGTACAGCACCACCCAGGAAATGCCCCAAAACATCATGCAATGCCAGTGCATTTAAAGTGAAAAAAGATGGTGCACAGGATCAATCCCACTCTCTTCTCTGAAAGGAAGACAGTTCCACAAGCAAGAAGAGTAAGAAAAGAAACTGTTAGCAAAGAACTTGCAGTGACATCTTGCCAGTTCAACTTTATAATGATGGGGCTCTGCTGCCAATTTAGTGCTGCACTTAAATTCATGCAGTCTAGGTATCACAGGGCAAAGTTCATCAGAACAATTATCATGAATGTATTTAGAGAAAAGGCACATGGAACCTAGATTATGGTGGTGGAAAAGTGACTGAAATCAAGATGTCAGGTCATTATCAATAACAATACATTTTTTGCAGAAAAATTTTTTTACTGTAAAGAAAATGTTTTTCTACAATATAGAGGTATAATTATTTTTATGTATCAATTAATAATTTTTTCATTTCTCTTCCATTTTCATTGTTGATATGATTTCCTTTTCAGCTCTTGTAACATACACACATTCGATAAGTGAATCATTAATATTCATATTCATATGAATACAAACCCCACATTATTATTATTATTTTTATTATTATGCAAATTAGACTGGAAATTGTTTTATCCTTTTATAATGTGCTGAGTTAAAAAGTATTTAACAGTATTACCCTAACAAAAATCCACTATGATATACTATTTTTGCTACCTTAAGCTTACACAAATAAAATATTTTATAGTTGTTTGAATCATTTTATATCCATCTTTTTAATTATTTGAATCTAATTTTAATGCTTATGGTTAAAATAAATTTTAGGTGCCTCCTTAATTTTATTTATCATTGAAAATAGTGTTTAACCAGAGAAGTGTCTCTATTATTCATGATTTTTGTGCCTATTAAGTGAGAAATGTAAAAAGTATTCCTCTATAAACCAGTAAGAAATGTTAAAATTAAAAGATTATAGACAATTAAAGTTTGTTGTTCGTTATAAATTTAATCTTGTCTCAGACATTTATGCTTAACTATCTGGAACACTGAGTGCATTGGCCACACAAATCATTAACAATGATTTTATTCCTTGATTGTTTTGATTGATTTGTTTTCTACAGTTTATCAACCTTTTGCAGGTTATTTAAAGTCAGAAAATATTTTAGATTGTAAGAGTTTTTTGGAGATAATAATGATGTATGGATACAAGTTCTACTAATTAACCCATAGCTGGAGGTAGAATATTTGGATTTATACCTTTTCCCAAGCGTATTTATGTGTAAGTGAATATAATGAACCAGACTGGAATTAGAACTCAGCTCTCTGATTTCCAGTTTCAAGCTGTTATCCATTTCACCACCTGCACATCCAAGCTTATAGCACTCGGTATTCCCAAGCAATTTTATTCCTGACTGCTCTGTGATATGCATACGGTGTGATTGCTGGTGATTCAAAATAAGAACTCAGCAAGCCGAGTTCAAATTCCAGACAAGTTCATTACACTAAATCATCATGTAAAATAACCTTCAGAAAGGTATGAAACCATCACTTCTCTTTGGATTAAATAGCAGAGCAGACTGAACTCTCTAGCTGCGTTTGCAACCAGTCTGAATTCAAAACCCAGCTATTTGTATCTGTACAAAGATGATTAGATATGAGGTGCTGATACTATCTTTGTAAAACAAAAATGATGATAGATTTCAACAACTATGGATGATCCCAGTAGAGAGCGATTATCCAGAATGCTGTTCTCACCAGCTGGCATTGGGCCCAGAGGAGGTGAATGGTGGATGGATCGGTGAATGTGACCTTGTACTAAATATCTATTTGAAGTCTACTTAATAATATTACATTCATCCTAATCCTAAACCATTACAAGCATTTTGAGATTGCACTTAATAACATTTAAGCTATATAAACATTACTAAAGAAGCACTCATCTAAAAAAAACCCTCGAAGACCACCAGATAGACTTCTCTTTATATCTAGATCTAAAACAAACAAGCTAGTTAACCCATCATTCTTCTGAAAAATGATACTGCTGTATATTCCAGTTTTATATTGACAGAATCATGTTACAATTGTTCTAATGGAATTGTGCATCAATTAAGCAGTTGGGTTAAGAGATTGGCGAATTTACACTATTGCCAGGGATTTATTTAAGTATTTAATAGATTTAGAATTTCTGGAACAATTCCACAAGAGAATTATTTAAAAGTTTCCACTATTCACACTTAGGAATAAATGTCATCACAAGTTTTCTCACCAGAATCTATCTTACATATTTATAAGTCTACCATTTGCCCATGCTTTGAATATTGTTGCCATATCTGGTCTGGTGCTCCTACCATATATTTAGAAATTCTTGACAAAATCGAAAGAAGAATCTGCAGCTTCATTAATCCTAAAAAGCATGTCCTTCAGCTGACATATATAGGCAGGGTCTCTGCCTACAACCCCTGAACCTACTGACCAGGGAGTCAAGCCTGATTGGGGTGACTTGGGCAGTACTTTCTGATGCTCACTATCTTACCAACATTTTCTCTTTTCTACCTACATTTATATACATTACAAATTACAACTAAGCACAACTGACTATTAAAAGATGAAAAATTTTTGCAGATTTTGACGCCATACTGGGATCTTTATTTTTTTGTCCAAATCTGTGAATTTGTTTTGTTCATAAGTCTCGAAAAAACACAATATAAAATTCACTATTTTTTATCCATAATGTCTTAAAATTATTCAACTTTTTAACAAGAAAAATCTCAAGTTGATGTTAAAAATTGCTGCAAAAAAATTGTTGATTTATTTAAGATGGAATGATCTATTGTGATTTGTCTCTAATTTGTATTTACATACATTGTATATATTTTCAGTTTTTCTAGTTGAATTGCTCACTTATATGGCATATAATCCATTATTGAACATAATTAAATTACAATAAAATTTGTATTTTATATGAATAATAACTTATGAAAATTGATTAGGGCACCCCATAGCATAGATCTGGGGTGGGGCCACAAGCATTCACCCATATTTTCAATATTGCTGCTACATATGGTCTAGTAAAAATTCTTGATAAAATCCAAAGACTCTGCTATGTTATTGGGTTTGAACTAACATCTTGGCTTCAGCCATTTTCCCCACCCACCACTGTAATGTAGCTTCACTGTGCCTTTTCTATGGATATTTTCATAGTAATTGTTCTGATCAGCTTTCCTCTATAGTACCTAGACTTTATGAATTTAAGCACAGTACTAGACTGACAGCAAGTTCTCATCATTTTACTGTTGAAATGGTGAGATGTAATTGCAAGTTTTATGCCAACAGTTTCTTCTCTCACACTTCTTGCTTGTGGAACTCTCTTCTGGCTACTCGCTTTTGTTTTTCGATCTTCAAAATTTTAAATGTAATGTCAGTCATTATCTTTTGTCTTCTTAATTCATGTTCATTCATTGCTCTCTCTCCTTAATAATGTTTTTCTTTTTCTTATATTATTTCATGCTCAGTAACCCCTTGTGTCTGAGTGGCTTTATTACCTTGCTTGGGATAAAATGATTAATAAAAAAATTTAAAATATTATAAAGGATTTATGTGACTATCTGTAAAAATTAATTAATGTCATGTAGGAAACTGTTCAATTCTTTGCCAGGGCAATAATCATTATTTTACCTTCACTTTATATATATATATATATATATATATATATATATATATATATATATATATATATATAGCATATTTTCTCTGTATAATATGACTTAAGTATAGTATAAACTCCTATATCTGAATCTAAAAATAGGGAATAAATTGCATCCTTGAGTATAATATGACCCTGTAGGACAGCCATTCTTATGCAATCTTTTTTTAAAAATTTATACCATATTATCCGTTAAAATCTCAATGTCATACATATATTTAATTTTTCATGATATGAAAGAATAGAAATGAACTGGATGTTTAGCCATTGCTTGTTTCTTCTAATTTCTGTTTCAAAACTTATTTTTGAATATTTGGGGAAAAGTTCGAGGTGGACATACCCGGTAATATCCATTTTAAGGTGTTAATTAATCTATCATGTGCTTCTGTTTGATATGACTTTAAACTATTGAAATAAAAAATATTGTTAACATTAAGAATGAAGAGAAAAACAAAGATATATCGCTGATATATCAAATGCCACTTTTAAACAATTGTTATCAATGCACTGTTATTGTTCTAACAGTGTATATTTGCAATCATGCTGTTTTCAAATAATAGATTTTTAAGCTGAGTAAAATTTTCTGAAAATATGTAACACTTTTGCCTTTAATTTTTATTCAAAATTTATCATATCATGCACAGTAAAATATGATATATATATATATATATATATATATATATATATATAATGAAAAACAGACCACTTTAAAGTACCATTACAATAATTTATTTCACCAAAATCCTTTTAAAGGACTCCGGATCATCAGGTAACACTTCCAACATCGAAATGTAAAAAAGGATTCACCACCTGCACATCCAAGCTTATAGCACCCGGTATCTGGGGTGGGGCCACAAGCATTCACCCATATTTTCAATATTGCTGCTACATATGGTCTAGTAAAAATTCTTGATAAAATCCAAAGACTCTGCTATGTTATTGGGTTTGAACTAACATCTTGGAAGTGTTACCTGATGATCCGGAGTCCTTTAAAAGGATTTTGGTGAAATAAATTATTGTAATGGTACCTTAAAGTGGTCTGTTTTTCATTAAATATTAGCTCTGGATTCACATTGAGCTCTCAGGATTTCATCCTCCTTGGAATTACCCATACGGTTTACCAAGTTCTTCGTAACTTATATATATATATATATATATATATATATATATATGTATGTATGTGTCTATTCAGTCAGTTATGTGCCATACATGATCATATATCTTTTGATACATGACTGACAAGCTAGATTTTTTTTCCCTCAGTAGTTTGCCATTTCTTTCTGTGGTAGACCAGTTGCCATCCAAAGCTATAGAAACTGGTCTGTTCTGCTATCTACCCATAACTGGGGGGTGGGGAGAAGAGGATTCATACCTTTCCCAAGCGTATTAGCACATAAGAGAATGTCATGTATTTGACTGGAATTTGAATTTAACTTTCTGATTCCTCAGTCTAATTCGCTATCCATTACTCCACCATGTTGAGTGTCATCAACCGGGTCCTTTTAAGCATTTAGGGTGGATACATGACTTGGCCTTTTTTGTCATGCTTTTGCTTTTGTGGCAAAGTTTGTGATTGAAATAAAATAAAATTTAAACATCAATTTTATTTTGTTTTATTTGATTTTTTTAGGGGTTTGTTTTGTGTGCTGGATGTGATGCTCAGAGCCTCTGAGCAAAGAGTGACTTTTTTAATTTTATTTTTGTTTTATTGGCATTTAAATCTGGCTGACAGAGGAGTGAATCAGGAAAGGGTCTAATTTGAAGCAGAGTATAACATTAGGAACTTTCTGGAGTGATACCATCGAGTGAGCTGAATATTTTTCCAGCATCTTTAGTGATGGATTGTATGTAGGAGTTCCACTTGAGGTATGGAGTGAACACTGAGTACCAATAGATGTTCAAGACCTTATTGAGAGTGCAATCATTTAAAATGACTTCAGAAAATCCAGATTTTTCTTAGTATTAATTAAAGAACCAATAGCTTTACCAGATGTAACAGTGCTACCCATCACTTGGCAAAAAGTGCATGCATGACAGGCCAAGATTTTATTACAGTCAATCTTTCATTCATAGTTAAGTGAAGAAATTCATCGATCGAGATTGACAAAACAAAAACAAAGTAGTGTTTTAAAATTTAATAATTTCTTATCAGTTACATGATGTTTTTTTTTTCTCAAATCCCCAAAATTAATAGCTGACCTAAGGAAAGAATGTATAGCTTGTTCAGATCTCTTTATTGCTTTTCATACCACTATGTACAACATTACAGCTGAATAAAATAAAAAATTGTATCCATCTTTATATGAGTGCATGAGAATATAAATTTTTCTTTTCTTTCATTTCTAACTTTTTAAAAGAGAATGACTCAAGCAGCAAGATTTCAAAGTAAAATTTTAAATTACCCTAATTAAAAACAGAACAACACACAAAATAAGAATGCATATGTGTGTGTGTGTGTGTGTGTGTTTCTGTATATTGAATCAATTGTTAAGTTTGCTGCTTGGAAAGTTGGTTCTCTGTGTTATGAGAGACAATTTTGTTCACCAAAATCTATCTTACATATTTATGTCTATCATTTTCCCATGCTTTGAAAATTGCTACCATAGTATGGGGCTTCTGCTATATATTTAGAGATTCTTGATAAAATCCAAAGAGAATCTACCCATGTTATTGGTCTTGACCTGTCATCTTGATTTCAGTGACTTTCCCACAGCTGTAATGTAGATTTCCTGTGACTTTTCTATGAATAATTTCATGGTTATTGTTCTGATGAACTTCTCGCTATAGTGCCTAGACTTTATGAATTTAAGTGCAGTACTAGATTGGCAACTAGGTCGCATCATTTTACAGTTGAAATGGTTAGATGCAACTGTAAGTTCTATGCTAATAGTTTCTTCTATCACACTTCTCACTTGTGGAATTCTCTTCCAGCGTCTTGCTTCCCAGTCAATTTTGATTTTCAAAAATTTAAATAGTGTCAATTGTTATCTATTGTCTTTGTAATTCTTATTCTTTTATTGTTCTCCCTCTTTAAGTGTTCCTTTTTCTTATATTCTTTAATGTTCAGTAACCACTTACATCTTTGTGGCTTTGTTGCCTTGTTTAAGGTAAAATGATTTTTAAAAAAAATGTGTGTATGTATGTATGTGTAAATTTGTTAAAATCTCTTCAATAATATTAACATCACATCTCCTTCTGTAGAGAGCACTAAATAGCCATGTCCAAGTCTCTGTACTGTATAACGCCCTTAATTTTCCCCTTATCATCTGTATCTCTCTTTGCTAAGTGACACCACCCTACATTATGAAGCATCTCCCATCAAAGCTAGCAATTTTTATAATCTCATTTAAACATCAGTTCTCAGTGGTGTCTTTCCAGCTTCTCCACCCTTGAATTAGAAAGAAATCAAGGGCTGGAAGATAAATACATACATGAGCCAAATCAGGGATATCGAAGGAGGGGGTATTAGGTTGGGAATCAATCCAAATGGAAACACCAGAACAGTTGATAGATCAATAGATGTGGTGGTCTATAATTATTTCAGGGTGACTGAAAGAAATCTGGGGAAGAGGGGATACGTCCAGTAAAGTTTGCTTTTTGGTAGTTTTGCTGATGTTTATATAGTGGTCACGATGATGGAGTCTTGTTGTTCCTTGATAAAGTATTCATTCATGTCTAATTTTAATACTGAGATATTTAATAAAAAAAAGATTTTATTGCTTAGAAGCAATTGCATAATTAGTACTTATTGTGCAATCAGCATATCATTATCAACACTATTCAACTTGATATTTCCTTTTTTGGACCTTAAAATGACATTCAAGTACAGTGTAACCCAAATATAAGAGAAACCCGGATATAAGAGAGATTTTATCTGGTCCCAAATTAGAGCCGGTGTTAATGTATGTATAATCGACCAAACCCGGATATAAGAGAAATCCGGATATAAGAGACTTCTTATCCGGTCCCGACAACTCTCTTATATCCGGGTTACACTGTATTAAAATTCTTGCTGTTTTGAGATATATATATATATATATATATATATATATATATATATATATATATATACATAAACACGCACACACACACACAAACACATACAAAAAAGAAGAAAAATCAGCCTAACACCAATAAAAAATGCATAAATTATTTTTTTAACTTAATATAAAAATAACGAGAAAATCAGAAAATAACTGCTGATACTTCATGATGAGTGAACTAAACAGTTACAAGAAGGTTTGTCTATGAAACTCTGGAATTAGAGTGCTGAATATAACATCAATCAGCTAAGTGACAAATTTTATATTTGCATTAATCCTATATATATATATATATATATATATATAAATATAAAACATTAGGCAACATATAATTTACATACAAAGAAATAAACACACATAGAATCAGTCAGAAATATTAATGCGATTAATGGTGACATCTGTCACTAGAAACATAATATATGCATTAAAATACTGTGAATCCATAGAGTGAAGTGATCCTCGTCGAAACCATTGATGTCTGTAGTTTTCAGTTTATTTGATGTTAAAATGCTAGTACTTACAAATAGTCCTCTATTCATCATCAGGCATGTATTTTTTTTCCTTATTAAATCAAAAACTTGAAGACGAAATACTTGTTTGTCGACTGAAAGATGTTTTTTGAAAGAAAAACATCATTTTCAAAAAACATCTTTCAGTCGACAAACAAGTATTTCGTCTTCAAGTTTTTGATTTTATAAGGAAAAAAACACATGCCTGATGATGAATAGAGGACTATTCGTAAGTACTAGCATTTTAACATCAAATAAACTGAAAACTACAGACATCAATGGTTTCGATGAGGATCACTTAACTCTATGGATTCACAGTATTTTAATGCATATATTATGTTTCTAGTGACAGATGTCACCATTAATCGCATTAATATTTCTGACTGATTCTATGTGTGATTATTTCTTTGTATATATATATATATATATATATATATATATATATATATATATGGGAAAAATTTATGACAAAGTGTAAAAAGTCTTATTTAGGATTTCATCGGACTAAATTTAGTTCGATGAAGTCCTAAAGGATGAAACACGTCACATAAAACTTTTTACATATTGACATGCATTTTTCAACAATATAAAAATATATATCAATATCTCATATATATATATATATATATATATATATATATATATATATATATACACACACACACGTATGAACATAAACACATATATGTAATAATGCATAAGGAGGAACTCGGATTTAGTCAGAAGGCAAGAGAAAATTGTTCAACATTTTAATCCACACTTTGTAATCTAAACCCTTTGTGTTGGAAGTCTGAAGCATAAGAAATTCCAGCTAATTTTCTCAGTCTTTCTCAAATATCTCAATGTCATTAAAATTTTGTCTTTCCCTTATTTTATTTGCCTATTTTTCATCTTTGTTATTTATTTATTTATTTATTCAAATGTCCCCTGACACTGCCTCAAGCATTGAAAGAATATTTTATTCCTCAAAGAAAAAAAAGAAATTAAAATTAAAATAAAATATAAAATTAAAAAAAAATACTTTTCTCTTTATTGATTCCATCTTTATATCTTTTGTTCTTTAGGACCTTATCCTGACACACCTCTACATCCCTTTCACAAAATAAAATTCCTGCCCACTTCTCATCCCTGCCACTTGTATTTCTACCCTGCTCAACTCTCGTTGAACGTGCCTTCATTTATTAAAACTGATATTTTGCAAGACGGCGAACTCTTTTCAATATTGATATATTATTAGAAAATATATATATATTTTTTTTTTGTTAAATCTTTCTTAATTAAAAAAATAATTTTATTTTCAGTTTCAGAATGTGCATGAGTTAGTATTGTTATTGTTATTGACATAATTCTTTGAACATGAGCAGCAAATTTATTCTTTTACTATTTATACTCATAAGAAAAGAATTGTGGGATATTAAAAAACATTGCCCTTTAGTTAGAATTAATAAAGAATAACCTCCAAGGGAGAATCCCTTTCATGGTTCGTGCCTTCCTTGATATTCTTACTAAAAACCTGCAGTTCAAGAGTTCAGATTGAAACTATATATATGTGTGTGTGTGTGTGTGTGTGTGTGGAGGGGGTGTAATAGAAAAATCATTTTCTGTCTAAAACATTTAAAGCTTCAAAAGTCACATTCTTTATCAAGAGATAATTATTACATTTAATCATGAACTTTTATTTAAATGCCATGTCCATTCCAGTACATAGGGAGTCATGGCTCTCCACAGATTCCTTTTAGTCATTATCTGTTAATTGATATGCACTCTTGGGAATGATAGTGAAGTGCTTTACCATTGCTTCATCCTTGATTTGGAATTCAGACCCTTGCTATTCCTAGACTAGTTGCTATCCAAGTTTAAAGAGACAAGCCTACACTGCGATTTAAAGCATGGCTAGGGATGTAAGAAGAGATGTGTTCATACCTTTCCCAAGGCTATTTGTGCAAAACTGAATGCAACAACATTGACTGGAATTTTAATTTTAATTTTAACTGATCCAACTATCTATGCAAATGACAACTATGCTACATACACATCCTAATATTTCTAACATGTTGCTTAAGGATGTAAACAATTATGACTCTCCATAAATTTCTTTTCTTTATTATCTGTGAATTATCATGACTTTTTGGGAAGGATAGTGAGGTGGTTTCCTATTGCTTTCTCCACAGTTTTGAGTTTTCCTTCTCTTAGACTAGTTGCCAACCAAGATTAGAGAACCCAGTCTATCATGCTATTTAAACCCACAGCTGAGGAAGAGAAAAACAGATTCATGCCTTTTTCAAGGGCATTAGTACAAAATGAATACAACAAACTTGGATGAAATTAGAACTCAGATTGCTGATTTCACTTTCTTTACCAATAACCATTGTGAACATAAATTTCAACTGCATGAGGTTCCATGATGAGTAATATGCACCTTTCTTCTAGAATATGACACCCCTTAGTTTTTACTTTGCTTGTTATGACTTATTTAAATATTTAATTTTGTTCACTAGATATTGCTGTAATATTATTATCTTTGACATACCGTGTCATTCTTAGGATTTTTTCCTTTGTCTTCTACAGAAAATCTGGCTTCCACCAATATCACATTGAAACATTGGATCTCATACAATCAACAAAGTTAAGTGACGTTGTGCCTGGTCAGCATCTAGACAGGTGACCATTTTGGAATACCAGGATCCGTAAACTTGGATATGTATGTAAGAGTTCCACTTGAGGTATGGATTGAGTTTAAGTACCAAAGTCACTCAAGGTGTCTATTGGAATGGATGTTCCCTCACTGAGCCTTCCTGAGGGAACATCTATTCATCATGACTGGCAAGAGTTCTGGGTCTATTCAGTGATGATGTAATGTAACTATTAGGTTGGTGCAAAAATAATGATGTAATAATGTCATTTATTGACGTTATTACGTCATTATTTTTGCACCAACCTAATATTTACATTGTCAGTTATCAGTTATCTCCTGTTAATTTTCCCTCTGAAAGTTCTCCACTGCCTTAACTGATAACTGACATCAATTAAAACATGGCACATGGAACTAGAACAGTCTACCCCAGTGAGAGAAATAAAGGGTTCAGTTCAACATTCCAACCACCTAAAGAAGGCCAGAGCATACAAGAGCCGAAACGTTGTAATAAATATGGCGACAAAGATGAGGACAAGAGTCCGAATAATGTAAATAATGTACATAATACCTCATCTCAGAAATATGTAAATTGTTTGGTTTTTGAAGCATTGAATGTAACCAGCCATTTCCACTACCCCTGGCACTGAGTTGTTAGAGATAGGTTGGAGGAGAGATCAGCTGCCATGATTTGGTCATCTAGAATTTTGGAGCTGCACCCACATACCGTTGTATCATGAGCATAGATATTCACAAATGATCAGAGTATACTCTTAGGCAGATGATTTATTATAAAATAGAAAGTGGGTTGGTCTGAAAAGCAACATCTTGGGGATGCCTGCATTGGTTGCTAGGGGCTCAGAGGACTGGGCATTAACAACTACCTTCAGGGAGCGGCTCATTACTCCCTCCAGCCATGGATTAATTAGTAAGACTTGTTCATTATATTTACTTATGTGCAAATACCTTTGGGAAATGTATGAATCCACCTCTTTAACTCCCAGATATGGGTTAATTAGTAAATCAGTAAATTATTATTATCACCAAAAAATTCCTACAATCTAAAAATATTTTCTTTAAATAACCTGCAAAAGTCATGAAAAACAAATCCATCAATGTACAGAAAATAACTCAGAATGAGAAAATTTAATTTGGAAAGTTAGAAAAACATACCACTAAGACTGAATGAATGGACATAGGTGATCATGACTTTCCACAGTTTCCATATCTTTATTATCTTTGGATTGACATGCATTCTTGGGACAGACATAGAAGAGGTTTCCTGTTACTTTTTCCATAGTTTGGAATTCAGAGTTTTCCTTCTTTTAGATTGGTTGCCACCCAAGACTAGAGATCCCAATCGACTCTGCTATTTAACACATAGTTGGGAGGAGTAGAAATGGATTTATGCCTTTCCCTTTCCCAAAGTCAACTGTGAAAAGGTAAATGTAATAGACTAGCCTGGAATTTAAACTTGACTCGTTGATTTCACTTTCTGAATCAACATCCATTGTACTACCTTTACATTTGCTTCATGGTTTATATTCATGTAAATTTATAGATATAATACTAAAAGTTTGTATAAAAGATGTCCATCATTCATAATCACGAGATACTGTCTCTTGAAAGTTTTTTGTTGATTTGTTTTTTATGGCTTATCAACCCTTTATTTTTCGATTATAAGAATAATTCTTTTTTTTTTTTGCAAGTGAATATTGCATTAACTTTTTTGGAGATAATAACAATTTTCAGTTACAAATTCTACTATTTAATCCATAGCTGTTGGTGGATTCATACCTTTCCCAATGATATTTGCGGATAAGTGAATATAACAAACTTAACAGCTTTCTTATTCTGAGCTGTTATTCATTAAACCACTCCAAAATCCAAGCTTACAGAAACTGGTATTTGTATCTAGTTACTGATCCTTGATTGACTGATTCACTCATTTTTATCAACCCTTTGCTGGTTATTTAAAGTCAGAATATATTTCTAGATTGTAAGAATTTTGGGAGGTGAGATAATAATGGTTTAGTGATACAAATCCTACTAATTAATCCATAACTAGAGGGAGAAGAGGTGGATTCATACATACCTTTGCCAATGGTATTTGCACATAAGTGAATATAATGAACTGAATGGGAATTGGAACCTGGCTCTCCAATTAACAATTCCGAACCATTATCCATTACACCACCCATGACTTTTCTGGATGTCTCACTGTCAGTTATTTTCCTTTAGTAAGTCAACTCTCCAAGTTTTTGTCCACCTCTGCTGTGGCCAGGTATTGAACTCAAAACTCTTTGGGTCAAATCACTTTTGAATTACTTCAATCAATGTTTTTATCCACTGGGTTTTGTGTCCTTGTGGATATATCCAGAAAAGGCATGGTACGTGGAACTAGAACAATTTACCTCTCTAGGCTAAATAAAGGGTTTATTATCTTAGTGGCTTGCCTGGGGTGAAATAATTAAAATATTTAGTATAACAGTTTTGCACAACAAATTGCAACAAAACTAAAACATTAACCTGAAAACTCAAATTATGTTCTTAAATAGATTTATCAGAGTATACAGAGTGCCGAACCCATTCAGAAATATCTAAACTGCCAGCAGTATAAACTACATTCTAAGATCAATGGTTAAAAATGGCTTTGAGTGAGTGAAGCTTGTGCATATTGGTGAAGACTATCCTTCTTCAAAGCTTGTGGACTGGTACTACAGAATCACAGACAAAGAACTGTACGAGATAATAGAAGCCAGATCACTTGAGAACTTTCAACAGCAGCAACAACTAAAATGGATAGCACCTGTAACCCAATGATGGAGAATAATGGCATAATCAATATGTTGACATTCCACACGACTTCAAATAAAAAGTTTGGAAAGAAACCCGCATCAATATTGGAAAGAATAATAACAGCTACTGACTTGAGAAACCTCTTTTCCTGAAAAATTATTTTAAGAGAACAATTTTATAAATTTCAACTGAAAAGTAGTACTGGTTGCTTTTCAATGAATACCAAATGTTTCCTTATAATGATATAGCAAACATTACCATTAGCATTATTTTACTTGATTGTAAATCTAATTCACAATGAATATAACTTTTATTGTAGATAATGTCAAATCCTAACAAGTGAACATTCTTAACAAAACTATAAAATGGCGAATGAACATGTTGACATATGATAATGTCTATCTATGCATCCATTCAAGAAATGCAATGACCATGAAGCAAGAGACAGCAACCATAAGTCACTCTTTTAAGTGCTTTGTCCTCTCCTATGTAGCTGTTTTATAATTTTTGAAGTCCATATTTATCAACACCAAACCCTGGCTTTCATTAACAAATCTAGGTATGCCAAAAGTGGTCAAAATTTTTTTCTTTTTAAAAGGAATTCAAGCTATTTCTGCATGTGTGAAAGAGGTCAAAACCTATATAAAACAAACATGGCTTATTCTCAGTCTTTTCATATGATACAGAATTCTTGAATTGGAAGTCAAAGAGCACAAAAACTCCTTCCCTTGTTTTGATATAATGAAAACAAAAATTACAGTAGCAATGGCCATGGATGGCAAATTCCTCATTTGTTTATGTTGCAAATCTGCATCTGCTGAGAGAAGCAATGAACAGGGTTTACTTGTTCCTACTTTAGCCGAGAGACAAAATATTGAGATTTGAAAATTACATTTATGAGATCTCAAATATCTCTGGTGAGTTGATTGGCCAGTAACTTGATTGGTATGTCATTTGTGATGTCTAGCATTTACAGGCTGGATGAACTTTATTTATCTTGGCACTGTTATTCTAATGAGTAATCTTAGAGTTTGTATCAGTAACATATTGAGTATCTGATTACATTGTGATCCTTGTGGATTTTATAGATGCACCTGACATCGCAGACAAGTATACATGTCAGTAATTTCTCTCTTCTCTCTCCTCCAGCCCTCTCTCTCTCTCTATATATATATATATATATATATATATATATATATAAAGCAGGCGTAGTGGATAGTGGCTCAGATTGAGGAATCAGAGAACCCAGTTCGAATTCCAGTTGAATCCATTACATTCATTTACATGCTAATGGCCTTAGGAAAGGTATTAATCCTCTTCTTTTCCCTCCAGCTATGGGTAAAATAACAGGATAGACTGGGTTCTATAGCTTTGGATGGCAACTAGTCTAGGAGAAGGACAACTCTAAATTTAAAACCTGCAGAGGGTCGTTTGGGAACCTTGTGGCACATAGTGCACAAGGTCTCTGTATTCAGCCCTTTGAAAAGTTTGGTTGGTTCTGCACAAAACCTTCACCACTATAATCAAATCATATGTGGTGGTGTCTGGGTTGTCAGTTCCTAGGAACTGTGCTGCTTGATCCTTATACATCGAATATGATGGGAGAGTCCACCATATATATATATATATATAACACTTTCAAAGTAAAGCAAAATAACAGCGTCTGTTTCTAGTTTTTTTACAATGAAAATTAGTGACATCTTCTCTTCTCTCTTAACTTCCTTCTCTCTCTTTTTTCTCTATGAGTTTTTTTCTTCGCTACCCCTTCGATTTCAATATATAACTTCCGTTAAGTTAACCGTTTAAATGTGTCAATATCTGCTAACTCACTCATGCCTTCTCTCCCTCCCCCCTCACTTGCTCACTTCATTAGTTTGCATATGTTTAATATGGCCCGTCAAAAATGTGTAAATTTTCTTTTCATTTTTTGTTTGGAAGTAAAGTCTGATGATCCGCAGTCCTTTTAAAAGGGCTGTGGTGAAATAATTTATTACATGGAACCTTAAAGTGGTCTGTTTTTTAAGTTATTTGCTCTGGATTTACATTGAGCTCTCTGGATTTTATCCTCCTTAGGTTTACCCATACAGATTACCTAGTTTTTCATAAACTATATATATATATATATATATATATATATATATATATATATATATACGCATATATATATATTAGGTTGGTGCAAAAATAATGACGTAATAATGTCATTTTTTGACATATTTTTTTAACGTCAAAAAATGACATTATTACGTCATTATTTTTGCATCAACCCAATATATATATATATATATATATATATAGAATAAAATGAATACTTATCTGAGAGTTTTGTGTTAGTAATTTCTCTCTAAATATACATATATATATATTAGGCCAACACCGAGTGGCAACAGTCTGTTTTATGCATGAACACAATCTTCAGAGCATGTGTTGATGGTTGCATTCAAAATACATGGCCTAAAGATTACATTCAAGCATGAAACACATTCTTGCCACTCAGTGTTGACCTAAGTGTCCACTTTCATACTTACATATGCTTTATCCCTGATACTGATACCCTAAAACTATATTTTTATCATATCTATATCATTTTTTAGAGTTAATGGATTTATTTTGAATCCGATATTTTTATTACTTCAAGCATTATTTTTAGCAGATATCCATATTTGAAACAGAAGCCCTATTTTTCTATTTCAAACATGGCAAATACCCCTGGGAAATATATGTTGTCAGTCTAATCATAATTTATCATAGATGAGTTATAATGATTTATTATACACAGTATGATGGATAATTTGTCATCTAAATTATGCAAAAATGAAAATAACACTGATATCTCATTTTAAAAGTTATATTAGACAAAAACATCTTGAAATATTAAAGAGTAAATTTATTCAATAAAAATCACCATTGGCTTCAACCACAACCTCCAGAAGACTTTAGACTCTCCTGCAACTCTTCTGGATAGTCTCCTAGCTTAAGTTGGTGAATGCTGCCATAATCTTCAGCTACATCTTTGGTATTACAAGGAGTTTTGTTGGTCTTTCACTCAACTGCACTTCACTCATAATAATCAAGGGGGTTGCAGTCTGGGGAGTTATGTGGCGAGATGTAAGGGGTGATATAGTTGCAGAAATTGTCTGACAGCCATGATTGGGTTCTCCTGCTTGTGTGGCATGGTGCACAGTCTTGTTGCCAGACATAGGCTCCTCCAGCAGACATCCTCTTGACCCAGGGCAGCACTACCTCCTCAAGGCACTTGATGTAGGCTCTGAATTTTCTGAGCTGTTGTACCTTCATAAGGGCCATTAGACTCATCTAACTCTTTCAAAATCCTCTGCATTGTCCTCAGATTAACACCCAAACTCACTGAAATTATTGTATTGGAGCTTTTGATGCAAATGCCAAGCAATACCATTTACAAATTTCTGGCAGAGTAAATTGCGTTATGTTGCCTAACTGACCCTACCATGCTGTGCAGTCAACAAAATCAAAAACAAACAACGTGCATACGTGAAATCAAAAATATAAAATGTCAACAATTTCCCCTTTTGCACCCTGTAGATGTGATTTATGATGATTTCAGTCTAATCATAATTTATCATAAAAAGTTTCTTTTCTTTGTGGAACTCCCTTCTGGCTCCATACTTTCGAACCAACTTTAATCTGCAAAAGTTTAAATGCAATGTCAATCATTATCTTCTCTCCTTCTGATTACTCTTTCCTTTTCCTGCTCATTATTAATGTTTCTGTTCTTAATTCTTTCACACACTGTAATACCTTGTGTCTTAGTGGCTTTGCTGCCTTGCATGGGATGATAACGATTAAGAAAAAAAAAAGATGTAATCTATGAAAATTTTAGTCTACCTATAACAATCTCATTCTGTTAATATTCATTTAATAATCCATTAATAGCTGTCTCATATTGAATATATATTACTTTATGTTATTCTGTCTGTTCATGATATCCATTTTCCTTTTTTTTACTTATCTATCACTATAGGTCTATCTATGTGCATATATACATATATGTGTGTGTGTGTGTGTGCACGCGCATTTGAACAACATTTTTCATTGATGCCAGTTTTATTAAAGCCCAGGAAAAGTTCTTTGTCAAAGATTTATTAACTTTAATATAAAAATTGAGGCTGTACATATATTGTCCTATTTTGAGCAATTTTGTCTTTCATAAGATTATATTGTTTTATTAAAAATGACTTTAGAGTTTTAAATTAATTTTGTGTGCAATATCACACATTAGTTTTAAATAATGATGTCATGTGTTAATTTGTGGTATCTTTTTGTAATTATTAAATATATTTGTTCCTAAGTTGAATAAAATTTTATTATTGCTGTTATTTATTTTTTATGGTTAAAGTTTCTAATATATGTTTTTTTTTTATTTTACTGTTTATATATTTTGGCATTATCTATAAGTGTTTTTTTTTTCCAGATTTCTTCTTGGGCTCTTCATTGTAATGTTTGGTAATAGGTGATTTAATAGAACTATCAGATAAATAGCAAGTTAGTTGATGTGATATTGTAGTATATAGCCAATATATAAATATCTGAATTTTTATTAGTAAAGAAACATTCTTCAAGAAGGCAAGAAAATTCATAAACAAGATTGACTCCATTATGATGTTATTAGTAATGATATTAGTGGTTTTTATTTTTCTATATAAGTAATAAATTTAATTTGTTCATATTTTTTAACAAGGGAGAATTATCTATATATTACATTTTTTATAATCATTTCTTCTAATTTGTTTTTATGTAATTGACTTTAGTAGAATAATTTTAACACACACACACTATAGTTTTTTTAATCATTTCACTCCATGCAAGTGGGAATGCCAATAGTATGCAGTGAATGTGAGAGAAAAATAAGGAAGATTGAGGAAAGAACAAAAGATGAATGGAGTTCAAGAAGATAGAAGATAGTTGTTGATATTGCATTTAAATTTTTGAAGATTTTAGTTATCAGAGAAACAAGTAAACAGAAGAGAGTTTCATAGTCGGGAGGTGCAAGAAAAGAAACTGTTGGAGTAGAAGTGGTGGTTGCATTTAGCTATTTCAACAGTAAAATGGGTGGGGCCCAAATGCCAATCTAGTAGCATGCTTTAATTCATGTCATTGGGGAACCAGGAAAAAAAGCTTGTCAGAGTATTTGCCATGAAAATATTTGTAGAAAAGACAAAGGGAAGCCATGCCACATTGGTGAGAAAGTGACTGGTCAAAATGACAGGTCAGGATCGAATACATTACAGATCCTTCTTTGGATTTTGTCAAGAATAGCAGGAGCACTAGATATGGTAGCAATATTCCATGCGTAGATGAATAGATTCTGACTAGAAAAATTTTCAGTCACAACGTTCAGTGAACCAAGGTTCCTAGCAGTAGACTAAGCAATAGATTCAATATAATCATCCCACAAAAATGTGTTCACATTAGATAAAAACACAGAATTTGTGTATCAGGAGGTGATAAAATAGGAGAGGAAGGAGGGCACAAGCATGTGTTAGTTAATAATTATACAAGATAAGTATCCCAAGGGTAAGGGAAAATGGCAAGGTGAGAGAATACTTTGGACATGACAAAAGCACAGATTTGAGAAACAGGTCAACACAACTTGTCAAGAACCTTGAGATGAATAGCAGGAGCACAAGACCCGGTATGGCCACAACATTCAGGTAGATTTATGACATCTAAGTTATAAAAAGGACAAATGTAACACATATGAATTTACCTGCATCATTACAGAAGACTTAACTAATGAGATCTTAATTGACACCACTGAATGATATTATTTAAATATTTAAATGTATTTAACAATGGTCTATGTAAACATCTGATTTCAACTGTATAGACATACATACGCACACACATATATATTGTATCTTTCTATATTTATGAGATGAGGTATTATGTACACTATTTACATTATTCAGACTATTGTCCTTATCTTTGTTACCATATTAATCACAACGTTTCAGCCATTGTGTACTCCAGCCTTCTTCAGATGGTTGGAATGTCAAACTGAACACTTTATTTCGCTTGCTGGGGTAGACTGTTCTAGTTCCACATGCCATGTCTAATGGTTATCAGTTATCTCTTGTTAATTCACATCTCCAAGTTCTCCACTGCCTTAACCAGGTATAGAACTCATAACTCTTTGGGTCCTGTCACTGGATATGACCAACACCTGTATCCACTGTGCCATGAGTAGACCTTAGTTACAGTTTCTGCGGTAGAGCGTGTTATCTAGACTGATCAACAATGTGAACAAAGCAAGCACACTCAAACCCTCAGTGCTACCAACAGCTACCAAGTGCTCTGTCTAACCAATTTCACTAACAAGGTTTGGGTCAACCTGTGATATGGTTTTTCATGCACTTTCCAAAGGTACCGTATGCTGGGATCGCCCCCTCCAGACTGATAACATCAGTAAGTCTCCTTCCTGACAAATCAACCATGGCGAGATTCAAACCTGGGTCTCATGGTCAGAAAGTATACATTCTAACCACTCGGCTACATGCCCATATTATATATATATATATATATATATATATATATATATATATATATATGTATGTATATTTTTTCAGGAAAAATAAGTTTTTCAAGTTCTGTAATTGTTATCACTCTTTTCAGTATTGATGGGGGTTTCCTTCCTAAACTTTTGTTTGAAGTAGTGTGGAATATCAACATCTTGATTATATCATTGTTTTCTCTTCAAGTTACATGTGATATCCATTTTAGTTGTTGCTGCTGTTGAAAGTCCTTAAGTGATGTAGAATCTGGTACAGTTCTTTTTGATTCTGTAGCACCAGTTTAAGGGGTATAGTATTTGCCAAATTGTTTAAACAAATCTAAAAATGCAGAAAGTACCATCCACCACACACATGACATGAATATTTTATTACTTAAATGTTTCTTTTAGTGAATACTTGTATTTGAATAGATGCTTCATTTATTTATATTTACTTATTTTCATGTACTGGCCTGAATATTCAAGAAATTTCATTATAGAAAAATATCCACTCTCACTAGATCTGAAGTGCTTTAAACCTCCCAAGCAAAGTTAAATAGTCCTTTTAAATGCAGATTTAAATAAATATACCGTTTAATAAATAAACGGAGCATTTGCTCGTATATATATATATAGAGATAGATAGATAGATAGATAGATAGACAGGTAGATATACAGGGAGTGTGTTAGTAAACCCATGTTTGTATGGAGCAAAATATATTGTAAATTCCTGTTTTTATTTCAGAATGATAAGTGTAACCCAGAATGGCACAATGCCTTAACTGCATGCGCACACTCAGTTAGCATCCCATTACGAAGTGTGGCAGCCCGTAATACAACTGTGGAGATGATGACGTAGGGTTCATGAACCTTGTGCTTCAGTAGATGCCAAACAATCATAAATTGTCATTCCAAGCAGATGAGTACAGGACCTGTGGTACATACCCACAGAATCAGTCGTCCTTCAGATTGAAAGAATATATTCAAAAGGTACAGGAAATGTTCAAGGACATGCCCAGATGATCACAAATGCCGATGGACAATGCTGGTGACTATGTAGAATTTTAATACTGTACTTCTACCATTATCCTACTCGAAATAAAATGTTTTATGAAAATTGACCAATAATTAATAAAGTTATTATTAATTTTAAATAAGGAGTTTCTTTTCACCAACCCATGTGCTTGTTCAAAATTAATTGCATCAACTAATAGTAAATCCAAAATATTACCATAAGATGCACTTTTTTTTCCTCAAAATTTCATGTCAAAACATGTTTGTGTCCTGTACACCAAAGGTATGAATAATATGCAAATGATATAAACAATCCACATGTAAATATATTTAAATAGGTATGATAAAATGACTGATATGAAATATCTCAACAAAATAGTGAAGGTGGAATATATGAAAACAAGTTCAATTTTTTTTTTTTTCTGTTGTCAGCATTTCATTCAATAAGAACATTATCAGAACAAGTGTAATGTTTTGGTCTTGACCCGGCACCTCAGCTTCAGTCACTTTCCCACTGTTGTAATGTAGTTTACCTGTAGCTCTTTTATAAATATTCTCATGGTAATTGTTCTGATGAAATTACTTCTTTAGTAACTAGACTGTATGAATTTAAACACTGTACTGGATTAGCGGCAAAGTCTCATTAATTTACAGTTGAAAATATTTATAAAAGTCGACCAATAATTAATAAAGTTATTAACAATTTTAAATCGGGTGTTTCTTTCTACCCACTCTGTATAAGAAAATGTATTATTTATTTTGTTGAAATGAGAGTATTGTATGTATATTGCAGTGTATAATGAGTAGATACCTGAAAAGTGTTTAACAAAAATGGAGACAAGACACAGATGACTGCTAAGCAATGAATATTCTCTAAATTTTGTATACATACATGCATGCACACACACTGTGCCAAGCCTTGGAAATAATCCACAAATCCATAGTCATATACAGACATATGTATTCAAATATACATGTGCACACATTTATGTCTACATTGTTTATAAACTTCTCCAATTGATTTGATTACTCTTGATTGATATACTCACTTATCTTATTGGTTGATGTCCTTATCGTATTGATGCGTGGCCATACATTATTGGAAAATGTCCTTCTCTTTATTGATGGATGTCCTTATATTACTGGTATGACTCCATATTATTGAAATATAGCCATGTGATATTTATTATTAAAGCCAATGAGAGTAAGGAAGCTGGGAGGGAGGGATGGATAGTTCGATGGATATCTAGATGGAATGTTTCAGGCTGTAGATGAATCTTGCTTAAATGTTCAATCGTAAAGAAAAGAAATCACAGGCAGCCATTAAAGTGTATTGTCCAAATTTAGCTTAAATTTTTCACATTTTAAGGTTTTTAGTCAAGAAAGGATTATGAATGGAAGGTAAAGCCTGAGTGACAACAAAAGAAATTAATGGTGCTGTTTCTCTAATGCACAGCTGCCTTGGGCGTGTATCGCAATTGGTTTCATAGTGGTTGTCGTTGTCGTCTTGGTGGTGCTTTTAAATTTCTAGGAGAGTAATTTCAATTCAGTGGAAATGGTTAACATAAAAAAAAAGCGAAGAAAAAGTATAAAGATAGAATTTGGGAGGAGAAATAGAATTAAATAAAAAAAATAGAAAATGTGAAAGTGTGTGTCAGAAAAAATTTACATCAACTGATATTAGGAGACACAGACAATCAGAAGGAAATAATGAGTTCGAGATAATAGAAAATTTTTTAAAAAAATGATAAAAAAGAAAGGGAAATAAGATTTTTGTTACTTTCCCAAAAAAATAAGAAAAAATAAAAATTCAATTCAATTCCAAAATCATTTGATTCTCACTTTTTTTTTTTTTTTTAATTTGAAATCTATGAGTTTTTGGTCAGATATTTTTTTATATACCAATAGCCATTATTTTTATTTCATTTTCTATTTATTGAAATTGGCTAAAATAACAAATGAAACAAAATGAAACATTAGATTTCTCCATCATATTTAGTATTTTAAGTGGTCAAGTCTATAAGTACTAACAATTTCCTGCAATTGAATAAGGCCTAATGAATTCCATGTTTTATGTCATTACATGCAAGAAGGAACCCAAAAATATGCCCATTTCTTTGTGAAAGAATTTCAGTTAAAATTTAAAAATATAATACCATTATTGTTACATACTGCTATTTTACATACATATATATATATATATATATATATATATATATTCAAGCTTGTTTGGTTGAATAATCAGAACATATGCTTATTTATTTTTATTTTAATCCTCTCAAATTCTCTGATCAACATACTCGAATAAAGATATGCTGCCTATATATATATATATATATATATTTATTTATTTATTTATGTGTATGTATGTATGCATTCATAAGAATATACAACAAGTTTAGTTAAAAATACTCAATAATATCAACTATGAACACACCCACAATATGCTCGGTGTGTTTGGAAAATAAAAACATTCTTTTAACTTTAGATACAAATGTTTTTTTTAACAAAACTTGTATAAAAGAAGGATTGCTACTCAAATATACAGTTATATATATATGTGTGAAAAATATATAGAAAATAGGAAAGAACTCATTAGGTAAATAATCCAAAGTTCTTTAGTATTTTTGTTATTATTTTTAAAAAATAGTGCTCGATACAAAAGTAGAGCATAAATATAATTATTTATTTAAAAATATGATTCCAACACGCTAGATAAGAGTTCTCATGTTTCAAAACAAGAGCCGAAAACTTAAATATAATTATTTGAATTAAATTGAATTAAAGTACTAAGCTCTGTTCCAACTTCAAGCGAAATTTTTTTTGGAATAACTTATTTCTGAAATTTACATGTTTTATAAGCATATTTCTAATTATATGCTTATAAAACACATACATTTCAGAAATAAGTTATTCCAAAAAAAAATGTGCTATATTTATGGGTTAAAGTGCTCAATATCAGAGATAGAGTGTGTGTAAATATAAAAGTGAACACTGAAATCAACACTAGAGGTGACAGTCTATTTCATGGTAGATGCAATCGTCAGGCCTGATGATTGTGTCAAGCATGAAACAGACTGTCGCCTCTAAGTGTTGACTTCAATGTTCACTTTTATATTCATATATATATTTCATAACAAAAAAGTTAATGGTCAGAGTTGAAATAGACCAAGAAACAGTAATATTAAAAAGCGCTCAATACACATATAAAAAAATAAAAATTTAATACGTAGAGCTACCTTGGTTTCAATCTTTCAGTATCTCCAGGCAATTCTGGTCAATTGATTTCATAATGGTTTAATTTTTTAAAAATTAATGAACACTTATTACTTAAAAATAAATAAACAAATGTACAATGTGAAGTGTGATAAATAGAAAGGGAGGAGTATGAGGAAGAGGAGAAAAGCAAGGGTATTGGAAATGTATCATTGGCGGGGTTAATACTTTCTTTTCATCCTAGATCATATATAAAGTTATAATATCTCTTGTAATATATATATATATATATATATATATAAATTTTTTATTAAGCTTTTCCAGTATCCTAACATTTTTCTATTTTGTAGGAGGTAAGCAATGTAAAAACTGTTCATAATTTTTATTGCCCCAAGTACTTTCGGACACTTCTACAGCCATTTTCAAGGGTGTTTTCTGGTGTTGATATTTTTGCCTCATGTTTTGGCTGTTACATTGTAGATTATGTTTGTGTTGTTTTTGACCATATATATACAAAGTTATAGTATATCTTGTAAAGATAAACGTGTATGTTCACATGTGTATACTGTATATATGGCATAACGATATGTAAAATTTAGATATGAAGAACAATTTTAGGGGAACTGGTGCTACAGAATCAAAAACAAAGAAATTTACCAGATAACAGAAAGCAGATCTCTTGAAGACTTTCAACAGCAGCAACAACTAAAATGGATAGCACATGTAACTTGAAGAAAAAATAATGACATAATCACAATGTTGATATTCTACACTATTTCAAATAAAATGTTAGGAATAAAACCCCCATCAATACTTCGAAAGAGTGATAACAGCTACAGGACTTGAGAAACATATTTTCCTGAAAAATTGTTTTAAGAGGAGCATTTTATAAATTTCAACCAAAAGTAGAAATGGCATCTCAGTCAATGAATGCTGAATGTTTCCTTATAGAGAAATGGCTAATATTACTATTACTCTTACCATTTTGAAATTTGAATCTGTACAAAGTAACGCATTTCTTTTCAAAATTAGAATAGATAGATATTTATGTACCTAGTTAAATATATATATTACACATATAATTATGTTGCATATATATATATATATATATATATATATATATATATATATATATATATATATATGTATATGTAAAATGTGTATGTATATAAATATATATATATATATATGTAATTTTTATATATATTATTTATATATTATATATGTGCAGTACTTATCGGAAAGCACTCAATATCAGTGATAGAGCTAACATATAATACCCATATATTATAACATAATACCTATATCAATCAGCATCAGGAAACCTTCCCCCACCACACCCAGCAAAAATAATACCATTGCATAAATACTAATAAGTATTATAAATTGAAGTTTCTACCTTTTACATAAGTTCAATTTAATGGACTTGTGCAAATGAATGACAGAACATAAACTGGGAGGTATAGTAAGGGGATAAACATAGCTTAGAGCTATAATGGATAAGATGTTGTGGAGAGCCATGATCAACATACTTAACAAACTTGTACAAATGGATGGTAGAACATAAACTAGGAGGGCTAGGAAGGGGATAAACATTGCTTAAAGCAACAAAGAATAGGAAGTCATATTTATATTAATTTTCTCCATATTAGAAAGAGTTCTAAGTAAAATTTATATTTTTTTAACTAACATTCATCCAAGGCCTAAGAGCCACACAAGCTAGAGGGTTACTGAATAAGATGAATGATATAGAAGGATGTAGAAAGTGAAGATTCTGAGGATATGAGAATAATAATTGATCCTAGCCTTGAAGAGATTAAGATTGTAGTGTTAGAGGAAGCTTCAAGAAGGGACTCTGTTCTACAAAGTAGCACCCCCTCCTTGTAAGATGATGTCTGAATGGGACTTCTTTCTTATAGATGGACTATGAGGGGAATAAGAGTGATCAGACCATAGATTTTAAAAGTAGGAGAATAGCTGTCAATCAATCTCTTGTGTGAAAATACAAATGTAAGAATACTAGTAGTAGTAGTAGTAGTAGTTGTAGTAATTATCATTGGTGCTGTCCTTGTTAAAATATTTTAAAGCCAACAGACACATATGTAAAACACAATGTTTATTCATATATACTGTGTTGAAAAGCTCTCAGACTAACCAAGAATTCCTGTCTTGTCATTTGGTCAGTTTTTGAGAAGTTGGTTAGGCTGAGAAATTTTCAACACCTCCTTGTGATTTAATGCAATCTTCTGGTTACATAACAGAAAAGCTATATGTATATACTAGAAAATATACAAGAAATATTGGGTTAAATAGTAATAGTAATGGTATGATAAACCATTTCCATTCAGAAAATATTCAGCATTCATAAATGGAACAGTTAGCATTACTATTGGTTGAAATTTATAAAACGTTTCTCTTTCAGGGCTTCTCAAGCCCACTAACTGTTATTGCTCTTTCTAGCACTGTTGGGTTTTGCCTTCTTAACCTTTTGTTTAAGGTAGTATGGTAGCTTTCTTCTTTGACACTGTGATTTTAAGAATTTCAGTGCAGTACTAGAGTGGCAGCTAAGTCTCAACATTCTACTCTTCTCTGCTAATAGTTTCTTCTTTCGCACTTTTCATTTGTGGAACTCTCTTCTGGCTTCTTGCTTTCCTATCAACAACAATCTGCAATTATTTAAATGCAACATCAATCGTCATCTTCTATTTTCTTGAATTCTGCTCTTTCAGTGTTCTTTTTCTTCAATAAGGTTTTCTCTGTTTCTTTCATTCTCAGTAATTCCTTGCATCTTAGTGACTTTATATTCTTATTTGGGGTGAAATTATTGAAAAAAAAATTGGATTATATCATTATTTTCCCTTTTAGTTACATGCATCATCCATTTTAGTTGTTGTTGCTGTTGGAAGTCTTCAAGTGATACATTTTTTTTTTAAATTGCAATTGCCTTTTTGTTTGTTTTTTGTTTGTTCTTTTACTTGAATGTTCACCCAATATAAGGCCTAAGAGACACTTGAGGTAGAATTTTGCTGGATAAAGTTGCTGTATGAATGCAAGAGGAGGAAGTAAGTGCAGATATGTAGGATAGAAAATGGTTGACCCTAAATTTGAAGAGTTTGATAGTAGTTATCAAGAAGCACAAGGAAGCATCCCTTTGTGAGTCTGTTCCACAAAGTAACAGTTCTTGGGGAAAAGTTGTCTGAGTGGAATTTCTTTTAAATAAACTTTTCATGTAAGAAATGTTTAAATATGTACATATATTAAACATTAATTTATTATTTATTGTTGAAGGACAATGCAGAGAATGAATTGTTATCTTTACTTAATTTTACCTTTTTTCTTCTTGTACGCCCCATTAGGATTTTGGCAATCATGGCTCTCCACAACTTCCTGTCTTTTGTAACTCTTAGTAAATTTTGTCTTTTTGCTATCTCCCCTACACACTGTTCTGACATCCATTTACACAAGCTCATTAGGTAGGTTATGCACTGTTTTCCTCTTGCCTTCAATATGTCCTGTGAGTGCCAAATTTTCCAAACCCTCTTTCTGCATTATGTGCCCTAGAAATTTCAGCTATCCCTTTCTGATGTTAAGTATATATAAACTTGTTGCTCACATGGTCATTCTATGTTATTTTCAGCAACTTTCAGTAGAACCACATTTCTGTTGCTTCAAGTCTTTTTATCTGTGATGAGATTGTCCTGCATTCAATGTCATAATGAAGGGCCAATATTACATAACAGTTCAGTGGTCTTTCTTTTTTCTAATGGAATTTTCCTGTTTCTTAATATTTTGCTGAGCTTTCCTGGCTATGCTGATAAACAACATCCAACAGCAAGGATTTTGAAGAGTGTGGAACCACCTCTAAATTACTTTTGCCCCCAGGTCCACCTTGACCCAGAGTGGTAATATCTTATCAATAAAATTTATAATAGCTATTTAATGATAATTATTCATTAAATAGGTCCTTTGTATGACTTCATGGTAAACAAACTATTAAGAAACAGGAAAAATTCATTAGAAACAAAAAAAAAGAGGACTGAACTGCTATGTAATATCAATCCTCCAATATGGCTGTGAATGCTGGACAGTTTCCTTACAGGTAAAGAGGAAACGAGACAACAGTTATGTGGTTCTAGATGGATGCTGATAATACAATATACTGAACACAAGTACAAAGAAAACTCATAGTTATTATCAGAAAGAAACAGTGGAAATTTCTGGCACACTTAATGAATAAAGAGGGCTTGGAGCATTTGCCACTCGCAGGACAGAATGAAGGCAAGAAGGAAATAGTGAGTAACTTACCTAACAAGCTTGTATAAATAGATTGCAGAACAGGGAGTGTGGGGGTTAGTAAAAAACATTGCACAGAGCTACAAAGGACAGGAAGTTGAGGAGAGCCATGATCACCCACATCTGAACGGACATGATACATAGATGAAGATTATGCCTTTTACCATGGCAGAAAAAGGTTAATTGCTAGAATGCAGAATCCTAAGCTTAAAGCTGACATACTCATCCATACACTCAAAGAAAAATTGATTATTTTTAGGTATAAATAGATTACATATATATATATATATATATATATATATATATATATATATATATATATATATATATATATAAAATTATGACAAGCTGGAAAAGTTTATTTGTGACACATTTCATCCGTTAGGATTTCATCGAACTGGGCTTTGTTGACGTTGCCACATCTACACATGCGCATGAAATAAGAGATACAAGTAGTTTCAAAATTTTTTTTTGAAAGAATATTTTTTTTTTAATCTATCCAAATTCATCTGTATTATTTTTTCTATTCTATTCTTTCTTGTTTTGTACACATGTGTAGACGTGGCAATGTCAACAAACCCCAGTTTGATGAATGCGTCACAAATAAACTTTTTCAGCTTGTTATATTTTTATGAATACTGTTTGTTGATATATAAAATTATAAAAAAATTATATATTGTTATATCATATATATGCATATATATGTATGCACACACATTTATATATATATATATATATATATATATATATATATATATATATATATATATATATATATGAATTATACTAAATTCACAATCATAATATTTTTTTCTGTTGATTGATAACTGTATCTGTAGTAGTATCAAACATTAATGTAATCTTTATAGTAATTAGTTAATTACCTTAAATATCCGCCCTGAGTATGATGATAAACTGCATTCGGCAGCAAGGCCTTTGATCAGGAAGTTTTGAAGAGCAGTCCCAGCTATGGGTAAATAATTAACCCCCCAAACTGGGCTCAAAACACTATGAAAGTATAAATACTTTTATAGTAAAAATACCAGCAATACATCTTCATAGTAAAAAAATTACCAGCAATACATTTTTGTAAAATATAAAAAAAAGTAAAAAATTACTAGTAATGCATTTTTGTAAAAGAAATTACTAATGCTCCGAAGACAATTAAATTTTAGCACTAAATGACCCATAAGGAGTTGATATGCCACTAATCAAACAAATAAACAAACTTTGCTGAGTTTTTGAAAGGCAACTTTCACTATTCCAATATTTCTTCAGATTTTGACAACACACTTTCTCTCCTCTGTTAAAACACTTCAAGATATTTAAATTGTTGTACTTGTTCAATTTTGGTATCTCCAATTCGTAATTTGAATTACTATTTAAGATATTAATATTTAAAATATTGAACATAAACAAGAAAGTGCAGAGTAAGATAATGTCTTTGATATTTTACAAGTACAGTGTAATAGCAAATTTACAATATATATCATGTGACATTTGAAGACATAATTTTGAAGTTAATTTTAAGTGGATCACATCATACATTAGATATAAAATTAGCCTATATGCTGCTGGCCCTGGCTATGCCATTGACCAAACTATATATCCATTTACTGTAGTCAAATTAGCTTCAAAATTAGGTCCCCAAAGGTTGTATGATATGCGAGTATATACGGTACTTGGATGTTAGTAAACTAGTAATCATCACAGAGACATTAACTTCACTTTAAAGATAATAATGATAGTTTTACTCCAACTGCTATGACAAATTAATTTTTACATCTGCTGCAACTCCTGCACTTATGAAGTGAGGTTTATATTTTATAAGTAAGGCTCAAATGGGAAAATAAGAAACTGATTATTGAGAGGTCAGAGTTCATGTTGCAAATATCAAACTGACTCATAATTTGAAAAAATAAGGTAAAAATAAAGAAAGCTTTAGTTTAAAACCCAGCATGACATCCCGTCTTCAAATATCAAATAGTTATAAAATCCATGTTTCATTAGATAGCTGTCAATAAAAATTGAAAAACAATACTATCAATATAATTTTTACAGTAATACAATAAAATAATATGCTTAATGACCTGAAAAGATATCATCATAGATTTTTCATCATTATTATTACTATCTAGAGCATTCAGTTAATTTTTTTCATGCCGTTCGTGCCATAACTACTACAGGCAAGTTCAGATGAATTAGGAATTTGAGGAAATATGAGACTCTCATTGTAGGTGTCTGCAAGAATTTTGAGTAGGGTGGGGAAGATTTAAGGAGACATGCTGTCACTCAACCTCTCGTAATAATGATCAAACACCTGGTGTCAACTACTACTACTACTACTATTAGTATAATAATAATAATAATAATAATTACAAGGACATGAAGATCAAGATTAACAGGATGTGGAGAATAAAGACTCAGACTGTACCAATAGTAATCGGAGCTCTGGGCTTTGTGAGAAAAGGAATGGAAAATTTTACTAACAGTATCCCAGGTAACATCAGTATAAAAGTTGTCCAGAAGACTGCCCTACTAAGAACATCCCATATACTAAGAAAAGTGCTATCAGTTAAATGACAATTCTCCCAATAGGGCCAAAGGACCTTAGTTTGGATTCAGCACTACAGGATACAAACATAATAATAATAATAATAATAATGTGGTACATGACGACATCACCAATTCCAGTTGCAACCCTAACCCCTCGGATTGATTGGAAAAGATTCCAATAGACCCAGTGAAGGGATTCTTGGTAGCCCATGCCTTAAAGAAATACAAACAAATTGTACAGTACAGTCCACACCTTATGAAGGGCTTTATCTATGTAAAATGCGTGATTTTTCTTTTTTTCAAAGCTGCCCAGTGGAAAATGTCATGATGCCATTTCTGACCTTAGGTCTCTGGTTGGGACCCAGAAAGAAATGGATATACAGCAAAAATCAAAGGAAATAAGAAAAAAAAAAATAATGGTTAATATATAAATAAAAGTAGATTGACTTATCTTTATATATAAGGAAAAAAAAACTTTTTATCTATTAACTAATGTTGCTCTAATTTTTAATTTGTACACTTTGTTTACAGAAATCTGCTCACCTTTGAACTCATTAAGCTCCAGTAATTTACTGGCTGACATGTTTTGTTTGGTGTAAATGATCTGTTTTATTATTGTTATTATTGTTATTAATAATAATAATAATTATAAAGAATGTCCAGATACTGCTGGAGATTTGCTGTTACTCAATCCTCCATGTGAAAATGCAGAAAATGTTGTAGTAGTAGTAGTAGTAATTATTATCATTGATTCTATTGTTGTTACAATATTTTAAAGCCAACAGAAAAAATAGCCTTCTTTGTTTTGTTCTCTTAATCAGCCACTTTGATCCAAACATCTCTGCTGGTAAACAGGCATTTAATGCTGAAATTATCTCAACTATTTCTACTATAAACTAAATTGATACACATACTTATAAAAGATAAAGCAAAAAACATATAATGTGATTTACATATTACAAAAACAATATCATAAAATAAAATAAATTATTTTTAATTCTGTCAACAGTAGTAATTTAAAAAAAAAAATCACAAATTTTACAATAAGGGTTCTTTAATTTGATTTTAAATGTGTATTTTCCCTTGATTATATAAATGTGTGGTAGTGAATGCTGGATATAAGAGGAACAGCAGTAAGTTCATAGACTGACACATAGCTGAATACTGAAATCAAATTTTTCACTATAATTTTTCAATCTCTTATAGGGCGCTGAAAATTTCTCATCCTGTCCCGCTTCCGATAATCTGACCGAATAAGCAAACAGGAATTTTGTCTTAAAAAGCTTGTTGGTCAGTCTGACAACTTTTCAGTATTTCTTCATTATGTACTTATTATTCACTACTAATATGAGTACAGTGAAAAAGAAGGAGATTATGTTGAAAAATAAATACATGTGCAAAACAAATTCATTTTTCATCATTAGGATACTGATTTATTGATTTACCTATGTAGAGAGAATTGCGGTGCAGCCCTGTACTACAACTTTGAAACTGCGTCTGCAGGTAGTACTAAGGTTCTGCTTCATGCTACAATGATAAATTACTTCTTCAGTTAATTTGGTTTCAGTCCATCAAATAATAATACTATTAAATTACTGCATACTAAGATTCTGGAAAATCTACCAATTACACTGGTAAATTACTCATTGTTCTACTGCAACAACTTCTACTACTGGCATTGCACACATGGAAGTATATCATTAAAATACTTTCATGTCTAATTATATTTAAGGTTGTTTGTTTGTTTTGCAGCATATCAACTCTATGGGTCATTTAATGCCAAAATTTAATTTTATTGGGAGCATTAGCAATTTCTTTTACAAGAATATATTGCTGGTAATTTTTTAAATATGAAAATGTATTTCTGGTATTTTTCACTATAAAAATCTCAGAGTGTTTTGAACCCAGTTTGGGGGTTAAATATTAGGTTGGTGCAAAAATAATGTCGTTTTTTGATGTATTTTTTAACGTCAAAAACGACATTATTACGTCATTATTTTTGCACCAACCTAATATTTGCCCATAACTGGGGCCATAACGAATGCTATCACATTCGGTCAGGGTGGACATGGAAACAGCAGCAATTAAAAGGTGGTTCCATGCTTTTCAAAACCTCCTGATCAGAGGTCTTGCTGCCAGATGTAGTTTATTGTAATACTCAGGACAGTGATTAACTAATTAATATAAAGCTTACATTAATGTTTAATACTACTACTGCTACAGATATCACTCAACAACAAAAATATTATGATTGAGAGATTAGTATAATTCGTATATGTATATACATATATGATAAAATAAAGAACAAATAGGAAACATGTATCAATCTAACGTTTCAGTTTTATTAAAACTTCATCAGAGATTGAGAGAAAATAAACAAAGACAGAAACTCTGATATTTTCAATTTTGTTTAGGTTAGTTCTCATTGGTCAGTTTACATGTCAAGTACATTAAAACTGTAGATAATTCTATATGTATGTAAAGTTAAAGTGGTAAATTGTAACACTCTATCTTGAGTGACACTTAGACCTTGTACTGGGTGAACTTTAATAAAAAAAAATACACATTTCACACACTAAATATAATAAATATTATCAGACTGAGGTCATAATTATTAAATAAATCACAGTTATACACCAGCTAAAGTGGTAAATTGCTCACATTAGAAGCATTAGTCTTAATTATCACTGTCATCATTATTTATTCGCTATATTTTTAAACGTTTTACTCGAGAAGCCACTGTAGAAACTATTTCTTCTTGTTAAAAATTCCTTGATATTTGTTTGCTCACTGTCCTTGACAAAACAGAAAGACATATTTTTATAATATCTGATGCTCTCCATAATTGCTCCCCACACTGACAGAAAGCCCAGTCTGAATTTAGATGCCATATCTAAAATTGTTGAGTTATTAATTTTCAATTTTAAACTTGAGCAAAAACATTTCATAAAGCCATTAAAATTTGCTGACCCTCATTACAAAAATAAATTATGAAATTCCATTCGCCGTCAGTGTATTTCTTTACAGTTCATTAGTACCTGTCAATCATTTTTGCCATTTCTGGAGCCATTTTGCCTTTTCTGCAAACTCTAAAGTTATTTAACATTTCTTTTTATCCATCAAATCAGCCTTATAAATCATTTTGAAACTTTAAACTCACAACTGCTTATATACATATGTAAGTATATGCTGCTCCCCACATTAAAACAACATTGTGTTACATCCTGCTTTGGTGGGGAGGCCATAATAATATTTATATTTGTATAAAACAAAAAATGTGGTACAATGCCAAAAGTGGGGATGGGGAAGGTTGGTTTTCTATGTCTTATTTTAAAAACTTAGCTTGCCACATTCACCTACCCAAACAAACTATATAATATTACTTGTACCAAAACACCACATTCTTACTTACCATTCCTACTACAACCACCATAAAATCTCAAAGACTCTATGGAGTCCTAACTAGACCCATATGTACACTACAGTTCAAAAGTTTGAAGCTACCCCAGAATTAGCATGAGATGAGCTTGACAGAGGAGTGAGAAAAAAAATGAAATCAATTATCAAGCTTATACTTTCAGAAACTTTTGCAACAAATGCCAAAAATTTGTGCTGAAGTAATTAAGGCTAAAGGAGGATGTTTTGATGAGAGCAAAATTTGATCATAAAATGTTTTTTTCTTTTCATCATAATGAAATTTTTAATAAAAGAAATCGTGTCATGGATAATAATTTTCTGTTATTTAAAGTAAAAAAAAAATACATTTTGGACCAATTTAAAAAAATTACCAGGAGTTTCTTCAACTTTTGAAATATAGTGTACAATTTGTCTGTTGGGGTGGAGAAGCCATTAATTTGACATTGAAAGTTGTTACCATTTTTATATATCTGTGCATTTACAACATATTGAACAGCAATTTTTAAAATCATATTTTAATAATTATTTCCTCTATGTTACACCATTCAAATTTTAAAAATTGCCATATAGAAGCAAGGTTTCTGTTGATAAAGATCTTTTCATTTCATCATGTTTGCAAAGAAAAAAGATTATATCTGCCTCGTCAAAATTTAGTCCTGAGAAAAACTACAGTATTCATAATAATAAACATTGTTGTCATTGGATATTTCACATTAATACAAATTTGTCGAATGGCAACAAAATTTTTATGACATTATCAAAATAAGTCAAATAATCTGTTTACTTAGTTTTTCTTAAACCTATTACTTAGTGAAATAAAAAAAATAGTAAGTTTACTGAATTAATTATTATTATTATCAATATAAATAGAAAATTATTCAAATGTTTCTCTCAGGGTCATCTCTACATAGCCATGTCCAGATTAGAAACATGCAAGTGGACTTAGCATAATGACAAAAAGAACCTTAGAAAATAGATGTCTTTCTGAAAATGTTTGTATAGAAATTTTAAACAGGTAAGAGAATTTTTATGACAACTTACTTTTCTCTGTTCTTAGAACAGGTATTTGATTAGAATATAATAAAATAAAATAAACTTATAATTTATTTTATTCATTACTATCGTTAATATAAATTTATAATAGTCTACTTCTTAATATCGAGTATTATAATTATAAACCCTTGTAATGTTTGTAGCAACCATTGTTGCAGTCTGACATTTCACATTACTACAAATTAGTTGAATGGAATTATCTAAGTAAAAATAATGTGTTTAATTAGATTTTCCTTACATTGTACTGTTTTTTATTTTTTCAATTTTAACAAGTGAAAAAAATAAGTTTTCTGAATTAATATAATGAGAAAATTATTCAAACATTTCTCTCATGGTCAGCTCAATGTTTACTGTAGAAAATTCAAGTGGACAAAAAATGACAAAAAATAATTTAGAAAATAAATGTCCTTCTGAAAATGTTGTTGATACAGAAATTTTGAGAAGTAAGAGAACTTCTATGACAACTTACTTTTCTCTGTTTGCAGAATGGGTATTCACCGAGTTATATAAATAAATTGTGAAATTCCATTCACTTGATACTGCAGCTGCTACCACTAAAACTTTAGATTACTTCCTAAATATATTAGTAAATTTTTAATACAATATTAATTGTCACAATCTTAACAATAACTAAACTTAATAGAAAGTCATTCTTAAGATTAGGGTGATGATGATGTTTCTATTTCTTCTCTCAGATGTCTAGTCTTTCCTAGTCATAGGCGCTCATAGCCCTCCACAACTTTCTCTGTTTTGTTCCTCCAGGTAATTTTTTATTGCTTTTTGATTAATTGATTGATTTGCGTGCTATGGCTCACCAACCTCCTGCAGGTTATTTAAAGCCAGAAAATATTTTTAGATTGTAAGAATTGCTTTTTTGAGATAATAATAATTTACTGATAGACGTCTTACTAATTAACCCATAGCTGGGGAAAATAAAGGTGGATTCATACCTAATCAGAATTTGATAAACAAACAGGAAATTATAATGTGGATATAAAGTGTGATATCAATTCTATATTATAATCAATATATAAACTGATCCCTCACTTTGTGGTCACAGTATTTTCTATACATTTATATTTCAGAAAATATAAATAAATCTAAAATACATTCATTGATTGATTTATTCATTTTCTACAACTTATCAACTTTTTGCAGGTTATTTAAAACCAGAAAAATATTTTTAAATTGTAAGAATTTTTTTAAGATAATGATTTACTGATACATGTCTTACTAATTAACCCATAGCTGGGGGGGAGAAGAGGTGGATTCATACCTTTTCCAAGGGTATTTTCGTGAAAGTGAATATAACAAAACCAACTTGAATTGGAAATTGCTCTCCAATTAACAATTCTGAGCCATTATACATTACACAAGCCACACATCTAAGCTTACAGCACTTGGTATTCTCAAGTAGTAACCCATCTAGCTACTGACCATGTTTGATGTTGCTTAACTTCAGTGATCATTTAAGCCTCAATTTTTTTATTGTGCCAATATTCAGAGCACTTAAAATGATTATTTAATTACTTATTTTAGTGCATCATTTTACTTACGATTCTGAGTATATGATGCAAACAATGCCAGTGAAATGTTTAAACAAATTAGCTATAAATACCAATGCCTTTTTATAGCCATCTGTAACTTATATTATTGCCTACATTCACCTATCACCCAGTTCACACTTCTCTCTGGTATTTTAAATAGGAGTAGATTTTTATCCCTTGTTCCCTGTTTAGGATCAACGTTTTCAGTTCCTCCTAAAGTCTACTTCAGCTTTGTACTTCTAACATCTCCACCTGAACAGTGAAACTTTATTTACTAATTATTTTACTTTTCTCCCCAATAGCAGTAAATACGTTCACTTATTGTTCTGTTCACACTCCTCCCCAGTTTTAACAGAATTAAATGTTTATCCTTTATTCCCTGTTTAGGACTGGCTTTTTGGTTGCTTCTAAAGTCTTTTCTTTCTCTTTCACTCCCTTGCATCTTAGTGACATTATTGCCTTCCTCAGATTAAACTGAGTGTAAAAAAAAAAAAGAGATGAAAACTGTTTTTACATTTTTGTAACCTTTTATCAATTAAAAAACATTTCACTTTGTTTCATCATGGACAAAAAAGGCAGCAAATCTTTCTCAATGGAATTATTCAAGGCCATCTTCATCATTTTCAGATGAACATTTGGCAATGAAAAAGAAACATGCACAATGACTGCAAAAACTATGAAAAATATAATTAAAATACATTTAAGGAAAAAAATTCAATGAAAATTTTGCGGAATATCATTTGTAGGATGGTAAAAGAAAGGAGGCAAGCTGGGGAGGAAAGTAATGCCTGCTCTAACGGACGAATTAAATTTGCATGATGAATCTTATCAATAATTTGCATTTGTTTATAATAAATTTAAATTAAATTTAACTTAAATTCCTAATTAATAATTATAAATTTACACCATCTCAAGTTTTTTTTTAATACTGTCAACCCATATTTATAATGTTTGAAAAACACTCATGTAAGTAATGCATTTATCAATTTACTGTTTCAGATAGATTATGAAACAAGTAGTGAATATCTGTCCTCCTCTCATGGTCACTTCTATGTGCAGAGTAGGAAATTCAAGTGAACTTAGCTTAATGAAAAATAAACTAGAAAATAGATCTTCTATAACAATTTACTTTTCTCTGTTTGCAGAATGGTATTCATCTAGTTATATAAATAAATTGTGAAATTCCATTCACTAGAAACTGCAGCTGTTCCTAATAAAACTTTAGATTATTCCCTAAATATTAGGTTGGTGCAAAAATAATGTCGTTTTCTCACATGTGAGAAAACGACATTATTTTTGCACCAACCTAATATATTGGTAAATTATTAATACTACATTAACTGTCACAATTTTGGCAATAACTAAACTTAACTGAAAATCATTTTTAAGATTAGAATGATGATGGTGCTTCAAGATTCTTTTAATACTTTCAACCCACTTTTACAATGTTTGAAAAAGACTCATTTAAGTATTAGGTTGGTGCAAAAATAATGTCGTTTTCTCACATATGTTACTATGTGAGACATTATTTTTGCACCAACCTAATAACACGTTTATCAATTTCAGATAAATTGTGAAATAAATAGTGAATATCTATCCTCCTATATGGCAGTGAATGCTGGACAATCTCCACAAAGATGAAGAAGAGATTTGTTGCAACAGAAATGTGGTTCTACAGAGGGATGCTGGGGATACCATCAACCAAACATGTAAACAAAGACAAGGTTTTAGAAAAAATGAAAACAAAAAGGAAACAAATACTTAACATCAAGAAGAGACAGTTGAGACATAGGATAAATAAGGATGGCTTGTAAAATCTGATACTCACAGGACAGATTGAAGAGAGACAGAGAAAAGCAACACATAAGATACTTGGTGAGCATGAATACTCTATATACCTGTGTATCATGACCTATTTAAAGACCTAGTTTTTAAGCTAATTTTTATGTGGTTGCATCATACATGAGGTATACACTGTTGACCGCCTTATATATCCATTTACTGTAGTTAAATTAGCTTTGAGATTAGGTCTTCAAAAGTTGCATGATACACATGTATATATGGTAAATGGATGGCAGAATAGAGAAATAACAGAAAGACAAAATTTATTAACAGCTACAAGTGACATGACACATAAAGAGATAGATAATAAATTTAAATTAAATTCTTAATAAATAATAATAAATTTGCATCATTTCAAGTTTTTGACATTCGATTTAATACTTTCAACCCACTTTTATAATGTTTGAAAAACTCTCATTTAAGTGACACATTAACCAACTGCAGATAAATTATGAAATAAGTAGTGAAGTAATCATTCTAAGTAATGCGGTTACTCAAAATAAGTGCTGTGTAATTTGTCGTCATTATTTTACACATTACAATCCACCTTTGTCCCTGTTCAGCCGTCCATTCACATTATTTTTTAAATAGATCACAGACTGTTTCTCCCTGATTCTCTTGACTTCAGTATGTCTTGGGAGTGTTAAATTCTCTAGGCCTTCTTTCCTTATCATGCCTACCAGAAATTTAATTTGTATCTTTCTGATTGTAATTATGTTTCCTTGTAGTTCATATTTTTCTTAGAATTTCCTTGTAGCTTGCATGATCTGTTCATGGGATTCTTAGTGCTTACCATAAGAAGCATATCTTTTTTGTTTCAAGTCTCTTCTTTATCTGTGAGGAAAATGTCCAGCATTCATGGCTATATAGGATATTAGACAGTGATGACATATGAGTGAAAAATCTTAATGATTAAGTTATCACAACTTCTATAACAAATGACACTGGTGAATTAACAAGGTGCCGATCTATAATGATTATAAACTATCGAATGAAGAAGACTAAATTGTGTCCATATATCTCTATGAATATTTTTCTTTCCAAAAAAATATTTTTAACATTTTTCTTATAAAACATTAAGCCCTATTCACTATATTTTTTTCAAATATAAGAAAAAACAGCTAATAAAAAAAGAAGAAAAGAAAGACATGTCTGAATCGTCACATTCTGAAAAGGTCAGATAAATTTTATTTCAAGTTAGTCGTCAACTAGTGTCAAAACTAATCTACTTGTTCTGTGACATTTTACAAAAAATAAAGAAAAAGCAAAAAATGAAAAAAGAAAATTTAAAGACTTGAACAGCTATTTGAATTAACAAACAAATTTTTCTTTACTAAAGATCTTTTTTATACTCTGACATTTGAGATGACCAGTCATATATATCTTGAGGTTTTCCTGTGAAATCAATAAAATAGGAAGCTATTTTTCTATCGTTGTCTCATTTTTTTCAAATTCCTGAGTAATTACACTTTGGCTATATATTCTAATCACACTGTATTGACAGTAATATATATATATATATATATATATATATATATATCAGTTCATTGCAGATGAGTGACAAGGCAATGCAATTAAGCTTTTTATTAAATTTTTATTGGATTTATACAAGTGATTTCTTTTCCAGACATAGAGTAAATAAAAACTGTCAAAATGATCTGTAGATCCAAGCATTTATATACAAGAGGGACTGCTGCACAAATACACAATTATATATATATATATATATATACACACACACACACACACATATATATATATATATATATATATATATACGCACACACACACACACACACATATATATATATATATATATACACACACACACACACACACACACACATATATATATATATATATATATATATATATATATATATATATAAACACATCGTGGAAAAACTTAATGCATCATTGAAAACAACCAAAATAGATTATAATTTATAATTGTTTTTCGATGATGCGTTAAGTTTTTCTTTGATGTATATCATATTGCACTGTATACTATATATTGAGCTCTCTTTATGGATATATCTTTTTAATATTTTATATTAAAAAGTCCTACTTGGATTATCCTTTCCACTTACGGATTTGATATTGTTATCTATATATCTATCTTTATACATATATATATATATATACACATTCATACATACATATGGGATAACAATATATATTTATATATATGAAGAACTGCATTGGGGAAATTTTATGACAGAGTGCAAAAAGTTTACTTGTGGCGTGTTTCATCCATCAGAACTACATGAGACTAAATTTGTTATGTTGGTAGGACTACACATGTATACAGCAGAGGGGTGGTGGGAATTTTAGAAATTTTACTCACCATAACAAGACTGACCACAACTTTGACATAAAAAATGCTACCATGATCAAAGGAGAAAACAATACACTACAACGTAAATATCTAGAGAGTGCTTTAATTGCAAGGTCATCTACAGCAAATTTGCACTCTGGCTCTTACAATATTTCACCATTCCTGGTGATATTGCAGTGTAGAATATCTACTTACAAAAGTAATGGAAAGAAAAAGAAAAAGCTCTAAATGAATTTGGCTGCAAAAAAAAAAAAAAAAAAAAAAAAAAATTCTAAAATTCCCAGCAATCCTCTGCTGTTATGTAGTCCTACCAACATAAATTTAGTCCAATGAAGTCCTGAAGTAAGAAACACATTACAAATAAACTCTTTCCAAGTTGTCAAAATTTCCCCAATACATACACACACACACACGTGTGTGTATATATATATATATATATATATATATATATATATATATAGGGTGTTGCAGAAATACCGCCTACATAATAGTAAGACATTAGAAGTAATGGTGGTGTCGTCATCTACTTTAATGTTTTATGTGGGAAGTATTTCTGCTGTACCCTGTATATATATATATATATATATATATATATATATATGTATTAATAAAGATAAAAGAAAAACTATTCTTTAGCAATGTGCGTCACTCTCTGATGGACTTTAACAAGTAATATTAATATATAAGGATTTTATTTTGCAGCATGTAAAATCCTTACATTTACCTTACAAAAGTTCAGCAGATGATGAAATGTGTAGGTAAAGAAAAGTTTTCCTTTGTTTTTATTCAGATTGTCTTTTTACAGATATATAATTTAGTTATATGTGAAATTTTGTACACACACATGTATACATAGATACATATGAAATATATATATATATATATATATATGAGGGGGGTTCTGAGAAGTTCAATTTTTTTTTAAAGGGCTTCTCGGTTGTGCTGAGAACATTTCAGAACTCCTTTATATATAAATAAACAGAGTATCATTAAAATTCAATTTATAAGTTGGAGATTTATATAGAGATTTTTTTAAATTTTTTTAAATGGTATGTCCCTTCAGGATATAAGTGATCATGACCCTCCACATCCTCTTTCTTTATTATTTGCAAATTGCCATACATTCCTGGGAGAGATAGTGGAGTGGTTTTCCAGTGCCTTCTCAATTGTATTGAATTCAGTGTTTTTTTTTCTCTTAAATGAATTGCCACACAAGGTTAGAAAGCTCATTATACCCTGTTATTTAACCCATAGCTGCATATCCCTGCCTTTCCTAAGGGCATCTATAAGAAAGTGGATGCAGAAAGCTTAGATGGAATTTGAACTCAAATTACTAATTTCCCTATCTACACTGATATCCCTTAGGCAAGCTCATTTATTAGGAGATAATTTATAAAATGCATATCTTTTTGAGGTGCATTGACAAAATGTAAAACACGATTACTCCCTGTCTGAATATTTGCAATTAAAAAAAAAAAAATTAATTCATTTTATGAGTACCTTAAATTTTTAATGCATGAACAATAGGAAATTAAAATTAGGTTAGTTGGTTGTTTTTGTTTAGTGGCATATCAACATCTGTATGGGTTATTTAATGCTGAAATCTAAATAATTTTCCTAAATTTTTTTCTTTTTTGAGATAATGGTTTTAGTGATACAAGTCTTACTAACTGACCTATAGCTCAATGTAGAAGAGGTGGATTCATGCCTTTCCCAAGGGCATTTGCACATATGTGAATATAACGAACTCATGTGGAATTAGAAATCAGCTCACTGGTTAACAATTCTGAGCCATTATACATTACACTACCTGCATATCTAAGATTAAGCAACTAGTATTCCCAGGCAGTCACTCATTTAGGTACTGATCAAGCTTGATGTCTCTTAAATTTGGTGATCATACGGGAACTGGTGTTTTAATGTGATGTGACTGTAAACTCGAGAATTAAAATTAGGAATAAAGAGTTTTATTTTGCATATAGTTTCTTTTTTTGACAACTATCACTTGCTATTTTATTATTCATCAGTAATATTGTCTATTCTTCTTTTTCTTTTTATGCACCATGTCCCTTCAGGATATAGGCGATCATGGCTCTCCACATCTTCTTATCCTTTGTAGCTCTTAGCAATATTTGCTTTTGACTATCCTTCCCAGTCCTTGGCCTGCCATCTATTTACACAAACTCATTAGGTAGATTGTTCTTTGTTTTCCTGCTATCTCTCTTGCCTTCAATATGTCTTGTGAGTGTCAAATTCTCCAAGCTCTCTTTCATCATTATGTGTCCTAGAAATTTCAACTATCTCTTTCTGATTTGAAGTACATGTGTTCATTTTCCTAAAAACTTCCTCATTGCTCATATGTTTCATCAATGATTTCCTCAGCATTCTTCTGTAGAATCATATTTCTGTTGCCTCAAGTCTCTTCTTCATCTGTGAGGCAACTGTCTACCATTTACTGTTATATAGAAGAACTGATATTAATATTAATATTAAATAGCAGTTCATCATTTTTCCTTTGTTTCTAATAATATTTTCCTGTTTCTTAATACTTTTCTTAGCTTTGTAAGGCAACTTTTGCTATTCCAATGCACCTTTGGATTTAAGTGTTACATTATCTTTTCCTCTGCTAAAGCACTTCTAGATATTTAAATTTTTGTGCTTGCTTGATTTCAGTGTCATATTTCCTATGGACTGTCAAAATACTTCTCTGAGAATTAAATTACTCATTAGCTTAGTGGTTCCCAAATGGTGTCGTGTGCCTCATAGGTGAGGTAGAAGAGGATAGCAGGTGAGGCAGAATGATTGAAAGATAATCAAAGATTTAGAAACAGTTTCAAAAAATTCATATGCCAAAAATAAATATGATTTCAAATATTATTATGGATTACTTGTAATTGCTTGCATGAGTCCCAGAATAAATAGTTATAAATAATCATTGACCGATTTTATTATTGTGATATTTTTGCATTATATCAAGTATTAAGAATATAGTAACTAAGGTCTGCAAATTGGAGGTGAGAGTTATCAATGACATTGTTCTGACTTTCAATCAGCGTTCATCTCCCTTTAACCCACTTTCTGTTTTGTTTTTTTTAATTTTTTAATTTTAAATGTACTTTTTATCACATAAAATTTGGTGAAGAGCAAGCAAATTTTCATTCCAAAAATGCAGCCCAGAGAAAAAAAAAGCTTGGGAAGCACTGCATTAGATAAATTTAAAGTACAAGAGATGACTTTCAAAGATCTGTTGTTTTTTTTCTTACATAATCCTTATCTGATTACTAAAGTAAAAAAAAAAAATGAGATATGGCTGAATGAGTTTCAGTTTTTCCTTGAATGTCCAATAAAATGTAACTTATACGCAGACATGTTTTCAGTGAAAACTTTTATCCACTTATCAATATAATTATGATTATTGGCAAGTTAGTTGAAATACATTCGATTGTATTATTCGTAGATTTGCAAAAGTCAACATAACTGAATACTTTCACTTTTATTGGGTTTCATGACACAAATAGATGTCATTGTACCTGAAAATACTTGCTCATATTCTTAGATAAATCCATCTGAATTTAAGCATATCTCATCAGCAAGTGAAGCATGCAGGTCTCAGTGAGGCCAATCTTTCATCAAGCCTTGTGGACTGCTGTTACAGAATCACAGAGAACTGTACCAGATAACAGAAACAACATCACTTGAGGACTTTCAACAATGAAAATGGATAGTACATTGAAGAGAGAATAATGACATAACCAGGTTGCTCACATTCCACTGTGCCCCAAACAAAAGGCAAGGAAGGAAGCACACATTTATACTGAAAAGAGCCTGAACATAGACTGGACTTGACAAACCTATTAAAAAATTATTTTGAAAGAAAGATTTTATAAAATTCAGCCAACATCAAGTCTACATCAATGAAAGCTGGATGCTTCCTATACTAAATGTTACCATTATCATTAAAAAATTGTAATTACTATTACCATTTCACAAAGCATTTCCCCAAAAATGCTAAAATTATGTGTGTGTATTATATATATATATATATATATATATATATATATATATATATATATATATATACATACATACATACATACATATTGAAATGATTGAAGCATTTAGTCAAATATAGGTTTCATGTCCTGTTAAAATAACATTTTAAGTTATATATAACTTAAAATTAAAAAATAACTTAAAATGTTATTTTAACAGGACATGAAACCCATATTTGAGTAGATGCTTCTTCATTTTTTTTCTACTCAAATATGGGTATCCACTAAAAATTCCACTTGATAGAAATGTGTTGGATTAATAAACAAAAATCCATTAATTCTTTATTTATATATATATATATATACACACACATCTATAAATATATATCTAGGTATATATATATATATATATATATATATATATAATGTGTGTGTATATATATATATATATATATATAATGTGTCGGGTTGTTTTTATATATATATATATATATAATTGTATGTAGAAATAAACTGTACAATTGCAATTTTCATTTTCAAATACAGCATAAAACTATATATATATATATATATATATATATATATATATATATATATATGAATTTTTATATAGAAATATTAAAGTGTATGAGGGGATGCTGGAGACTTCTCAGTACAATCAAGAAGCTATATAGCTAAAAATTTTTATGCTTGGTCATTTGATTAGTTTATAGTAAGTGAATCAATCTAATAATTTTCAGCACCCCCTCATACATTTATTAGAACACATTAATTTACATTTATACTTGCATACATGCACTTAAAGATACATATTCTGGGTTATTTATTAATATGTAATTCATAAACACACACTTAATTAAAATACCTATATATATATATATATATATGAATTTGTGTGTGAGTGTGTATCTATATATATATATATATATATATATATATATATACAAACACACACACACAAATTCATATGAATAAATATGTGTCACAGTTTAATCCATTATTTACATACGTGCACATACATATATAAATAAAAGTAATATGCATACACTTACACACATGAACATGTCAATACAAAATTTTAAGTTTTCACATATATGTCAATTATGTAAACTTAGGTATGTTTAAATAATCCTTAATTGTATATACACCACACACATACATACAGACATACACATACATATACACCCCCACACATATGCATTTAAAACAAAATTTTAAGTATACACATATATGCTATATAAGTTAATTTAGCTGTTTAAATAATCTATAATTTTACACCCACTCACATAGATATATATATTACTAAGAAAATTCAAACATAATTTCTCAGTTTTTCATTTTCTGTAAATCAAATTTATTTTGTTATTTTGAACTGACCAAAGATAAAAAAAAAATATGGCAAAAACAAAAGACATCTTTTCATTCTCAAAGACCATCCAAACAAACTGAAATGCTGGCCCTTGCTTAGGTCTGCAAGTGATTTACATAGAGAAAAGAAGTAAATATTTGAGAAAGAAAATATGCAGCTCATTAACAAATGAAAAAGTTTCTGTCATACATATTTTTATTGCAAAAATAATAAAGTTTACAAAAAATTGTAATACTTTGTTACACTTCCTACTGAAATATCATTAAATTTGAATCATAATTGATTTTGTTTTTAAAGTATATGCTAAATATTTACAAAATATATTTTATTTATTTTGTTAAATGATTAGTAAATAATCTAATCTTACATTCAAGTTTGTTTTTTTATGCTTCTTTATTGTATACAATTGTTTAAAAAAAATTATATCTATTTGAATTGTTTTGTTTTGAAGCTCTTTCAAACTTCCAAAAAATGTTACTTTTGTAACTTCTGTCCTCTTAATATGTATCTAGTTAAGAAACATTTCCCGAATTGATAACACACAGATGCCCAGAAAGAGAAATTGGTCAATTTTCTTCTTTTCAGTAAATGAAAATATTTCAACAGAGAAGCACTTCAAAATTCATTCAAATAAAATCAGAATTCTTTAATAGCAATCTCTTGAGAAATAAGAGAGTAACAAAGTGAAAATACTTTAAAGAAGTGGTTTCTTTCTTGTTGTGAGTTATATATATATATTATATCTTTTAAAAAAAAAGGCAAACAAAAACTGTAAGGCAGGTAATAAACTAAGAAATGAATTTAAAACCAATGACTAGTAGCATACCCTAAGTTTGTATTACTTGTGGAGTCTATGATGACAATAGTTTCTATGATGACAATAACAACAATAATGACAACAAAGAGAATAACACATTGTGGCATACTTGTTGTAGTTGTCTGCTTCAGTCAAATTCACAAAAGAAAGATAAATGTTAGAAAAAAATAAATATTCAATAACTAGTCAAAGTAAAAATGTAGATTTAAACTAACCTGAACTGTCGGAATGAGCAGAGTCCATGTCGAGATGCGTCCTGATATAAAAGTAGTGTTTGTAACTGCTGCTGTTTTTCTTGACAGCGATGTGAATTCTATATGAATACGGCTGGGAAGCCTGCAGTCCTAGCAAGTGTGCTGTGTGCGTAGCGGCTGCTCCAGCCACTGACAGGCTTATGTGCTTCACTTAAAATGGAGACAGCCCACCCACCTCCCCTGTCCATTGGGAAGATTTCACTTGCTTCCTTTATGACTGAATACACAGTCAGACACACTCACATAAAGGGGTATATCTATGTAATAACTATCACATATACACGTATTGGATCAACCCCAATAGTTTTGGTGATGGCAGTTTTTATTTCTTTTTTCTTTTAATTTATTTTTAAATTAAATATTTTCTTCTCTCTTTCACTTTTTGTTTTACTTTTAGTCATGTACACTCACACACAGACACACACACACACAGACACAGACACACACACAGACACACACAGACACACACACACACACACAGACACACACACACAGACACACACACACAGACACACACACACACACACACACAAGATTTGCTCCACAAAATTTAATGACAGTTTTACCTATACTTTTTGTAATCAATTTTTTTTCTTTTCTTTTCTTTTCTTTTCCTCTTTTTTTATTTTTCAGTGTCTTTTTTAAATTTCACAATTAGTGAGAGTTACACGCACGTGTATATGTATGTATACTTGAACTGCTTCAATTAAATTTTTTCTTACTTTTGTAAAAATTAAATCTTTATTTTTTTCATTTCCTTTCTGTTTCTTGCTTCTTTTTTTTTTTTTTACTTCTTTCTTTTTTATTATCATACTTGTTTTTCTTCCAATTTGAGGAGCTTGCTTAATATAAGGCAAGTTTTCGAAACAATTCAGTCGAAATTAAATTCAATTTAGGGGCTAAAATCTTTCTAGTGTTTTGTACTGGTGACTCATTTTGTTGTGGCTCCATCCTTTCGAAATTGACAGCTTAATGGACTCTTTCTGAAATATTTACTGGAGAACGCACATTTCTCAGTATGTCTGGATTTCTGAAAAATCTAACTTAATGTTCTTTTTTTCAATTCTCCTCCCACTGCTACATTCTACCAAAAATATATAAATAAAAAAAAAAAGAGTCCTTATTGTAAAATAAATAAAACAAAAACAAAAATCAATATATTGTATATGTACTTATGGTTGTTGCCAAATTCTCAGTAAATCTCCCCCCTCTTTATCCCTTCTTTCTCTCTTTTTCTCTCTTGAATACCAAAGAATCGAAGTAAATGGGTAATGCCATCAAAAAATAAATAAGACTAAAGTGAAATGAAATAAAAATAAAATCAATATCGATGTATCAATCAATTTCTAATATTTTTCCCCCTCTCTTTTTTACTTCACAACTTCAATTTTCAACCCCCACTTCTCTTACTATGTTTTCTCCTCTTTTATCTTCCCTCTTCTCTTTCCCTCCTTCCAATACTCCTCCTTCCACACTTATACTCCTACTACCACTCTTCAACAACTTTTTCAAATTTTTATAACAAAAAATAAAATGTTTTTTTTTTAAATGTTCAAATGATTTCATCTATTAGTAGTTTTATTAAACTGAGAAGCTTTTGTAGTGTGTGTGTGTGTCTGTGTGTGTATATGTTTAAGGTGGAGCGTGTGTGTGTGTGTATTCATTTAAGGTTGTATGTTTAAGTTTGTGTATTGTTATGTTAATTTTCTAAATTTTTGTCAGCTTATTAGAAAATTTGAAGAAGATGGGGGTTGCCCATATCCTAGGTGCATATACTCTTTTCTTTTTATGCACGTATGGTGATAGATAAATGGATAAGGTTTTGAATATATGCTTGTGTGTGTGAAACAGAAATATATACATTTTTGGTAGCTTGTTGAGAAAATCGGAGAAGGGTGTTGCTGTATCTCCTATATATAGATATCTATCTATCATAGAAGATACAAACATAAAAATATATGTTTTTCTCATTTACACTAGATGTTTGTGTGAGTATCTATGTCTCTGTGTGTGTGTGTGTGTGTGTGCCTGCATAAGCATGGGTTTGTGTGAGTATTAGTATGAAAATGTTTATGTTGTTCTACAGATTTGGCAAAGAGAATTGGAAGAATATAGTACTAGGTATATCCTTTGAGCTTTGGTTTATATGTTTATGATAGATATGATTTATTCTATATCTTTTATTCAGTGTCTGTGTGTGGGAAAGAGAAAGATATGCATTTTCAGTAGCTTGTTGAGAAAATCGAAGAAGGGTGTTGCTGTATCTTCTATGTATATATATCTATCATATGAGAGATTAACATGGGAATGTGTGTGTGTTTGGTCATCCATGCTATGTGTGTGCATGTTGGTATCTGTATGTGTGCGAAAATGTTTTACAAATTTTGAGAGAATTGGCAGAGCATCATGTTGTTTATATTCTGTGAGTTTTGATGTATACATTTGTGCTTATGATAAACTATATATATATATATATATATATATATATATATACTATCACTAAAATTTTGCTTTTTATACTCGGAGTTATATTTTCAATATTAGTGTTTGAGTCTTTTATATTATATATATATATATATATAGATATAGATATACACACACACACACACACACACACACACAATTATTGAGTTTGTGGGTGTGCATGTGTCTGCATATTTGGTAGTTTTTTTGAGAAAATAGGAGAAGGCTGTTGCTGTTTCTTCAATGTATGTATATTTATCATGAGGGATATAAACACAGGAATATATACTTGCTGCAAAATAAAATCCTTGCAATTACCTTGATAAAGTCCATCAGAGGATGAAACCCATCAGCTAAGATAAGTTTTCCTTTTGTCTTTATCCATAGGAATATATGTGTTTTTGCTCATTTAGACTCTGTATGTCTGAGTGTGTGTGTGTTCGTTTGCTTGTGTGAGTATTAGTATATGCCTGAAAATGTTTATATGCCTTTGTACAGAATTAGAAGAGTGTAGTACCATGTATATTCCGTGAGTTTTGTTGTATATGTTTATGATAGATATGAACTATATATATTCTATTATTCAGTGTGTATGTTCATATTTAATGGATTCAACTGGAATTCAAACTTGATTGAGGAATCGGAGAGCCGAGTTCGAATTCCAGTTGAATCCATTACATTCTCTTACATGTTAATACCCTTGGGAAAGGTATGAATCCTCTTCTCCACCCAGCTATAGCCTTGGATTCTATAGCCTTGGATGGCAACTGGTCTACTGCAGAAAGAATGGCAACCTACTGCAGGAAAAAAATCTGCCTCGTCAGTCATGTATTGAAAGATACATGATTACCTAAGCATGTATCATGCATGGTACATAACTGACTGATGTTCATATGAGTGTGTGTGAGTGTGAAAGAGAGATATATGCATTTTTGGTGGTGTGTTGAGAAAATTGGCTGTTGCTGAATATTCAATGCTTGTATATTCATCATAGGAATATATGAATTTTTGCTCAGTTATCCTCTATGCGTGTCTCTATATGCATGTCTTTGTGAGAGTGTGTGTATTTGTGTGAATATGTGAGTGTATGTATGTGAGTGTGTGTATTTGTGTGAATATGTGAGTGTATGTATGTGAGTGTGTGTGTGTGTGTGTGTGAAGATACTAATGTCTTTTCAATGATTTGGTGAATAGAGTTGGTAAAGCATAGTACTGTCTATATTCTTTCAGCCTTGGTGTATATGTTTGTGTTTTTAGTTTATGATAGATATAAACTATGTGTGTGTGTGTATCTAAGTGTGTGTGGGGGTTACAGAAAGATATTCATTTTTAGTAGCATGTTGAGAAAATCAAAGAAGGGTGTCACTGTATCATCAATGTATGTATATTATCATAGGAGATATAAACATAGAAATATGTGTGCTTTTGCTTATTTACACAATACGTTTGTATGTGTGTGAGTGCGTATGTTTGCATGTGTGTGTGTGCTTTTGTGAATATTAGTGTGTGTATGAAAATATTTATATGTCCTTCTGAAAAGAATTGGAAAAGTGTAGTGCCGTGTATATTGTGTGAGCATTGGTGTATATGTTTATGAATTATATATTATTAGGTTGGTGCAAAAATAATGTCGTTTTCTCACATATGTTACTGTGTGAGAAAACGACATTATTTTTGCACCAACCTAATATTTAGTGTATGTATATGAAAAAATGATATGCATTTTTGATAGTGTTTTGTAAATGTTGGAGAATGGTATTGTTGTATCTTTAATGTTTGTATATTTATCAGGAGATATAAACACAGGAATATATGTTCATGCTTATTTCTATACTATGCGTTTGTATGCCTGTCTTTGTGTGAGTATGTGAGAGCTTGTGTGAGTGTGTGCTGTTGTGTGTTTGAAAATACAAATATCTTTTTTTAATGATTAGAATTAATTTAAAATGAGTAAAGCATCATATTATCTATATTCTGTGAGCGTTAATATATACGTTTCTGTTTATGATATATATATATATATATTCTATTATTTAGTATGTGTGCATGTGTGTGGTGAGAGAGAATCGGAAGAGTGTAGTGCTGTGTATATTTTGTGAGCTTTACTCTATATGCATATGATAGATATAAATTTTATATATTCTATTATTCTGTGTGTAAGAGAAAGTATATCTGTATTTTAATAGGTTATTTAATGCATTATTTAAGAAAATCAAAGGAGAAATAGATTGCCAATGTTGCGCTATATAAATTTAAATATCCCTACTGATATGTTCAGTGAGTGTATATTTACACATTCATAAATGCACACCTTTATATTGGTTTATTGCAGAAAAAAAGAGGAGAAGGATGTTTCACCTGTTCTGCATACACACAGGTGTATATGTGTATGATTGAATTATCCCAAATGTTATGGCTTCCATCAATATTTGTGTTAACACTAACACTAGCCATGTCTCTTATTTCAGCCTGAATATTCCCCTACCCACAACCAATACCATTTATATTATGTAAAATTGTTATTGCAAATGTGGAACCTAAAAATCTTTCCATCTTCCCCAATCTCCTCCCTTCACCCTGCACCCCCACCCCCAAATCAGCATATAGTTTTTGTTTCTGTCATTTCTTTTCACTTAAACAACAAAAATAATTTTTTTTTAAAAAAAGCTTTCAGAGTTAACTTATTTTCAAAATCAAATTTACGCTTTTCTTGAAAACAAAAATAAAAAAAAGAAAAGAAACTGGAGTTTATTAGCTTCTTAAGAGATGTTCCCCGTTTTGTTATGGTAGGTAGGTAGGTAGGTAGGTAATTTTTTTATCCCCCCACCCCATTCCCTTTTGCCTGTACTCTTCTGCCACACCATTGTGTGATGTGCACTTCGTTCAGTTCTGCTCTCCACAAACTTAATTTTTTATGCATACACGAAAGAACAATTTTGAATTGAAAATTTTTCTCTTTTTGAATATGTTAATTTCTGGAAAATATCTGATGTCTTTATCCCTTTTATTCTTTGGGAAAAACATCTACTGCTTCTACCACTGGCCTCATTTTCTGTTTTTGCTTTTTTTTCTTTTTTTGCATTTTCAAACAATAATAAATTTTTCCCCACTTTCTGTTATTTTTGCATATTCAGATTCTCAAACGTCAAAAGCTTTAATGTGTTTTCATATCAATGAAAATTTTCAGAAGTTGAAAAAAATGAATGCCAAGTAATCATGATAACGATAACAACAGATCAGCCGTGTGCCTGAGTTCCTTTCTAAACATCTTCAGGCAGATCCAGCCGAAATGTACAATATCGATGCTGATATAAAACTAAGAAAAAACTTAAAAGACAGCAGTATGCAAATAACTGCAATAATCATTTATATAATAGTCAAATAACAAACTAATCTTATGCCTAAAATTCTTTTATCCCATGAAAACCTATTGTATGGCAAATTATAAAATTTATAATGAAATCGTTCAGACTAAAACAGTAGAAAAACAAAAGTGAAAGTTATAACTTGAACAAAAGAAATCTTACTTTTCTTTTTTTACAGTAAGGTCCGGGAGCCACTCAAGGTAGAGGGTTATGTTAGGAAGCAATTTGTGCAGATAGGAGTGTAAGATAATGGTTAACCCCAGCCATGAACATGTTAAGATTGTAGTGATTGGGAAACATCCCTTTGGGAGTCGGTTCTACAGGACAGTGGTTTGTGAAACTGACTTCTCGCTGATCGAATACAGAGGGAATGTTCTACTATGTAAGTGTCATGGTGTGTCCTTGCCATGAAGGTTTGAATTGGCTGAACCAGGGAATATAGTTTGTCTGAGCAGTTACCATGGAAATAGCAATAGATCAACGAGAGGTTTGCCACATCCCACTTGTGGGAGAGAGGTTGGAGAGTGGAAAATAATTTGCCACCCACAAGGACTTGGAAACACTTTTGGACTCTATCAAGGCTGGAGAGTGAGGTCTGGGCAGCTTCCACCAAAATATGACAACACTACTCCATTTTTGGCCTGATCTGATTCTTCTCATAAAACATGAATAAAAGGCAAAATAGATCCAGTAATAGTAAGGATATATTTGAACTGCAGGGGAAACTGGATCTATTTGAAAAAAACTGATAAAAAAATGATAAATTGAGTAACTATGCAAAAATAGAAATGGGTGAGACAAAGATACATCTTCCCGCCAGATTTATTCAGCCTCTACAGTGATGCTATCTTACTCAGTGAACTGGAGATAATACCAAGATTTATTATCGGTAGGTATAATCTTAGAAATATATGACATGCAGATGGCACTCTGTTGATGGCCGACTCAGAAAAGAAACTAAAAAGAGTGATATAAGAAAAAGAGAAAAAAGTACTGATCATCAACTTCAAGGAGATAAAGTATATGGTTATCAGCCCAAGATGTGAGTTACTAATTGGAGATATAAACATCAAGCAGAGGCAGAAGTTCAAATATCTGAGGAGGAAAAATGTGACACCGAGATCCAAATATGCATTGGACAAGCAAAAGAAGCATTTTGAAAGCTAAGCAAGGTGCTGAGAAACAGAAAAAATTGCCTAAAAGAATGAGGGTTGGTGGAATATCAACACTAGTGTGATGTGGGGACTAGGCAATTTTTTATCTTAGCATATATTCACATGATTAGGTTCCCCACTTTAAACTGGTCTTGTGCCATATATCATCACTATTGGCAGTTGGGATGAATAATAAGTGTAATATTTGAGTTCTCTGCTGAAGATCAGAATGTTGCTTCCAGCTTTTTATACACATGGATTTATACAGTCACTGAATATGCTGTATACAGACTGGATCTTCTGTGTATCACATCCTTTTAGGACGTGGTTCTCCACAACTTTCAATCCCTTATAGCTCTTCACAGTTTTTCTCCTTTTGCTAAGGCCCCTGATCCTCAGTTTTGCCATCAATCTACACAAACTTATTAACTGTGATTTACTGCCCTCCCCTATCTTACTTGACCTCAATATGCCTTGAGAGTGTTGTTTTTCAAGCCTTCCTCATTATGTGTCCAAGGAATTTCAGCTATTGCTTCCTGATTTTGAGTATAAGTGTTCTTTCTATTTTGATTACTCCCTCTGTCCATGGAATTTTCAGTATCCTTCTGTAGAGCCACATTTCTGTTGCCTCTAGTTTTTTCCTCATCCGTGAGATGATTGTCTCGCATTCCCAGCCATATAAGAGGATGGATATCACATAGCAATCAAGCACTCTTTCCTTTGATTCTAACAATTTTTTCTGTTTCTCAGTACCTTGAGTATCCGCCTATATTTCTGAAATAAGGTATTATGTACACTATTTACATTATTCGGACTATTGTCCTCATCTTTGTCACCATATTTATGCCAACGTTTTGGCCGTTGTACACTGCATGCTTCTTCAGGTGGTTAGAATGTTGAACTGAACTCTTTATTTCGCTTGCTGGTGTAGACTGTTCTAATTCCTCATGCCATGTCCAAAGAGGTGTGAGTTCAATACCTGGTTAAGGCAGTTGAGTACTTGGAAAGGGGAATTAACAGGAGATAACTGATAACTGACATCCAACAAAGAAGAAGACAATAGTCTGAATAATGTAAATAGTTCTCAGTATCTTGCTTAGCTTTTGAAATGCTTCTATTGCTAGTCAAGTGCATATTTAGATCTTGGTGTTGAATTTTTCCTCTTCAGATATTTGAACTTCTACATCTTCTTGGTGTGTATATCTCCAATTTGTAACTCATGGTAATTGTTCTGATGAGCTTTCCTCTTTAGTATCTCAACTTTATAAATTTAAGCATAGTACTAGATTGGCTTCAAGGACTTACCATTTTACTGTTGATATGGATAGATATAACCATAGGTTCTATGCTAACAGTTTCTTCTCTTGCACTTCTCGCTTGTGGAACTCCTTTCAAGTTTCTTACTTTCCAGTCAACATTGATCTTGAAAAAATTAACTGCAATGTCAATCATCATCTTCCACTTTCATAATTCCTGTTCTTTTTGTTACTCTCTCTACTTAATAATACTTTTCTTTTTCTCATATTTTTTCACACTCAGTAACATCCCGTGCCTTACTTTGCGTGGGGTGAAATGATTAAAAAAAATAAAAATAAGAAATATTAGAAGCATTAAGTTAGTGTGGTCATTGAAAATAAAAGCAAAAATATTTTAAAGTTTTGAAATATGTTTGAATTGCATCCTTCAACATCAAAGGCCAGTCTTTGCAGTACTTGGTAACAAAGAAAATGCTATGATTACAGTTAGACAATAAAAATTAACCACATTCATAAAAGCAATATTTGTTGAAATATATTGCAAGGAACAGGAAATGTTTATTCTAACTACAAAGGAAATTCTTAGCACTTAAGGGTTTCAATATTAGGATTTAAAGTTGCTTTCACATTAAACAGCTGAGATCAAATGTTGTCTGATTTTCTGGATTAAATATCTGTACTATGAAATACAATGTAAATTTATTTATTTATCTGTCATGCAGCCTGATTTTTTCAATTAACTAATGAGAGAGTCTTTTGATATAATAATAGGAAACATTGTTACCATAACAGCAGAATGTGTTATATTTATTGCACTGCTATATAACAGCAACTTTCCTATATGGCAGTGAATATGAGACAATTTCCTCATAGATAAAGACAAGATTTTTTTTCCCTCTATAGGAGCAGATAGCTTCATCTATCATCTGGTTCACACTTTTCTTTTAAGCAATTCACCCTGAGCAAGACAGGAGTGCCACTAGCATGCAAGGGGTTACAAAGGATTGAGAACAACAGTAAAGAGGTGTGTTTGAGGAAAGGATACAGAGAAGGACAGGTATCAAAAGATGTCAATTGACATTACACTTGATTATTTGAAGATTATAGTTATCAGGGAAGCAAGCAAGAAGAAGGGAGTTCCACAGACGGCAAATGCAAAAGAAGAAGCTGATTGAGCAGAAGGGACCCTGTTCTTTTGAACAGAAGTAGAGGTTTACCCTTGCATCCTGTTTAGGACTGGGTTTCTGGTTCCTTCTAAACTCTACTTCTACTCTATACTTCTAACATCTTGAAATTTATATTATTGTTGGGTTTCCGGTTTTGAAATTTATACTATTATTGGGTTTCCAGTTCCTTCTAAAGTCTTTTCCTTCTCTTTCACTTCCAGTTGCCATTTGCATCTTGGTGTTATTGTCTGGCCTTGGGTGAATTAATTAAAAACTTCATCTATCTGTCCATTTGTCAGTGCATTACTCAAAGATGGCTACAGTCACCAAAATAAAATATCTAAATAGAAATGTTCTTTTTATTCTCATTCTCCTTAAAAATTCCTTGTTGCTCACATGTCCCATCAATCTCAGCATCTATCTGTAGAACCACATCTTCATTACTTCAAGTTATCTCTTCACCTTTGGGGTAATTTCCCAGTTGTTATTGTCATATAAGAGAACTGATATTCCACAGCAGTTTAGCACGTTTTATTAATTATCCTTAATGGAAGGTATCTTTTTGTAAAAATGAAAGAGAATGAGAAGACTGAGAATGGGGAAGATTGAGGAAATGACAAAAAAGGAACAGGGTTCAAGATGATGATGATTGACATTGCATTTAAATTTTTGAAGATTGTAGTTATCAGGCAAGCAAGAAACCATAAGAGAGTTTCACAGGTGAGAAGTGCAAGGAAAGATACTGTTAGAGTAGAAGTGTCAGTTGCATCTAGCTAGTTCAACAGTAAAATGGCAAGACCTAGTTGCCAATCAAGTCACATACTTAAATTCATGTAGTCACCAGGAAAAAAGTTCATCCAAATAATTGCCATGAAAATATTTGTAGAAAAGACAGAAGGAAGTCACAACACATCGGTGGGAAAGTGACTGAAATCAAGATGCTTGGTCAGGATCATTTACCTTCTTTGAATTTTGTCAAGAATCTTCAGGTGTACAGCAAGAGGCCAGACAAGATATGGCAGCAGTATTCAATGCATGGATGAATGGCAGATTTATATATATTAATTCCAATTTTGCTTAAATTTGCTAAAATGTTTACATCTATGGTATCCTCAGCATACTTCTGTAGAACAATATTTCTGTTGCTTCAAGTCAACCATTCATCCACAAGGAAATTGTTTAGCATTCTTTGCCATGAAAGGTAAATGATATTACATAGCAGTTCAGAAAACTTTTCTTTGTTTCTAATGAAATATACTCAGCTACTCCTACAGAAGATAGTAAAGGAAAGAAAAGACTAAACATTAATTGTAAGAAGACAAAAAAGGAAAAGCCCAAGATACAAACTACAAATTGGAGACATCAAAATTGAAAATGGACTATGGAAAATGCAGTACTGAAATCCAAAGGTACATTGGGATAGCAAAATATGTCTTCCAAAATATAAACAAGGTATTAAGGAATAGGAAAATTTTGTTAGAAATAAAGAAAAGAGTACTGATCTGCTATGTAATATCAGTCTTTTATGGCAGTAAATGCAGGGCAATACTTAACATCAGGAAGAGATAGTTAAAATTTCAAGGGCTCATAATGAGGAAAGAGGGCATGGAAAATTTGATACTTGCAGGTCATATTAAAAGCAAGAAGGACAGAGAAAAACAATGCATAACCTACTTAGTAAGCTTGAGTAAATGGATGCTGGAGCAAAGTTTAGGAGAAATAAAAAAAAATTATTAAGAGCTAAAAAGGACAAGAAATTGTGGAGAGCCATGATCGCCAATATCCTGAAAAAACATGGCACATATAAGAAAGAGAAGTTAAGTGAGAATAAAGGACTAAATTGTAAGAAGACAGAATGTATGATTGTCAGAAAAAGTAACAGCCCAAGATGCAAACTATGAATTGGAGAAAATCTAGCAAGTAAAAAAAAATTAAATATCAGGTAAGTGTTTTAACAGAATATGGAAAATGCAATGCTGAAACTCAAAGGCACATTGGAACAGGCAAATTATGCCTTGCAAGGGTTAAGAAATAGGAAAATTTAATTAGAAACAAAGAAATGAGTACTGAACTGTCATGTCCTCCTTTATGGCAGTAAATGCTGAACCATCTCCACAAAGATGAAGATGAGACTTGAGACAACAAAAATGTCGTTCTACAGAAGCATGCTGAGAATACTATGGACTGAACATGTGAGTAACAAGGATGTTTTAGGCATACTGAAAACAAAAAGAACACTTATTCTTAGAATCAGAAACAGATAGTTGAAGTTTATAGGGAACATAATTAGGACAGTGGGCTTGGAGATTATAATACTAATAGGAAATACTGAAGGCAAGAAAGACAGAGTAAAGTATCAAATAACATACCTAATTAATGGGCCTGTGTAAATGGTTGGCAGAACAAGGATTCGGAGAGATTTAAATGTAGAATCAGATATAGACAGTTAAAAATTCTGGGACACATAAGGAAGAAAGAGGGCTTGGAGAATTTGACACTCACAGAACATACTGAAGGCAAGAGGTACAGAGGGAAACATTGTATAATCTACCTAATAAGCTTGTGTAAATGGTTGGCAGAACAGGGTTTAGTAGAGATAGCAAAAACACAAAATTTACTAAGATCTACAAAAGACAGGAAGTTGTGGAGAGTCATGAAAGCCCATGTCCTGAAGGGATATGGCACACAGAAGAAGAATGATGAAATCTCTAAAACAGCATTTCCACCAAAATCAAGTAATATAGGAAATGCAACACTGAAATCCAAAGATACATTGGGATAGCGAAATGTGCCTTCCAAAAGCTGAGCATAGTATTAAGAAACACAAAAATTTCATTAGAAACAAAGAAAAGAGTACTTAACTGTTATACAATATCAGTTTGTGCAGAAAAGGGTTGAACATTTTGTGGGCCACCAGGAACCTCTTCTTGCAACTGTCAAATGGAGACAAATGGCATAGTTTGGACACATTACAAGACACAACAACCAGTGCAAGAAAAATATTTTAAAATTTACGTATTATTTTTAAAAACTTTTGAGGGGTAGTTTTAAGTTGATGTAAGGTGATAGAGAGAAGTGTGATCTGATGAACCAAGTAAAAACCACAGACCTAGGAAAATAAATTATAATCAATAGATCTTTAAGGTTGTCAGTTTTTTAATTAAATTAAATTTGTATATATATAAGGATTATATTCTTTAGTACTAGTGTTATTTTTTCATTTCTTATTTCTGTTATGGGAAGACATTCTGGTAGCAAATCAGTGTATGTTTTCTGCTTGCATGTTTTCTCTATCTTTATTATAAAAAGACTTACAAAATGAAAAGAGAATGGGACGAATGATAACAAATCATTCTCTCCTCTTCTCAATGTGCAATCATGGATCTCCACAATTCTCCTAATCCTTGTTCCATTATCCACTCACTCAATATCACTAATTAGGTTATATGTTGTTTTCCTCTGTCCCTCTTGCCTTCAATTTGTCCTGTGAATATCAGATTTTCCAAGTCCTCTTTCCTCTATGTGTTATGCGCTGCTTTCCTCTATCCCTCTTTGAAAAAGGTTGTAGAGTAAAACATCCAAAAGACTGTGATGATAGCAACCAAGATAAGATCAGATGCATAAGCAAATCAGTGTATGATAATGATAATTCCTCATCTAAAAAATTCAGACAAATGTTGTGAGAGAGACAAGATGGATATTTGTATGAAAATAAATGCAACAAACTCAACTGGAATTTGAACTTGGCTCACTAATATCCCTTTCTGTACTGATATCTGCTACACCACCCACACATCCTCAAATCTGACTCTTCTTCTTTATGTGCTGTGATCCTTCAGGATGTAGATTATCATGGCTCTCCACAATTTCCTGTCCTTCATAGCTCTCAATATATTTTGTCTTTTCTTTATATTTCTCCTAAACCTTGTTCCATCAACCATTCACTCAAGCTCACTAATTACGTTATGCGTTGTTTTCCTCTGTTCCTCTTGCCTGTGAGTATCAAATTTTCCAAGCCCTCTTTCCTTATTATGCACCCTAGAAGTTTCAAATTACTTCAAATCATTTTCACAAAAAGTAAAACAGAACTGATAAGCAAGAATTTTTTTCATTTGTTAAGCAAGGCTCTAAGCTCGACTAATATTGCCAAATGCTTCAACTCATGTCATCTAGATAGCTTAACAACAGCAGTAACATCCTTCTTCTTCCATGTCTCTTCAGGGCATGCACAATTATGGCTCTCCACAACTTTCTATCCTTTATAGCTCTTAGCAATGTTAGTCTTTTTACTATCTTTCTCCCTTCATCAATTTACACAAACTCATTAGGTAGATTACCATTGCATATCTCTATCCTCCATGACTTCAACATGTCCTGTGAGTGTCAAATTTTCCAGACCTTCTTTTCTCATTATTGGCTTATGGCCTCCTCACGTTGAAACACTGTTTCCCATATGATGACCAAAGTTGAGAAAGTACCTAGATGGGTGACCACTTTGTAAGGTGCTGTAAGCTTGGATGTGCGGGTGGGATAATGGATAATGGCTCAGAATTGTTAATCAGAGAGCTGAGTTCCAATTCTACTTGGGTTCATTATATTCACTTATGCACAAATAAGATATGAACCTGACTTTTCTCCCCCTAGCTATGGGTTAATTAGTAAGACTTGTGTCACTAAATAATTAATATCTTCAAAAATAAAAGTATTACAATATAAAAATATTTTCTGGCATTAAATAACCTGCAAAGTTGATAAGCTGTAGAAAACGAATCAATCAATTTTTTTTTATTATGTGTATCAGGAATGGTGATTTGATTGCTGCCTGGGGATGATTTTTTCTTGACTAAGGTTTCTAGAATATGCAGACATAATAAACACTGTTTAATAAATAATAATGGGGCATCTATCTCAAATAAGAAGTGTCCACTATAATTATGTTTGAAGTAATATTAAACAGTATATTTATTTATTTACATCTACCAGCTCAAATTTCAAACACACACACATACATATATATATATATATATATATCATTGACCTCCATGTCTACTTTTATATTCATTACAAAGACAGAGTTTTGCAAAAAATAAAAAAGTTAACAAGAGTATTTCTTGAAGATAGTGCTGGGAAGTGCTTTAACAGAGGACAGAAAGGGTGACACTGAAATCCAAAGGTGCATTACGAGAGTAAAAGATGCCTTTCAAAAAGCTAAGCAAAATATGAAGAAAAAGAAACATTTCATTAGAAAAAAAAATAGTACTGAACTTTTATGTAATATCTGTCCTCCTATATGGCAGTGAGTGCTGCACGATTTGCTCAAAGATAAAGAAAAGACTAGAAGCAACAGAAATGTGGCTCTACAGAAGGATGCTGAGAATACATGGACCAAACATGTAAGCAATGACAATGTTTTTAAAAAAAATGGAAACAACAAGGACACTTATACTTAACATCAGTAAGAGAAATTTTCTAGGGCACATAAAGAGGAAGGAGAGCTTGGAAAATTTAACACTCACAGGACATAATAAAGGCAAGAGGGATAGGGGAAAATAATGCATAATGTACCTGTTGAGCTTGAGTAAATGGATGGTGGAACAAGGATTAGGAGAAATAACAAAAAACAAAATTTATTAAGAACTATAAAAGACTGGAAATTGTGAAGAGCCATGATCACTAACATCCTGATCAGACATGGCACATAGAAGGAGAAAATGTAAAAGTAATTATACTGAGAGTCAACCAAATGTGATTTTGAACATTAATATAAATATAATTAAAACTCTTAAAAAACATTCAAAGTCAAAGACACTCACAGGAAATAATGAAGGTAAGTGTGACAGCTAGTTAGAGTCATTTACTATATTAAAAATTTACATAAAAAATTATCCACATTTCCATCCAGTTTCATATATTTTCATTTGTTTTTTTTAAATAATAAAAATTGCCAAGGGAGTAGACAGTAATCGCATTGTCAAGGGAAAATTTGTCTTTTTTTTTTAAGGTACACATGTAGGTACAAACATTGCCAATATCTTGATTATATAAAAAATATCTAATACATATAACAAGGCAATTTCAAATTAATTTGAATCATACAATTATGTCTTTAAGAAAGAAAAGAATTATAAGTTTGTATACAAAATTAACAACTTCTCAGGGAAAATTACGTCAAGTATCTAAAAGAAATATATCTGTAAATAAATTCAATTTATTATCAAGTCCCCTGATAAACATATGCAATCCCTGAAAAACACAGAGTTGGGACAGATAAGTGAACTTTAATTTTATTTGTTACTGTATAAATTCTCAGCTCAACCAAGAACTTTAAAAAAAAAAAATCTGGGGATTGGTCTTATTGAACAGGCATGCTTCCAGATCATTTCATGTTAATGCAGAGTACCCCAGGTCTCATTCCTTGGACCTATGCTGTTTCTGATCTTCATCAATGATCTCCCGATGTCATCAGTTCCTAACTAAGTATTTATGTAGATGAAACTACCATTTAATCCTGCCTTAGTAGCAAATCCAACAGATCCAATGATGTAAATCTGGCAACTACTTTTGTAAAGTACCTTGAATCAGTGGTTAACTGGGACAAGAAATGGCTTGTAAATTTCACTGCCTCCTAAAGAAAAGTAATTTTATTTAATCATCACAAAGAAGCTTTTTTGCCTACTGTTAAGATGGCTGATGCTGAACTCCAGAAGAGGAATACTCTATGCCATCTTGGCCTAATGTTTTCCACTGACATGAAGAGGACTGACTATATCAAGTCAACTGCTATGTCTGCCAAGAGGAATCTTGGTTCACTGTGTCATGCCAAACATTTTTTCTTGTTTGAATCCATCTTGCACATTTATGAATCTACCATCTGTGTATTGAATAATGTTGCCATATTAGGTCTGGTGCTCCCACTATGTATCTTAAGATTCTTGACGAAATCCAGAAAAAGATCTGCAATACAACTAATTCTGATCAGGGATTGTGTCTCCAGTCATTTTATCACTGATGTGATGTGACTTCCCTCTGTGTCTTCTACAAATATTTTCATGGCAACTGCTCAAATGAGATTTTTTTGTGCCCAGTCTACATGAATTTAAGTGTGCTACTAGATTGGCAATTAGGTCTTTCTGCTATACTGTTGAACTTGCTAGATGCAACTGCTACTTCTACTCTTTTTTCATGCATTTCTCACCAGTGGAGCTCACTTCCAAGTTCTTGCTTCCATGATAACTACAATCTTCAAAGATTTAAATGCAGCATCAATTATCATCTTCTGTCTTCTTGAACACTGTTCCATTTTAGTCTTTTCCTCAATCCTCTTCATTTTCAATCTTCTCATTCACTTTCACTCCCTGTAACCCCCCTATGTCCAATTTGCATTGCTGCCTTGATTGGGGTGATATGATTAATATATATATATATATATATATATATATATATATATATGATCTTGTAAGAGATGACTTATTTTCCACTCTACAGTCTTTCCCCTACAAAACAGTCATTATTTCATCATTATTTTTATGGTAAATGTTCAGATAAGCTACATTCTTTAATTCCACCATTTACATTTAAGACCCACCATACCACAATCACAGAGTCAAACCAAACTTATTTCCTTCATTGGTAAGAAAGAAGTTATACTCAGGGAGTTTCTTTTCAAGAAGTGCAACTTTATGGAACATACTCCTGAGAGGGTGCTTCCCTTATCATCACACTCTTAACCTCTAAGTCTAGTCAACTGTTATCCATCCAGCATATCCTCACAATCTGAACTTCCTTCTTTTGGATTCACACAACAACTGCATTCTGTAATCCACTACCTTGAGTGGCTCTTGGGCCTTATATTATGTGAACATGGGAGAGAGTAATGAAAAGAAAGAAGTATACACCTTTCTGTTGTCAATTTGAATCTACTTTGTATGAATATATTTTATTATTAATGGACAGTTTCAGGAATGAGTAGTATCTAAATTAAAGTTTTAAATTAAATCTGTATTTAAATTAAACTTGAAAACTGAATAATTATTTTGACAAGTTGATAGCAGAGTTGGAGAAAAATTACTCAGACCATAGTTGAAATTTGCCAGATGCAACTTAAAGAATAATTCTGATGATAAAAATACTATCAACATGGAACATAGACTCAAGCTTGTATAATGGTAATGATAATATTAACTGTTTCCTTAGAAGGAAACGTTTGACATTCATTGACGGAGTAGCTATTACTATTATTGGTTGAAATTTATAAAATCTTAAAACAATTTTTCAAGAAAATAGGTTCCTCAAGTCCAGTAGCTCTTATCGATCTTTCCAGTATTGATAGGGCTGTTTGCTTCCTGACCTTTTGTTTGGAGTAGCGTGGAACGTCATTATGATTGATTATGTTTGATTATGTCATTATTTTCCCCTCATTTTACACGTGCTATCCATTTTAGTCATTGCCATTATTGAAAATCCTCAAGTGATGTGGTTTCTGTTAGTTGGTACAGTTCTTTGTTTGTGATTCTGTAGTGCCAGTCTACAAGTTTTGAAGAAGCATGGTCTTCACCAAGACTCCCAAACTTCACTTACTTAAGGCCATGTGGGTTTGATGTTCACCACTGGCATTCAAATTTATTTATACATTTTTTAATATATATTTATATATATTGTTTATATATTTGTTTATATATTGTGTGAATGTAGATGTTGCTATTATTATATTGAAACATATTTTCACAAAAATAAACCCATTTCCAAGCTATCTAATATGATAAGTGTGGTGATATGCAGATTAGATGCATAACTAACTACCTCTCTACACTCGAGAGGTAGTTATCTTTCCTTGACTACATTGTGTACTTGTGAGAACTTTACACAACACAACATGGCATTGTCAATAGGATATCCAACCTTGTGAGAGGATTCTGAGCTTGTGGAGACGTGGTTGAGGTGTTTTGTGGTGTTGGCAAGAGTCAAGAAATTGAGTGACAGCAAAGAGGAAGATTCAAATGAAGAAAAACTGGCAATACCGAAGTCCCCTATAAAGTTGAATCTAGGCAATCACCATGAGAAAAATGGTACACCTTCTGGAGTGGTTTGTAGAAGTAGCAAATCTACCAAGCATAAAGCCTCAAAGGTTCCGGGAGATGTGGTAATATGTAAATTACATGTTATATGTGGGAAGAATTCTACATTTAGAAGGTAGTTATCTTTCCTTAACTACACTGCATACTTTTAAGACAACAGAACAATAAAATAAAAAAATTCATTTTTTTTCTTTATAGTATATCAACTCTTTATGAGTTATTTAAAGAATGCTTTTTTTTTCATATTGTGTTAACAATGTTTTTGAGAATAACTATGATTTTTCCAGATTCGCATCCTATTATGGAACCTGTCTGAGGAGTTGGATTCATACCTTTCCCATCTGTATTTGCATCTAAGTGAATGTAATGAACCCAGTTGGAATTCAAACTTGGTTCTTCTATTTCTCATTCTGAGCCACCATCCATTACACCACCTGCACATCCTTAAAAATTCATATGATGATGATTAAAATCTCTGAGAGTGATGTTAAATATTACACAGTAGTACTGGATATTTTACTGTTAAAACCAAATCAAAAGTTGGGCAACCTTGCTAATATCTAGTCACTGGAACAATTATTTATTTATTATTTATTACTTAATTATTTATAAAGAGAAAAAATAACAACTGCTAGATCAATGTGGGAAGAATTTAAATTGTTATATTTTCTTAAAGCATAAAAATGCTAGACAAATATAACAATGTGCTACATGCCTTCTCTCCAACAATAGATGAGAGAATATTGCAAAGGGCTGTCTTTACTCATAAGCCAGGAGTACATATTTCCTTTCCAGTGTCTATGAAAGTTCTGTTTCATAAACAGGGCTCTGCTGATTGGCCATTAAGTGTCATGTAACCAGTGAAGTACTGTGAATACTAGTTTGGAGAGAGGAAGAAAAGTTATAACTACTATCATTCAACAGAAATACACCAACAGCTAACACAACAAGTTAACTTCTTGAGTCAGTCAGTCAATAGGCATTGTGCTGTCTACCTGTGTTCAGTTATTATTCAATGTCTTGCAACAATGTGTTAGAATGGATCTATGATCATTAAGTTGGCTGAGAAATTCAAGCAAAGTTCCTGCAACATATTTGACACTAAATTTGGTAAATCTGCAATCTTGACCTGCAAAATGCTTATTTAAGCTTTTGGCAACCATTCATAAGAACAAGTAGAGTTCCTTCAGTGGAACTTTCATTTTGCCGCCATTTGAATATCAGTTCAAGAAGTGGAATATTCAGGGCAACCAATCATTAGAAAATTTTGAAAAATTCAGAAACTCATCCATGAGAACTGTCACTGAACAATCTGTCAAGTCTTCCATTTTTTATGCTATTGTTAACCCAAGGCTCAAGAGCCACTAATGGTAGAGGATTATTGAAGGAAATTGCCTTATACATGTAAAAGAAGGCAGTAAGAAGTGCATATGTAGGCTAGATAATGGTTGGCCCTAGACATGAAGTGGTTAAGATTTTAGTGATCTGGGAAACATCCACTCAGAAGTCTATTCAACAAAGCAGCAACTCTGAGGAAGAAGCTGTCTTTACTAAATTAAAAAAAAAATAATAATAATAAAATAAGATAATTTGCCACTGTATAGATGGCCTGGCAGGTCTTAGCTGTAAACATCTGAACTGGTGGAACGAAGGAACATAGCTCATCAGTGCATGTTCTATGTAAATAGTAATAAAGTAATTAGAGGCTTTCAACATTTTGTCTAAGGTAAAGAAGTTGTAGAGTAGAAAATTATTCATTTCTCATAAGGCCATGTTGATATATTTGAAATTTGTGCAACTGTACTCAGATATGGAATCTGCCAGGAGATCACATTCCAAGAACTTTCTAGTCACTACTTGCATATGAATGGTTAAATTAAGTAAAACACCTGATACAGAGTTACTCTTACAGACACTCAAGATTTCAATAAAGTTTATCTGTATTTTGACTGCAGCTTAAAATCTCGTCTCTAGGTAATTTTTTTCTTTTAAGGGGTGGCAGTTGTATTTATATCTAATATCCTGTGCATACATAGAAACATTGCACTATAATAATTAAAAAGCAAAATTTTATTTCTTTGATTTTAATATTCTTCTTTGTCTATGTGCCATGTCCCTTCAGAATGTGAGCAATCATGATTTTCCACAACTTCCTGTCCTTTGTAGCACTTAGCAGAGTTTGCCGTTTTGCTATCTCTTCTAATCCCTTTTACCATTTACACAATCTAATCAGGTAGGTTATTTGCCGTTTTCCTCTGTCCTTGTCTTCACTATGTCCTGTGAGTGTCAAATTTTCTCAGTTCTCTTTCCTCATTATGTGCTCTAGAAATTTAACATCTCTTGCTGATTCTAACTATCTTCTTTATGTGCTGTGTCCTCTCAAGATGTAGGTGATAGTGTCTTTCCACAACTTGCTGTCCTTTGTAGCTCTTAATAAACTTTGTCCTTCTGTTGTTTCTCCTAAGCTGTGTTCCACCATCCATTTACTCAAGATCACTAAGTATGTGAAGTGTTGTCTTCCTCTGTGTCATAGGTATCAGATTTTCCAAGCTCTCCTTCCTCATTATATGCCCCAGAAACTTCAAACCGTATCTTTCTGATATTAAGTATTTGTTTCCTTTTTGTTTTCATTTTCTCCAAAGCTTTGTCATTGCTAACATGCTCAGTCCAGGGTATCCTCAGCATGCTTCTTTAGAACTATATTCCTTTTTCTGATAATAATATATTTTGTCTTCTTACAATTTTGTCCTTTCTTCTCACTTAACTTCTTTTTCTTATATGTGCCATATTCCTCCAGGACATTGGCAATCATTACTCTCTACAATCTTCACTTCTAAAGCCTTTTCATTCATATTTGCTCCCTGCAATCCCCTGCATCTTAGTTGCACTGTGCCTGGGGTGAAATGATTAAAAAAAGAAAAAAAAAAAAGAACTACAAAACACATGAAATTGTGGAGAGCCATGATCATCCACTTCCTGAAGTAACACATTACACATAAGAAGAAATTAATTTTATCAGAAAATAAAGGTGAAAATAACTTTGAGGTAAGGTTAATGTTTAATTATTTTTTAATGACAAAGACAAACTGTGAGTCTAATTCAGATTATTTTTTAAGGAGTGACAGATTTTAGAAGAAAATATAAATTATTTCCAAGTGTCCATTATTCATCAGTAGAACAAGAAAGTAGTTCTTATGTCAATCCCAGTTGCTATGACTAAAATCAAAAACATATCTACAGAATTCCAATAATTCTGACTTCAGTGTTTTTTCTTCTAGCCAGTATGCAATGATGACTTTTGATGCCGAATTCTAGAATGGGATATCTTTTTAATGGACTCTTGTGTAGAATTTTCTGACTGACTGACCTGTCCAAAGTAATCAGAATATTTTCTTGCAGCTAGCTGCTGCTGTTTCAGGGAGCCCAATATGAAATTCAGTCCATCCACCTGTGATGATTATGATGATGATGACGATAATGACTGGTGCACAGCATTGCCACAATTGTCCTCTGTGGAAGCTTTCAGATCAATCCACTGGCTGCAGTCTGGGATGTGACCAATGTCTGACTGGTATAAAGACCTGGAAATTGTCCTTGTGTCCCCTGAGCTGAAGAATGTTTGCCGTCTCGGCTTTTCACATATATCTTGGACCTGGTCAGTCAATGATGACAGAGGTTTATAACGCCGACAAGTGTACAGATCTGTAAACAGAGATTAACAGAATTCATTTATCAGTGGTAAATATCTGCTTCGCGTTGTTTAAATAGGATCTGTGTTTGTTTGGAAACAGTGGGGTGGGTAGGATTTTTTATTTGACACTCGACTCTTGGTCTAAGCCAGGAGTTGAAAGAATAGGATGAGACTTTAGAGTTGAGTGTCTGGATGATGAGGACTGGAAAGTGAAAGGGAATTTCTAAAGTGCAAATCAAATGTGGTTTTGTTTGCTAAAACACAGCCAAAGAGCGAGTAGTAACAAAGAAGACTTTGACCAGCAAAGTCCGACATTTTATGTCATTACTGACTCACTGAAAAGCACTCAAATGTTGACATATAATGGCAATGATAGTGATAGCTGTTATAATATGAAGCAGATGATATTGCACTTTAGACATATTTAAATATCACAGTGAACAATAATAAAAGCAATTATGATAAAAAGACATGAATCTAGTTTTAGACACATTAGTGAATTACAAATATACTGATAAATGAAGATATGACTATAATAATTATAATAATGAGGTATCAAGTTATACAGACTTATTGAACATTACAAATACCTCTTCAAATACTTAATAAAGACAATACGACCAATAACAATAAACGGCAAATTATATTCTATGACTTAAAATTATATTTTCTTCACAATCAATACCAATAATGAATATCATTTTATGGTACATTAATGCCTTTATAATGATCACAGAAAAAGTTTATGATTATCATGATGGTGGTAATATTAGGGTGTATCAAAATTATTTTCATTTATTTTGGTTCATGGGAAAGCACTTAAGAGGTTCTGTATGTTTTTGAAAGCTTATGTATTGCTCTCTATATGGTATCTTTTGATGATCCTAACTCTTCTGAAAGTTTATAGACCTTTACCCCAAAGCTAATTTTGTTGAGCCTATGTAATCCACTACATATGGTACATTTTGATGTTCTCGGCTCTTCTGAGAGATTAAAGACCTTTAAACCAAATCTAATTACATGAAATTTATGCAATGCTCTACATATGGTATTTTCTATAACCTTCTGAAATTTTTCAATTGCTGCCACCTTGAATTTTAAAGCATCTTGATAGGCAGCTAGATGCATAAATTATAACGTATTAATTGCATTTAAACAAGATGCCCCCATTTGAATAATAATAAGTAGAAGATAAAGAGAGTATTATCAATAAAAAGGAAATATAAACAATGTACATGTTAAGTATCACTCAACCTTAGAATTTGTGCATTCAGAATATATATATATTTAGTATCTTGTCTTGACCTAAGTTGCAGGTAATGACAGTAAGCAAAAGAAGAAGAAGATGATGATGATGATAATACAGAAACAATGGCAAGATAAACCGCTTCATGGCCAATACCCTGCCTGTACCAAACAAGATGACGTAGACAAAACCTGTACCTATCAGTGGCTACATAGTGCAGGGTTGAAAGCTGAAACTGAAGGTTTTATCCTTGCTGCACAGGACCAATGCTTGTTAACTAGGAATTATCAAGCACATATACTAAACTATTGTGTTAGCCCAAAATGCAGATTTTGTGATAAATATCCAGAAACGATTGATCATCTTGTATCAGGTTGCAGGATATTGGCACCCACTGAATATAAAACCTAGCATGACAGAGTGGGCCAATATCTGCACTGGAAAATTTGCAACTTCTATGGGAAGGAAACTGAAAGAAAATGGTATGAACACCACCCAGACCCGGTTACGGAGATAGGACCTGTTACAATTCTATGGGACTACACAATACACACTGACAGAACAATCAAAGCCAACCACCCAGACATTGTTCTTAAAGACCACAAACAAAAAAAGTGCCTCCTTATTGATATGGCAGTCCCTGCAGACTGCAATGTATCTTTGAAGATATTCAAAAAGCTGTCAAAATACAAGGACCTTGAAATAGAAATCTCAAAAATGTGGCACATGGGAACATCAACAATCCCTGTTGTATTTGGAGCCCTAAGATTGGTTGGAAAAGATTCCAGTAGACTAATTGAAGGGATTTCTGGAAGTCCATACCTCAAAGAGATACAAAAAACTGTTCTGACGAAGGGCTTTATCTATGTAATTTTTTTTTTTTTATCAGTGGAAAGTGTCATGATGCCATTTCTAACCTTAGGTCCCTGGGCGGGACCCGGAAAGAAATGTGTAAACGCCAGAAATGAAAGGAAATAAAAGTAATAATAATAATAATGTGACAAATGCATATTGGTAGAGGCCCTAGATCATGTGTGGACATGTTTGGCAATACCAGTTACATATGGTTTTTCCCCTTTAGCAGTGTAACAGCTTCGCATGTCTACATACGGGCCTCTCTGTATCTAGTCAACATCCATGTCTTTGTAAGATGCCTTATGCTAATAAAAGCAATGGGAAAACCAGCAGTCAGCAAGTCATGGTGTCTTGTGAAATTGGTCCCATTTGTTCCTGAATTTACTGCAGTTTCTGAGGCAGTGTTATTTTTGTTACCTCTTGTCTCTTTCCCCTCTCTGCCTATTATTCCCATAGTTGCTGGGAGAGCAATCTGCTAGGTGTTTCCCCCTGCAATCTCAACACACTCTACAATAAATAATAATGGCATATCTTCCTTTGCTGGGTAGGGTAGGGAAATAACTGCATTTGAAGATATGCCAACATTATAACCTACCTCATGCAGAAAAATTATTTGAATGAAATCATCACCCATAGTGGAAGGTGAAAAATTTACCAAACAGCTGACCTGTCACAAAAATGAATCCGGATATTTATTTTCCCCAATCAGTTTATCAATAGGCGAAGCAATCTTCACATGTACATAGATGTTCAGATAAACAGTGTCACTGAATGAAGATAAATTACTTTTTACATAAGGATGGCAAGACAAAGAACAATGTTCTCTGTAAGAGAGTGACCACTGCCCACAAAAAGAGAGGGATAAAGAAAGGCCATGAAGAACAATGTGAAAGAGAAGACACCTGTTAGACTGTTTACCTCCCCACTCATGATACCTCAGCTCAAATATGTCTATGTCTATAGCTGTATGTTACAATCTGCTTACTGCTACAAATTCTCATGGTATTAATTTGTGGGTAGTGATATGGCTGAAGGGTTATTTTTAAGCCACAAGCATTTGACTGGAAGAAGCTGCAACTTCAGGACAAACACATGCTACACAAGGAGAACTAGGAATGATTAAAAGAAGACTGATAAGTCAAGAAAATTCCAGGGAAACCATTAAAATCTTAGCCAGAAAAGACTGTGCTCATGAGCATCTCTCACCTTATTTTTTTTTTATTTGATTGTTTAATGGTATATCAACTCCTTAAGGGTGATTTAATGTGGAAATTTGATTTTCTTGGGAGATTTGAAGTAATAAAAATATGATATGTTATTCTGTTTCCACAATTGAATACATGGTAGAAGATACTCAGCTTTTGTGCATATACATGTTTGTGTGGAGATGATTACTAGAGGCAATGATAAATGTATTTAATATTTTAGTTCTGTTGAAGTTATATTTTGGAATACAGTTTCATTTCATTAAGAAATTTTAGGATATTATATAAATTAATGTCATGAATGAGTTCTTTTATATTGGCTGTTTGGTTGATTTTGTTTAGTGGCATATCAATCTCTATGACTTATTTAATGCCAACATCTAAATATTTTGAACAATTTTATGGTTTCAACTACACCTAAAATCTACTGTTGCTCATTTTACTATAAAATGTATTTTTAGTAAATTTGTTCTTACATAAAATGTAAAAAATGTATGACTAAACTACAAATATGTCCTGGGTAAGACGATAAACTACGTCCAGCGGCAAGGCCTCTGATTGGGAGGTTTTGAGGAATGTGGAACCACCTCTTAACTGCTGGTGTTCCCAGGTCCACCCTGAGCCGGAGTGGTACCACCTATTCGGGTCTCAGCTATGGGCAAATAGTTAACTCCGAAACTGAGGTAAAAACATTATGAAAGTGTAAAAATAGGTTTTAATACCAGAAATACTTTATAAAAAATCATTACCAGCAATACATTTTTGAAAAAAAAATGTAACTAGCAATACATTTTTGAAAGAAAAATATTACCAGCAATAAATTTTTGAAAAAAAATATTACCAGCAATAAATTTTTGAAGGACAAATATTACCAGCAATACATTTTTGAAGGACAAATATTACCAGAAATAGATTTTTGAAAGAAAAAATATTACTGAAAATAGATTTTTGACAAAACAAAATATTAGCAGTAATAAAAATTTTGTCGGCATTAAATAACCCATTGAGTAAAACATAACAAACCAAACCAAAATACATAAAAATGTATTACAGGTATTTTTACTATAAAAATGTTTTTTTATACTTTCATAGTGTTTTTTTGAAAAGGTAAGTCACACCATAGTTGAGATCCTAACAGCTGAAACCACCCTGAGTCAGGGTGGACCTGGGAACAACAGCGATTAAGAGGTGGTTCCATGCTTCTTAAAATCTCCTTGCTGCCAAATGTAGTTTACCATCATACTCAGGACTACATCACTCACCTATTAATATAATATACTCAATAACCTTCTAAAAATAATTCCCTTACCTTAGGTCTTGGGTAGAAAATTTGGTAAATGATTATAACAAACAGCAAAGAATGAATACAGGAAACAATAACAACAAATAAGAGTAATAATAACTGATAGAGTAATAAGATAAAGATATTCAAAACAAAACTGCTCTCTATTAATAATCTTAGAGAATATTTTTGGCCGTCCATCAGCATGGCTAATGCCAACCTCTTAGAGAGTGATTTGTTGCACCTTCTCAGTGTAACATTTTCTGCTGACATGATGTGGAAAGATTATGTCACATCAACTGTTAAGTTTTAGGCTAGATACAATGGCTCTTTGCGTTATGCCAATCTATCTTACATATTTACAAGTCTATCATTAGACTTAGAATATGCTTAGAATGTTGCTGCCACTTATGGTCTGGTACTTCTGCTATATATTTATCGATCCTTGATAAAATCCAAAGAATAATCTGCAATATGACTGGTCCTGACCTGGTACCTCAGCTTCAGTTATTTTCCCCACTGCCATAATGTAGCCTCCCTGTGCCTTTTCTATAAATAGTTTCATGGTAATTATTCTGATGAACTTTGCTCTTTTTATATATATATATATATATATATATATATATATATGAGAACTAGTTAGGACTTCCTAGAAACTTTGAGGCATTATGGTGGTTATAGTGGGAATGGTAAGTAAAAATGTGCTGTTTTTATGTAAGGAATACAATATGTTTGGGTCAGTAACTATGGTGAGCTAAGTTTAAGATAAGACAGATTGAAGACCAGCCTTCCCCTGTCCCACTCCCTTTGGTCTTGTGCCACATTTTTGCATTCTAAAAATAAATCTCTTCTTTATGGTACCTAGACACTATGAATTTAAGTGTAGTACTAAATTGGTGGCAGATGTAATGACTAGATGTAACCATAAGTTCTATGCTAACAGTTTCTTTCCTTTTATATTTAGAACTTCTCTTTATTAATCAGCTGAGAGAACACTTTCGGCTATCCAGCAGCATGGCAAATGCTCACCTCCATGTGAATGACTCATTACATCTCAGGCTAACATGATATAGAAAGATTATCTCTATCTATAAAAGGCAGGATGTGTGTGTGTGTGTGTAATGAATGCATGACTGCAATTTTCAACGGATTTACACCAAAATTTACATGCACATTCTCCAAGTTGCATTTCCTAACTCACATCGATAGTGGAAATAATTAGTTTTTTCATGCTTCTACGGCAGTTTTCATGTAGTTTGTGGCCATTTTGTACTGGCCAGAGTGAGAGCCTATAGCTGGCTGCCACGAATAGGCAAGAAGATTCTACTGGCCAGCGTGACAGCCAACAGCTAACTGACACGAATGTTAACTGGCATGCTAGCATGCAAAAAAAAATCGATAGCTGCATTCATCACAAGTGGGAAAAATTTAAATCTGCATGGCACTTTACTCCAACTGGCTTATTCGCTTGCTTAAACTCAACGTTGATTCTGATTCTGCAGAACTGGGTTGGGTGTGAAAAAGTATTTGTTGCTAACATTCTTTTTTCATTCGGTTTTTCCAGTCCTTTTTTAAAGCTGATTGTTTTGTGTTCATTTTGTTTAGTTCTTTTTTTGTAACAGATTTAATGTTTAGTATAGAGCTTAGAAAAAATTTGCAGCGTGAGATAGGCAAGAAGTAAGGCATGTAGCAACATCAGCACGGCAAAGGGCACACCTTTAAAGGCAAGGAAGGGCAAAAATATTTAAAGTCAAGTGATAGTCGTACAATTTTTGAATCAAGCACGGGCAATGCCGGGCCATGCGGCTAGTATCAAATAAATTGCTAGATCTGCTGTTAGTAACAATGGATCTTTGTTTTGTGCTAGACAATTGTTCTCACCAGAATCTATCTTACATATTTACAAGTCTACCATTCATCCATGTACTGAATATTGCTGTCAGATATGGTCTAGTTTTCCTACTATATATTAAGAGATCCTTGATAAAATCCAAAGAAGAATCTGCAATGTCATTTTTTGTGACTTGGCATCTCGACTTCAGTCATTTTACTACCACTGGTACCAAGACTTTATGAATTTAAGTACAGTGCTAAATTAGTGGCAAAAACTCATGATTTTGCAGTTGAAATGGCTAGCTGTAACCATAAGTTCTCTGCTAATACTTACTTTCCTTACACTTCTCACTCTACTCAGGCTTCTTGCTTTCCAGTCAAGTTTGATTTTCAAAAATTTAAATACAATGTCA
>OZ010575.1:29347236-29354736 GCA_963932145.1 Acanthosepion lycidas
GGAACCTTTAAATTAGGCCCTCGATTTGAAAAAAAAAATTATCATTTCACCCCAAGCAAGGAAATAAAGCTACTAAGACACAAAGGGTTACTGGGTATGAAAGAATAAGAAAAAGAAAAACGTTATTAAAGAGTGAGAACAATAAAAGAAGAGGAATTGAAAGACAGTAGATAATGATTGACATTGTATTTAAATTTTTGAATATCAAAGTTGACTGGAAAACATAGAGCCAGATGTGAGTCCCACAGGTGAAAAAAGAAATTGTTAACAAAATTCTTACAGTTATATCTAGCCAATTCAATTATAAATTGATGAGACCATGTTGCCAATATAGTACTATCCATAAATTCATGTCTAAGTACCATAGAGGAAAGTAATATTTTGAAAAATACAAAAATGTGGCATACGGTCAAAAAGTGTGTGTGGGGGGGGGAGACTGTTCCTCGGTCTGTCTTATCTTAAACTTAGCTAGCCACAAACACGGACCAAAACAAACTACAATATTCTTTGCACCAAAACAACATATTTTTATTTACCATTCTTACTACAGCTACCACAATACCTCGAGTCTCTATGAAGCCCTAACAAGTCCCCATAGAGGAAAGTTCATCAGAATAATTACCATGAAAGGGATGTTATATCATGGCAGTGAGAAAGTGACTGAAGCAAGGATACCAGGTTCTTCTTTGGATTTTATCAAGAATCTCTAAATATATAGCACAAGCATCAGACTATATCTGGCAGCAATATTTGAAGTATGGATGAATGGTAGTCTTATAAATATGTAAGATACATTCTGGAGATAAAATTATCGAGCACAACACAGTGAACCAACTATACTAGCAGCAGATCTAGCAGTTGATTCAATATAATCTTTCCACTTCATGTCATTAGAACATTACCTCAAGAAGGCACAATGAGTCACTCTCCTGGAAGTTAGCATCAGCCATGCTGATGGAAGACAGTAAGGGGTCTCTCAGATGATTAATATAGAGTTTTGTTTTGGAGTCATTAAAATTAACAAGCCATACCTTGCTCAATTTAACAGCAGATTTTAGGTCACTTTTGAGATCTGCTATCAATATGACCCTATCAAAGTAATCAGACTTACTATTAAGACAGGAGTAAACTTAAAAAATTCCATGCCCTAACTATTCTACAAGCAGTGGAAAAAGTAATAAATTCAAATTCACTTGAAAAGGTAACCAAATGATATTATGTTTAATGTTTCAAAGTTCCATAACCAAACTGTTTGATAGGATACATGGTTTGGTGGATAAGTTATCTAATTCAGGTTACCCGGCAGTGGTGAGTTCAATCTCTGGAGCAGTTAAAAAAAAATTCTATACTCTGGTTCAGTGGAAGAGACAAAGAATCAAGAAATACATGATACTGTCTAGGATGGAGAGTAGAATAAGAACAATCTACTCCATGAATTGAATAAAGAGATTTTTGGTTAAAAACTCCTAGTAGGTAACCAACTATAACAAATATGTGAAGAAGGCTGGAGAGTAAAAGCAGCCAAAAGATTGTGATGATAGCAATCAAGATGAAATCACTTATCCAAACAAACCAGTGTATAATAATGATAATTCCTTGGGTCAAAAGTCTAGACAAAAGTTGTCGGGAGAAGAGATGGACATTAGTATGTAATAGAATTGAATAGAATTTGAAGTTGGTTCATTGATATGACTTACACCACCCACATATCATTGTATCTGATTACACTGGGTAAAATTAAAGAAATATTCCACAGGTAAAAAGTGAATCTTTTAGCCTAAAGCAATTATGCTGCTACTGAAGACACACTCAGGATTTTTTGAGTATCACAGGATTTGGGATTATGTGTATTTTGGGGGTGAAATATATTGTATTAATAACACTGAGTAGAAAAAAGACTATGAAAGTCTACTGATCCCAAATCTTGAATTTTTTCTAGAACATCAGGACTTGGAATTATGTGCATTGGGAAGACTGTTATGGTGACCTATCTACATTAGAATGAACTCTTCCTCCTTCATAAATACAAACCTGTGAGACTTCCTAAGCAGGCAGTCGGGACACAGTGTAACCTGACAGTTTGGACGGACACTTCTATCTGCTGACTATTAACACTCATATTTTGTATATATGTTCTGTTATTTCAATACACTTGTTCAACCTACCTTCTTCTTTCTGTGTCTTTCTTTCTGGCTTCTAACAGGCTACAACAAAGGCAAAGTCTTATATTAAATACACTGGGTAACAAAAACTCTTTTTGTTTACTACTGGACAAAAGATACTAATTCCAGTCCCTTCTCAAGATGGACAGTAGTATAAGAACAATCTACTCCCTGAATTCAATAAAGGATTTTAGGTTAAAAATTCCTGACAGATTACCAGCTATGAAAAATACATGAAGAAGATTGTGATGAAATCACTTGTCCAAGCAAATCAGTGTATAATAATGACAATTCCTCAGCTCAAAAGTCTAGACAAAAGTTGTGGGGATGAAGTGATGGACATTAGTATTACAATGAATGCAATAAACTTAACTGGAAGTTGAACTTGACTCACTGTTCCCCTTTTTGGGCTGATATCCACTACACTGCTCACACATCCTCATATCTGATTCTTCTTCATTTGCTATGTCCCTTCAGGATGTAGGCAATCATGGCTCTCCACAATTTCCTTTCCCTCATAGCTCTTAATAAATTTTGTCTTTTTGTTATTCTCCTAAACCTTGTTCTGCCATTCTTTCACACTAAGTCGGTTAAAAGTTGTTTTCCTCTGTCCTTCTTTGAAAAAGGTTAGAGAGTAAAACAGGCAAATGATTGTGATAATAGTAACCAAGATAAGATCACTTGCACAAGTAAATTGGTGTATTATAATTGCTAAAACTTTTGTTTCTATCACCATTAAATATCTGCGACAACAGATGATTTACTAAGGTGAAATGAACTCTCAGAAATCAGTGCACTTTCTATACATTTTTACTTTTGTCATTGTTGTATTTAAACATCTGCAACAACAGATAATTTATGAAGGTGAAATGTTGTAAAAAATTTCAGAAATCAGTGCACTTTCTGTATATTACTTCCACTTTTAATTAAAGCAGTAATTTTTAAATCAAAACTATGTTCATTCATTACAATGAATGCCTAATGCATTGAGTTTGTTGTTTTGTAAAAAAAAAAAAAAGTGGTTTACAGCCACATCAAGTTGAAATACCAGTTCCTGTACAATCACTGGTGTTAAGCAATACTGAGCTTGGTCAGTACTTAGATGGATGACCACTTGGGAATACCAGGTGCTTTAAGCTTGAATGTGTAGGTGGTGTAATGAATAATGGCTGAGAATTGTTAATCAGAGAGTCAAGTTCCAATTCTCATTGGGTTTGTTATATTCACATGCACAAATACTCTTAAGAAAAGTTATGAATCCATCTCTTCTCACCCCAGCTATGGGTTAATTAGTAAGACTTGTATCACTAAACCATTATTATTTCCAAAAATATTCTTACAAGTTAAAAATATTTTCTGGCTTTAAATAACCTGTAAAAGGGTTGATAAGCCATAGAAAATAAACAAATTTGTAAAAGATCTTTTTTGTGTCCATATAATCTTGTATTTAAATGTAAACTCTTGCTTCAGATTTCAATTCAGAGTATGAAAAATGTTACATAGAATTTTTACCTTTTGTCATTCAATTACCCAAAATTATTCTGATATAAAGATATTTATATATCATATTCTGCAATTAATATTTATACTTATAAAGAATTTCAAGCAAAAGAGACTTGTTTTTATTTTGACAATATAATAACAAGAATGGAGTACATGTATTCTAATGATCCAAAGAAGAAATAGCAATATTATTGGTCCTCCCCTGGCATCATTTTCTCACTGCCATAATGTAGCTTCCCTGTGCCTTTTCTATAATTGCTTTCATGGAAACTGTTTGGATGAAATTTCCTCTATGGTACCTAGACATTATGAATTTAATCACAGTACTAGATTGGCAACTAGATTTACAGTTGAATTGGCTAGAAACAACTAAAAGTTCTATGAAAACAGTTTATTTTCTTGCACTTCTTGTTTATGCAAATTTCAGCTTTTCTCTTTAAAAATTTAAATGCAATGTCAATCATTATCCATTGTCTTTTTGATTACTCTTCTTCTATTTATTTTGATCCTTAATAATGTCTCTTTTTGGGATTCTCTAACATTCAGTAACCTCTTGTATCTTAGTGGCTTTACTGCCTTGTTTGGGGTGAAAACAATTTTAAAAAAAATGAGTATTCAAAGTCAAAAACATGTTTTGAAACTTTTTATGTTTTTTACCTTCTTATATTGGCATTTACACTAACACCCTTGGGAAAGCTATGAATCTATATTTACTTCTACACTGCTATATGTTAAAAAGCAAGTTGAAGTGGGTTCTATAGTCTTAGATGGCACTTTTTTATTTTAATCATTTCACCCCAAGCAAGGCAATAAAGCCACCAAGATGTTACTGAGTGTGAGAGGAGACGAGAAAAAACATTATTAAGGAGTGAGAACAATAAAAGGAATTAAGAAGTTAGAAGATAATGACTGAGATTGCATTTAAAATTTTGAAAATCAAGAAAGAAAGCTTGAAGAGAGATTATTAGGCTACCTAGTCTTTAGACATGTCCATTGTTACTATAGATGCAGTATATATTGTATACCTACACTCTTATTGAATTATTGGCTTCATGATAATTTTTATTGTAATCATTTCACTACAAGCATGGCTATAATGCCACTAGGATGGAAGGTTTACTGGGAGTGAAAGAGAATGAGAAGATTTTTGTCATGAGAAAAAAACAGTAAAAGAACAGTGTTCAGGAAGATAAAAGATGGTGATTAGCATTTCATTTAAATTTTTTGAAGATAGTATATGACAGGGAACAAGAAATCATAAGGCATTTTCACAGGTGAGAAGTGAAAGAAAAGAAACTATTAGAATAGGACATAGTTGCATCTAGCTAGTTCAACAGTAAAACAGTTGGACCTATTTCCATGCTTAAATTCATACAGTTGAAACACCAAGAAGGAAAGCTCATCAGAACAATTGTCACGAAAATATTTGTAGAAAAGACAGAGGGAAGCCACATCACGTCAGTGAGAAAGTGACTGAAGTTGAGATGCCAGGTAAGGATTGATTACATTCAGTCAGTTAATGCCATACATGATACACACTTGGGCGATCATATCTCTTTCAATTCATAACTGACTAGGGAGAACATTTTTCCCACAGTAGGTTGCCATTTCTTTCTGCGGTAGACTGGTTGGAATACTAAAATCAAGCAGATACAGAAATTTAAATATCTGGGAAGTGTTCTAGCAGAGGACAGAAAGGGCAACACTGAGATTTGAAGACAACGGGATGGCCAAAAATGCATTCCAAAAGTTAAGGAGAGTATTAAGAAGCAGAAAAAATTGTTGGAAACAAAGAAAAGAATATTGAACTGTTACATGATATCTGTCTTCTTGTATGGCAGTGAATGCTAGACAATCTCTTCAAAGATGAGGAAGAGACTTGAAGCAACAGAAATGTGATTCTACAGAAAGATGCTGAGGATACCATGGGATGAACATGTGAGCAACAATGAGGTTTTAGAGAGAATGGAAACCAAAAAAAAACCCCAAAAAGTTATACTTAACATCAGGAAGAAGTAGTTGAAATTTCTGAGGCAAGTAAAGAGGAAGGGTGACTTGGAAAATCTGAATCTCATGGGACAGATTAAGGGAAAGATAGTCAGAGGATAGCAGTGCATAACATGATGAGTTTGAGCAAATGGATGGCAAGACAGGGTTTGGGAGAAATAACAAAAAGACAAAATTTGTTAAGAGCTTACAAGGGACAGGAAGATGTAGAGGACCATGATCGCGACGTCATGAATGGACATGGCACATAGAAGAAGTAAATATCAAGCTTTAAAGTGTCACAGTTTCTGAAAGAAATATCATGTGAGTTTTCTTTCAAATGAATTTTCATTATTTGAATTTAACAACTCCAAGGTAAATATTTACTGCATGTTCAACAAACTATTGATCTAATTAATTAAACTCTTTCAAAATCAGAAATTATTCCACACTGAAACCTTACAATATTAACTTATTCTTGTTTCACTATGTACTGATTTGCAATCGCGGTTTAATAATTTGATAAAACACATTGCAGGAAATTTGTCTAAACTAAATAATTTCTTTTATATTTTTTTTTACTTAATTACATATTATCACAATAATATTTAACATATTCTCACTTATTACATATATTAGGCTGGTGCAAAAATAATGTCGCTTCCTCACATATGTTACTGTGTGAGAAAACGACATTATTTTTGCACCAACCTAATATATGCAAGGAAGTTTTTTTTTTTTTACTAAAATTTTCACTCACTATAAGACCCAAGAGACACTCAAGGTAGAGTGAATGAAGTTGTATGAATTAGGAAGTAAGTACAGATTATGAGATATATAGAATAAATAACGTTTGACTTTTAGATTATTCAAGTGGTCGCAGGAAAAGTCAATAAATAAAATAATAAGAAAGAATAAAAAATAAAAAATAAATCTGTTTTCCCATGATATTAGTAATAAAGGAACCAAAAAGGGTATTGGTCATCTGCACAATTTTATCACTGCACTTGTATTTGTCAGACACCTATTATGTGGAGCTGTTTAATTTCTGTAAAAATGTTAAATAATAATCTAGCAGACTATTATTTTAGAGAATTGTTTTATGTCTGACTTTCTCATTTTGACCTTTGAGGTCAGATACAGGAAAACAAAGGAAGACACTTTTGATTTGCTAAAACTAGCATGGTAGTGTTGGATGTAAAAAGGGATTTCAGTGAGTTAAGTTTTACACGTCATACAATGTAGATATGGTTTTTTGTGTCTTGGAACTTTCTTCCAAGTGGGGGGGGGTAATAAAGCAACCTCACTGGACAGTTAGAAATCTACATTTTGATATGGTAAATAAAAATAGTTAAGATTTTAAATTCCATTCGTTTATGTCTTTCATCTCTGGACCCCCAAAACTTTGTTACTTGGCCAGAAGAAGATGAGAGAAGAAAGAGAAGACATCTTTAATATGGAATTAACCCAGTCACCAAGAGAACGAAGGGGGAGTATGCAACATTATACTCAAATTGGTGCAATGACCAAGACACCCCAAGTATGAAGGGGCTATACAACAAAAAGACAAACATTCCCTTTTTTCTCTTTCTTCTTCTTGCTCCAAGATGTAGCAGAGCATAGATGAAGATGTCCCTGCAGGGAAACATTTCTTTTCTCCAGTTGACTAACAACTGATCTCTCTTTCCACTTACTACTGCATAACATTCAGACATGTTTTGCTGAAATGCTAAACATTTACTTTGGTCATTCCAACTGAGTGCAAGGCTGACTTGAGATCAACCGTTATAACCATGCTCATCACAACTTACCTTAACTTACTTCTGGACCAATGCATAGTGTTCAGATG
>OZ010575.1:29359736-29374736 GCA_963932145.1 Acanthosepion lycidas
TGACCTGAGATGGAACGGATACATTGAGTCCATAGCTTTTTCGCATTTATAACTCATAGATTTCTTTTTATCGTTTTGCATTGTTACAGATAGCAGTCTAACAAAATATTGTCTGACATGAAATTGCATAAAAAATTGTACCTGAGGACATTCATTAATGCTTGCTGAATGTTTACAGAGATGAAGCAATGGATGTGAGCACAGTTAAGCAGTGCGTAATAAATTTCAGTATTGGTGGCAGTGATGTATGTGAGAACCCATGTTCCAAGCTGTCTAACATAATCCGTTGTTAATCATTGTCAAAAATACACAGTTAATGGTGGTTATGATGTAGAAAATTTGTGTTATTGTGCTTTGTGTATTTTTTTTAGATGCCATGGAGATGAATAGGAAGAATTATTTTCAAAGCATCACTTGTAAGTGTGTGTGCATATATATATATATAGTGAAGGTAACTAAACCATTGATATATAATCCAAGTGGATCCTAGTAATATAAAATATTAAAACTGATCGACAAAAAGATCTCAATGTATTTATTATTACAGAGCAAAAACTAATACACAATTAAATCCAAAATCACCTAATATGGGGGATAAAATTATTTTGGCAGATGACAGACGATATATATATATATATATATATATATATATATATATATATACACACACACTGACACTCTTAAGTAACTGTGTTCCTGATCAAATCAAATCAAATCAAATTCATAAATAATTATATTGGATATACAACAACATACCTAACAAGAAGACTCATGTTACATCTCTCTGACGATGGGTCAAATAGGTCTCATTTGAATACACATGGAGACCTACCAAATTGCATCAACAACATACTCATTGATAATACAAATATAATACCCTCATCCATATGTAAAAAAAGGCTAAAAATAATATACGCATTATTCATAAAAACAAAAAAGCCAACACTTAATAATATCAACTATGAACATGGCCACAATATGCTGACCATGCTTGAAATTCCTATAACTTTCGATACATCAATAAATCAACCCATACACCCAGTTAAAAGTAAAAATAAAATCATCCTTGATAAGGGCTAAAAGTATAGACAAAAGCACTCAGATACATATAGCATTTGGACAATTTCTACATAATTTATGTCCAGAAAAGAAGAAAATTATAAGAACACAATAAAAATTAAATAAAAAAATTTAACCGCAGAACCATGTCAGATGTCTTTAATGAAACTTGTATAAAAGAGGGAGTACTGCCCAAATATACAATTTTATATATATATATATATATATATATATTTATTTTTGAACAATTTACTAATTTTCAGTTGTATCTGTCACAACATAAGAATTTGTGCAAATGAAATAACTTCTATTTCAGGTCCTATATAACAATCCAGTAAGGGATTGTACTAAACAGAATGCAAATAATAATAATAATAATAATAATGCATTGAAAAACCTTCAAAACCTATCAAAACACAAGGATCTTGAAATGGAAATCTCAAAAATGTGGCATATGAAGACATCAGTAATTCCAGTTACAGTTAGAGCCCTCAGATTGATTGGAAAAGGGTCTGATAAACTCAATGAAGGGATTCCTGGTAACCCATGCCTTAAAGAAATACAAAAAAAATTGTACACACAAGTACAGCTCACACATTATAAAGAGCTTTATCTAGGTAAAATTTGTGTGATCATCATTCTACTTTCTCTTTTTCTTTACAAAAATGATCAGTAGAAAATGTCATGATGTCATTTCTGGCCTTAGGTCTCTGGTTGGGACCCTGAAGGAAATGTGTATACAACAGAAATCAAAGGAAATAATAATAATACAATATTTAAATTATGCCATGATCAAGTGAAGTAAATACAAAATTATTTGGCAATGTTCAACCTTTGTGCCTATAAAAAAGGTGTGTCAAAAAGGACAGTTATTCCCTTGATACTGCTATTATGTATACATTTAACTCAGCAATGTTTATTGTTTTAAAAATGGATGATTAGAATTTTAATAAAACTCAAACATATGAAAGTGGATCTATACATTTTCTTTATTCTTGAGAATTGACAACAAAGATATTAAACATTTTTATTTATTAGATTGCTTATTTACAAGAATTATTTTATATTACAGATAATAATAATAATAAACACATTATATTGTTTTTCAATTATGTAACCTATATATAATAATAATAAATAATCTTACAAAAATATGTGAACCAACTTTTTAAATTTCTTTCTTTATGAAATAATAAATAATAAATATTGCATTGTATTTGGTTCACAAATTTTTATAATTTTGTAAATAAACATTGTCATGGATGTCAAATGTGTCTAAAATATGTCAAGGGAATAACTGCCCTTTTGACACACTGTTTTTGTGCAGACACAATTTTAAATATTGCTAAATATCCATTATCAGGAGCATAGTATCCTTGTGAACTCCATGATCGTTTTTATTGCTGCATAGCATTTGCTTCACCAAAACAACATACAGTTTCTTTCTCCTAGACTAGAGGGACCAGTTTTCTTGCTATTTGACCGATAGGTTGAGGCAGAAGAGATGGATTCATACCATTCCAAAGAGTATTAGTGCAATAATGAACTCTAACAGATTTTTTTTTGATCAAGTTCACCCCCATGCAAGTCAGTAAAGCCATTGAGGCACAAGGGGTTACTGGCTGTTGAAGAGAAACATTGCTAAAGAGCAAGAACAAAAGAAGAGTAATCAGGCAGACAGTAGTTAACGATTGACATTGCATTTAAATTTTTTCAGATTAAAGTTGGCTGGAAATCATGGAGCTGGAAGAGAGTTCCACAAGCAGGAAATGTGAGAAACTGTTGGCATAGAATTCACGCTCAATTTCAGCCAAGTCAACTGTAAATTGATGAGACCTCGTCGACATTACTGCACTTAAATTCAAAGAGTTTAGGCACCTTAGCAAAGTGCTCATACAAACAATTATAGAAAAAGCACAAGGAGGAAACTTTATGGCAGTAGGGAAGAGAGTGAAACCAAGATGCCAGAATTGGGACTAATAATATTGCTGATTCTTGTTTGGATTCTATCAAAACTTTTTGATTTCTCATTCTGAGATACTGTTACACTACATCCATATCATATTTTCAGATAAATTATTTTAAGTATCATGCTTTTAATATACTTCCAAATATTAATGGCGAATATTATTAAATGAGTAATTAATCAATGTTTGGCAAAGATGTAAACTCAAAACTTTATAATAAAAAAATTTGTAAGTAAAATATGTATATTGATATATCAATGTAATTATATTATGTTGATTATTATATCAATATAATAAACTAAAATGAGTAATCAATGTTTGGTAAAAATGTAAAATCAGAACTTTATAATAAAAAGAAGTTTATAAGTACTGGAGACATTGATAGTCAAGAATTTGATTTGTTCATGACATGCAAGAAAATGGCATACGTTTTCACTGAAATATTATGGAGATTAAATTCTAGAAATAAGATTCCTTAGCACTTCTCCACTGTTCCATTGTTATTCAATTGCTGTATTAAAATTAGCTCACAAAGATTAATAATAACTTAAGAGCTGCTGAATTAAACATGGAGGGGTATAATTTTCTCTTAGGTTGATGCCAAATATTCCTGTATTGTTTCATCAAACATAGCATCATTATTCAGTCATCACTATTTGTTCCAATCCCCAGATTTCTGCCCATTCAGTAAGATCGGCCACTTCTTGGTTTCATCTGACTTAGTTTTTTATCTTGAAGTCAGAATGCTGTGATCCCTTTCATTAATACCATTCTTACTTTATGAAATTTGTGTCTTATTATTGTTAAGTGGATAGCAGATTTGGTTGAGGAATTGAAGAGCCGAGTTTGAATTCCAGTTGAATCCATTACATTCACTTACGTGCTAATACCCTTGGGAAATCCTCTTCTCCCCCCAGAAGGACAGACCGGGTTTTATAACCTTGGATGGCAACAGGTCTACTGCAGAATGAAATGGCAACCTACTGTGGGAAAAAAATCTGCCTCGTCAGTCATGTATCACAAGATACATGATCGCCTAAGCATGTATTATGCATGGCACATAACTGACTGAGTGACTTCCTTGCATATATTGTTTGCTCAATATTATTTTTTGCCCACTTCTTTTCTTTTTTTTCTCTGGTTAATTGTTTATTGCAAATGTTGCTAATTCTGTTTGTTGGGTATTTCTGCCAATTACATTTAATCTTGGCCAATTACTCTACACTCTGGCTTTCATTGACCTTATACTACATTTTAGGAAATATGTGTATGTCAGCAGCAGCACATGTAACTTGAAGAGAAAATAATGAGGTAATTAAGATGATAACATTTCACAATAATTCAAATAAAAGCCTATATTTCTGAGATGTGGTATTCTAACTATTTACACTATGTACATTGTTTGGACTGTTGTCCTCATCTTTATTGTCATATTCACAATGTTTTGGCCGTTGTATGCTCCAACCTTCCTCAGGTGATATACATCGTAATTTCAAACTAAACTCTTTATTTACTCCATTGGGGTAGATTGCATAGAAAGCAATAGTTAAAGTAATCCAAAACTGACTTAACCCAAAGATTTGTGAGTTCAATACCTGGTCACAACAGAGGTGAAAACAAACTTGGATTAACTGAAAACTGAGATATTCAGCAAAGGCATAGCACATAAAACTAGAATTATCTAGCCTTATAGACTAAATAAAGGGTTTGGTTTGAAATTCCAATATATATATCACCTGAAGAAGGCCGAAGCATACAATGGCCAAAACATCATGAATGTGACAATAAAGACAACAGTCCAAATAATGTAAATAGTGTAAATAGTTCAAATAAAAGGTTAAGAAAGAAACCCTTATTGATAGCAGAACGAGTGATAACAGGTACTGGACTTTAGAAACCTGTTTTCCTGAAAAATTGTTTTAAGAGAAACATTTTATAAATTTCAACCCAAAGCATTACTGGCTGCTTGGTCAATGAATGACAAATGTTTCCTTGTAGCATTATAAAACAATAGTTCTGATTCTGAATCAATAAATTCTTTGAGGAATTTTTAAACACCTTGATCAAGTTAGAACCTTTGGTCATACTAGTAATGTAACATTGAGCAAAATAATAGTTGGTTTGAAATTAAGAGGATGTGGTTATATGTTACATATGAATTTCTTGCAAATCCTGTTCTCTTTTAAGAGTGTTTAAGAATTTCCAAAAAAAAGCCCTCTGCTATCCTTCAAGAGCCTTATTAGTTCTAGGTAAATCAGCATTGACTCTCTCAAAGCAGAATCACATATATACATTTCAAACATAGGTATTTTGAATAATTATCATTTAGTATAATTGTCCTTTTAATTTTTATTCAAACAATTTACAATTTGAATGAAAGTTTTCAAACAATTATTTTCAAACAATGTTCACATAATCAATACAAAATTGTCAACAGCCATGATCGCCTATGTCCTGAAGGGATACAGTATATACAAGAAGAATGGGTCCTGGATCTAGCCTTGATTTGCTTCATTTGTAATAAGTCTATTTTTCATCACAGGCAACTACTTCTATTTTATTTTATTTTTTATGAATAAGTCCTTATTTGTAAGAAGTTACTGCCATGAAAAGTGGACTTGGTAAGGCAAGTTCAAATTTCAGCTTATTCACACTTTGAACTAGAGCACTTCAGAAAGGTGTAAACCCAGCTCTTCTCTCACAGCTGTGGATTAAACAGTAGGGTAGTGTTCTCAAGAGTTGGGTAGAAGCTCTCTTGGAAGAGGATTGCACTGAATTCAAAACTGTGGAGAAAGCAATTTGTAAGGAGGCCACTATCTTTCATGGCAATTCACAGACATAAAAATAAACTGTGGAGATCTATTATTGTCTACATTCTGAAAAGATATACAAATGATAGAGTTGTAATAGGGTCACAGTGCAAGAGTGTCACTCCCCCCACCAAATCTATGGTACACCTCCTCAATCTATGATACAGGGCCTGGCACTTTACTACATTTCAATTTTCATAAGGTACTATTCATATAAAATACAAATACATACCTGTCCTGGTTGAAAGTATTAAATAATGAAGATTTCTATATAAAAAAAATGATCAACTGACCTTAGATTGTAATTCAAAACATGAATGCATATTTCTAGATCAGTGTTTCTCAACAGATGTTCCATAAGAGGTCACCAGGTGCTTTGCAAGAAACAGTGATAAATAGGCTAATGCAAATTTGAATCATTTTTGTGCCATATTATATAAATAATTTTACGATTTTTTGTTGGAAAATCCTTGGTTATTATAATAAAGGCTTCAATATTTTATATTATTTAAAATTATAATAATCATAGCAATGTCTATATTGCATCAATGTGAAACCCTTCTCTCCGATTATTGGACAGAACTTGTACATGGTGGGTTTGTATGTCACTGACTGACTCATTTGAGTACAGGATGCATGCATGGTATCTATATATTATGTATACCATGTGAACTATGATAAAAATATAAAAGAGATACTATTAATATTTTACACTATTTACTTTGTTCAGATTGTCGTCCTCATCATTATTGTCATATTCAAAACGTTTCAGTCATTGTATACACCAACTTTTTCAGGTGATATACATTATAATTTTGAACTAAACCCTTTATTTTGTCCACCAGGATAGATTGTTCTATTTCCACATGACATGCCTCTTCTGGATATCAAAGTTTCAGTTATTTCTCTTAAAGTAACTCAAGTAACCATGTTTTTGTTCACCTCTGCTGTGACCAGGTATAGAACTCTTTGGGTCAAGTCACTGGATTACGACAATAAAGATGAGGACAACAGTCTGAACAATGTAAATAATGTAAATACTTACAATACCTCATCTTAGAAATGTAGACTGATTAATAATGGTATGTAATAATTTTTATGCAAGAGTTTCTTGACACATGAAAACTATTACAAGGGTTCCACACAGTTTCTAGAGTATAGCTTTACCTGGTTTGTTAAAATTTTATCAATGTGTCTTGTGATGCAAAAGCTTTAAGATGGTCCTTGATGTTATTAACCGGTTCTTTCAAATCCTAATTGTATAAAGCAGAGAAAACAGTCATTATTTACATTATTCAGACTATTGTCGCCATATTTATCACAACATTTCGGCTGTTGTACACACCGGCCTTCTTCAGGTGGTTGGAATGTCAAACTGAACCCTTTATTTTGTTCGCTAGGGTAGACAGTTCTAGTTCCACGTGCCATGTCTAATGGATGTCATTTATCAGTTATCTCCTGTTAATTCCCCTCTCCAAGTTCTCCACTGCCTTAACCAGGTATTGAACTCTCACTCTTTGGGTCCTGTCACTGGATCTAACCCTATATCCACTGTGCCATGGGTATGAATTTCTGGGTATTATAAACCTAATGTCTTCAGCAACCATTTTTACCAGTGCTCATATTGCAAATTTTACTGTTATTATTGCATGTTTTTTTACCAGAGCTCATATTGCAATTTTCGTTTTTATTATCGCTTTTCTCTGGCACTCCTTATTACTGGTTCCCATATTGTATTCATTTCTATGCTTGGTCAGCTCAGGAGATTTTTGTGGCTTAGAATATGTGCTGATTCCTTAAGTTTTCGAATTTTCCAATTATGTTCTTTGTCTATGATTTCAACCTGATCCCACAGAGGGTGGTGATCTCCCCTTTCTTTCCATATGTGGTCAGCCATGTCTGATTTTTCCACTTCTCATGTTACAGCTTTCTAGTGTTCTTGAAGCCTTATCTTAAGGGGGCAGCCTGTCTCCCCTTTATATTTCTTTCTGCAGCTGCATAGGATGGTGTACACACAATCTTTAGTCATGTTCTTCTCTATTGGAGGTCTTACAAGGGAGAGATATCTGCGAAGTGTCATCCAGCTTTTGAAGGTTGTTCTGATGTTATATGGACCACAGATCCTTTGTATTTTCTCTGATAACCCCTTCACATAAAGCAGGCAGACTGTTTTCTGAGTGTTGTTGTTCTCCTCTTGTACCTGCCTATCCCAGTTTATTGGGGCTGCTGCCATGTACCCAGGGTAGTTGTAACATTGTAGAGTACTACTTATACTGGCCAATTCTTTATCTAATGTCTCTGGGTTGCCACTTATAACTTTTGCTCAGTGTTGTAAGCAGCGGACAATCCCTTTCTTTATGCTGTATGGATGGTGGGATGAAATTGAGGTACTGTCCGGTGAATGTAGTTTTATGGTATACAGATGTCTTGAACCCATGCTCCGATATTAGAACATCCAGGAATGGACGTGTACTCTTTCTCTCTTTCTCCATTGTAAACTGTATCAAAGGTCTTATTGAGTTCACATGGTCCAGTAGAACCTGAACATCTTCCTGGTATGGTCAGAGTATGAAGGTGTCATCTATGTACCCTAACTATCGAGATGGCTTTAGAGATATAGATTCTAATGCCATTTCCTCAAAGTATTCCATGTATATATACGCCATTGCTGGTGATAAAGATGAGAACAATAGTCTGAATAATGTAAATAGTGTACATAACACCTCATCTCAGAAATATAGACAGAAAACAGTCATTGTCATCATGATCTATTTGAGTGCTTTCAGTCAAGTAAGTCATTAAATTTACATTTGTTCATTTCCATTATGGCAAAGGTGGACGCAATGGTCCAATGATCTGTATATCTACTTTAAGATGAGATGGTTATGAAATAGAGAAACACCTACCAATATTAATTTGATGCTTCGAATTATACTTTTCTTTCTTCAGGATGATAACAGTTTCTGTTATAATAATGAAATTAGGGCAAACTTAGACCTTTGTGCCCACAAAAAACAAAGTCTCAAAAGGACTTTTTTTTCCATTGACACTGCCATTATTTTAACTGCCTTCACTTCTTGGCAATGTTTATTGTTTTAAAAAGCAATGATTAGAATTGTAATAAAAGCTAAACTTATAAGTGAATTTATACATACTGTTTTTGTTATTGTGAAGTTACAACAAAAATATTAAACATTATTTATTTATTAGATTGTTTACATACAAGAATAATTTTATATTTACAATATTCTAGAAAGTCATACAATTAAAACTAATGCAATGCAATATTTATCATTTACTAATCTATAAAGAATTATATATGAAAACAATTTTTTTATTCATAAATTTATAGACATTTACTAAATTATCAAAATATGTGACACACTGATAAGGAAATCCTTATTATTTATTTTATAAAGTTCAAAATCAATTGGCAAATAAACAATATAATGAATACTGTACCCCAATACCCTTACTAAAATCTCAAGCTGTGGTATTAGATATCTTGAAAGTATTTGACAGGTTTTTAGCAAGCTAGTCTTCTTCACAAACTCAAGGGATATTGTGTCTCCAGCTGAATTCTTGATTTGATATGATCTTTCTCAACAAATTATGTAATGAAAGTCGTGTTGAATGGCCACTCTTCTAGTTTCTTTCATGTTAATGTGGGTATCTCCGAAGCCCCTATCATTGGGCCTACAGTTATGAACGCAATATTTATGCTGATGACAACTATTTAATCCTGTCTTAACAGTTAGTCTGATTAGTCTGATAAAATAAAACTGGCAACTGATCTTAAAGATGACATTCAATCAGTTGTTAATTGGAGCAAGAAATGACTTATAAATTTTAACGCATCCAAATCAAAACCGCTATCTTTTAATCATCATAGAGAATTATTTTTGCATTTCATCAGTATAGCTGACCAACCTTCTGGAAAGTAAAACATTGTACCTTCTTGGTTTCAGCTTTTCTACTGACATGAAGTGCAATGATTATATTGATTCAGTTGCTAGGTCTGTTTCTAGGAAATAGTGTTCACTATGTCATGCCAGGCAATTTTTCTCACCAGAATCTATCTTGCTTTTTTACAAATCTACCATACAAGAATGCACTGAATATTGTTGCTATATGATCTGGTATTTATCAAGACTCTTGATAAAAGCCAAAAATGAGTCTGTAATGTTACTGCTCTTGGCATCAGTCTTGGTTATTCAGTTTCAGTCAATTTCCCATTGTCATATTGTAGCTTCCCTCTGTCTTTTTTATAAATATTTTCATGGTAATTGTTCTAATAAGTCTTCCTTGGTACCTCAACTGCATGAATTTAAGCGTAGTATTAGATTGGCTAGGACAGACTGTGTTCTTTAGCCTTGGTTGGCAACCAGTCTACCATAGAAAGAAATGGCAACCTACTGTGGGGAAAAATCTGCCTCATCAGTCATGTATCAAATCATACATGTTTGCCCATGCGTGTATCACCTATGGCACTTAAACTGACTGATTAGATTGGCAACAAGGTTTCATTGTTTTACTGTTTCAAGTAGTATAAGTTTTATTTTAATAGTTTATTATAGTTTATTTACTTTTTGTCTATATTTCTGAGCTGAGGTATTATGTACATTATTTACATTATTCAGACTATTTTCCTTATCTTTGTCACCATATTTATTACAATGTTTTGGTCGTTGTACACTCCAGCTTTCTTCAGATGGTTGGAATGTCGAACTGCACCCTTTATTTTGCTCACTGGGGTAGACTGTTCTAGTTCCACGTGCCAGTTATCTCTTGTTAATTTTCCTCTGAAAGTTCTCCACTGCCTTAACCGGGTATTGAACTCACACTCTTTGGGTCCTGTTACTGGATTTAACAAGTGCCTTTATCCACTGTGCCATTTTTCTTTGAGGACATCTGTGAATGAATAACTGTGGAGGAGATAACATATGTATTTCTTCTTACTGGAATCTTTATATTTAATGGACTTGTTTGAATAGACATCCCACTATTGTAATGTGTAATTGACATCTACCAGCTTAACCAACCAAATTATATCTTCTTTTCAATATGCTTTGTCCCTTCAAGATATGTCTCTCCAAAATTTCCTATCCTTTGTAGCTATTAGTAATGTTAATCTTTTTACTATCCCCACCTTGCCCTGTTCTGATCTCCATTCAGACAAGCTCATTAGTTAGGTAAATCTCTGCCACCCTCTGCCCCTCCTGCCTTCAATATGTCCTGTGAGTGTCAAATTTTCCAAGCCTTCTTTCTTCATTATGCACCCTAGAAATGTTTCTTTCTGATTTTAAGTGTCCTTTTTTATTTCTATTTTCATTAAAACTTCCTTGTTCCTCCCATGTCCCTTGTATGGTATGCACAGCATGCTCCTGTAGAACCACATCTCTGTTGCCTCAAATCTATGGAAATGGAGCATTAAATGACCTTCTTTGTGGAATTGACTCCTAAGAGAATGCTTCCTCGATCACCACAATCTTCAAGTCTAGGGTTAACTGTTATCTTTCTTACATACCCCATAAACTGTGACTCTTACTCTGTAACCCTCTACATCGAGTGGCTCTTGGGCCTTGTACAGAGTGAACATCATTGTAAAAGAAAATGATTGTTTAACCATTTTCGATCAGGAAACTCCCCTCTCTTTGGATGGCCATGTTCTGCTTGAGAATTAGTAAAACAATTCAATACAAGTTATACTCTAGATATAAAACATGTTCATGAACTTGGAAAAACTGTTGATCAAAACAAATCATGCACTCTCTACTAGAAACCGTACGTAAGAATCACTAAGCATAGTTGCAGTATAAACCACACATATAATGTCGGTGTTGAACAAACATAAATGTGCCTGAGCAGTTGTCTGCAACAGTGACCCAGCAGAGAGTTATGCTCGGTAAATGATTAGCCAGCTATTATGTATGTATATAAGGGCGGATCCACAAATTTGCAGCCTAATATGTAATTATTAATTGAATTTTGATATGAAATCAAGTGCCTTCACAAGAAAAAAAATTATACTGATAAAAATAACTATTTATTAAAGAAAATAAATGCGTTTTTTAATCTTTATGACTTATTGGTATGTAAATATAAGTTTTACAAAATCTTCTTTTCTTCAAATTTTTTTTATCAATTCACCCCAAGCAAGGGGTTACTGGAGTGAAAGACAATGAGAAGTCTTTAAGAACCAATCTTAAACAGAAAACAAGTGATAAATCTGTACTTCTGTTCAAAACAACAGGGAGTTGTGTGAACCTTTCTACACCTAATAAAATAGTTAAAAAAAAATATAAAAGTTCTTGTCTGTTCTTAAGACTTAAATAAATTATATTTCAAAATCTTAATGATTTTAAATCCTTAAAAAGAACTATATTAGCTTTTTGTTTATTTGCAAGGTTTCTCTCATTTCTGGCATCTGTTTTGGAATTACAAAATTGAAAAAAAAAAAAAAAAAAAAAAAAAAAAAGAACAAAGTAAACGTTTTCAACTCATACAAACTAGAAATGTACATAAATTAAATTGAGTGATTTATTATTATCGCTTGTTTAGAGTTTTATTTCATAAAAAAACAATTTTAATAAGATGTTTAATCTTGAAAATGCATTCCAAAACTCATTCCTAACCTTTTTTTTGCTGAGGTTGAAATTTACAATTATTTCAGGGATACTGAAAAAAAACTCTCTCAAAAAAAATTAAGCTGTTCCTTATAAAACTAGTTTCTCCATATTGCCAAAAACAACCACATAGTCTTGACTGTTAGGAGGTTTTCACACGTGAATCTTTAAAAGCCAGTGCAAGGGAGATAATGCTAATACAGCAAAATGTTACAGATATGAGAGAAATATGTAGCACAATTTTAAGGAATTTATGGATTGTATTTTTAATCTAGCATTATTCCTCATTACTGAAAACATTATTTTTAGTGTGTACTCATGCTTGAATAGATGCTGTTTTGGGTTTGTTTTTTTTAACAGGGACAACAATGTTTTATGGCTTATCAAAATTTGCAGGTTATTTAAAGCCAGAAAATGTTAAGTTCTAAGAGTTTTTGAACAAAATAATTATTTACTGATATGTCCTACTAATTAAACAGTAGGTGAGAGGAGAAGAGAAGGATTCATACCTTTCCCTTTGATATAATGATCCTGTCTGGAATTGGACCTCAGCTCTCTCATCTCCAATTTCAAGCATTAATCCGTTAAACCACTTGCATATCCAAGCTTATAGTACTTGGTATTCCAAAGCAGTCACCCATCTAGGTACTGACCAGGCTCTATGTTGCTTAACTTTGATAATTGTATAAGAACCAGCATTTCAACATGATATAGCTTTAAGCTTTTTAAAACAGCATTGATTATGTCTACCAGCCTGCTCACTTAATTTCTCATATGTGGTATCGAGAGACCATGGATCTGCACTCAAAAAGTTATGCCTCAGCTGCTGATAGCGGCGCAGCATCTCTTATGACTGTACAGGCCCCACATGGGTGTGACAGTCTCAATTGCAACAGTATGTGAATGTCAATGGACAACTATTGTCCTCCACAGTTTTCAAATCTTTACTGTGTGAACTGTATTAGGAATTGGACAACTATTGTCCTCCACAGCTTGCTTTCTCTTCATTGAAATGGGGACTGTATTAAAAGTTGGACTACTATTGTCCTCCACAGCTTTCTCTTCTTGTCTGTGTGAACAGCATTAGGATGGAGAACTATTGTACTTTAAGCTTTCTCTTCATCACTGTATGGGCTTAGATAATATATTCTGTGGTTAGATGAGACAAGTTCTTTTTAGGGAGATGCTCATGTTTGGTTTATAGAAATCTGAGTTTTATTGCTGCTCTTTTTTTAGATGAAACACCTGCATTTCTCAAATGGTTACTGATATGATACAAACAAGGACGTAAATGTTTGGGTGAGAGAGCAGTGAACTTCTATTTCAATGTACCTATAATCCTGTAAAGGTTACCATAGTTTAAGAAATAATGATAATATTTACCACTATAATTTCTTTCTTTTTCGTGCTCTTTGTACACTTTAAGGGTTATGTCCATAACCTAACATAGACCTTCTGGCAAAAAATAAAGACAACTTATTCTTAATGATAAGAAGAATAAAAATAATAAAAAAAGAGGGAAGAAACAGAACCTCCCATAGGTTGACCTGACCCTTAATTGTCAAGTCATGCCTGAAAGCAAACCAACCTGATAGTTCTTCTCTTTCTCCCTCACTCCACCCATTGCCGTTGTCATCCTCGATACTGCCTAGGCATTTTGGAATCATAAATTGTCTTTGTTCAAGTTCTTCTTCTCTTGCTCCTCCTTCTCCTCCTAATGCTCCTCCTCCTTTTCCTGTGCCTTTCCGGTTCCCTCCTATTTCCTGAAAGCAAGGCGAAAAAGAAACACAAAAGAATCATATTAAACTGCATATTGCATTGAATAAAGTGCAGCTCAGAGGATCCAGAACTAAATAGTGCGATATCATAAATTCTTTAAAAATTTTAAATCAATACACATACCATTCCTTTCTACTCCTTGTCAACTTATCACACACCCAAACTCTTTCTCTTTTATATTCTCTATTACTCTTTTTCTCCACCTTACTTCATTACATCACTGTCCATTACTCTTATTCTTTCTGTCAGCTCTGTTTTTCTTCTTTATGTCTTCTCTTCCAATATATTTTCATCTCAGTTAAGCCTTGTCTATAATTTTCCTATTTCTCTCTTGATGCCACACGTTTATAACTCCATTTTCATTTCCCCTTTTCTTCCCCATCCTTTTAACCACTCACCCACTATTTTTTCCTTATTTCCATTTCTTTCTCTCTCTTTGGGGTCTTACATCTTCTGCTTTTATCTGTACTGTTTTTACTCTTTCATTTTCTTTTTCTGTACTGTTTCCTTTTCCTTTCTCCCACTTTTGATTCTTTTACGTTCTTTTATCTGTACTGTTTTCCTTTTCTCTCTCTCTTTTCTTTCTTTCTCTTTCACCTTTATGTATCTGTTTCCCTTCTCTTTCCGTTTCATATTTTTTATCTTTACTGTTTCTCTTTGCTCTCTCTCTCTTTTCACTTTTTCATCTATTTCTATCTGTACAGTTTTGCTTTTCTTTATTTCTTTTGACTTTTTCATCCTTTTTTTTTTATCTGTACT
>OZ010575.1:29379736-29557236 GCA_963932145.1 Acanthosepion lycidas
TGTTTCCATCATTTTTGTTATTAAATATCCCGCATTGTGATAATAGATCAGCCAAGCATGGTAAAACTCTGTAAGAACCTGGATCCAAATTTACTGTGGATGATCTAGTGATTAAAGCACTTTATAAACATTTTTGTCTCAGTGAATTGTTTTAGAGCAGCATGTTTTATATAAAAAATGTGGCCAGTCTCATTGGGATGAACATATAATGCATTTAATGCATTGTTTTTTAAAAGATCCCTTTTTTGTTCACGTTATCTTTTATTTAAATTCCTTGAGGTTTCTCCAGTGTATTCCTAGTCGTAATTATTATGGGTAATAGAGTAAATTCCTCCTTCAAGTTTAAGCTTATTGTTTCATTTTGTATTAATTAAATTTTTATTGTTTTAGATATACTTCTGACAATTCTTTTCAATTGTAGTCGTGACAGAATTACTGGGTAGAATTGTGTTATTGCATGAAACCTTGAATAGTAGATTTTGATATTATTGTATTAATAATATTATAACTTATTAGATAGATAGATAGATACATACAGGGCCAGCTCAAGGTACTGGCAACTCCGGCAGTCAGTTGGAGTACCATCAAGGCTGAGAGTGATATCATGCTGCCATGTCATGTATTTGGGGTCTTTCATGACTCCAGAGAGATTAAATTCTTTGGCTATTTTTTCACTAGAAAATGATCTTGTAAAGAACATTGTTGTAGAAAATGTATTAGGTAGGATAATGGATGTTTTCTTTAGCTTCTGTTAAGTTGTATATTGTAATAAACTCGTTATTCTAAATTTTCAGTTTTCAATATATATATATATATATATAATTACATTTACCAGCCTGAATTTTTGCAAAATTTCATAGAAAATATGCATTTTCCAACAGGAATTGAGCCAGTGTCCTATACTGCAATTCAAGCCAGTAAATGTAATTAATACAGTTCAAATTAAAAACGGAGCATTTACTTAAATAAACTGTATCTATTAAAATAATGTATAAACAGAAAATATATTAAATAATCGTCAGACTTAATCTATTTCATAATATGTTGTCCTTGTTTACATTAAGATATGTTTTGTGAGCAGATTTGATAATTTTGGAAAAGAACAAAGATTTGTTGTTTAAAAACAGTAATTTTGACTTTGCTAATCAGCCGCTTCTCTATTGCTAATTGGTATAGCATGTTAGATCAAATAATGGTTCCATATAAGGACACGAGTTTGATTCCCTTATGGAGAATGCATTTTTCTATGAAATTTCTTGAACCTTCAGGCTGATAAATGTAATACTATTTAATTAAAAAAATAGAACATTTACTTAAATAAATTGTATCTACTAAATAATGTATAAACAGAAAAAATAAATTATATATATATATATATATATATATATATATGAAATGAACATTGAAGTCAACACTCAGAGGCAACAGGCTGTTTCATGTTAGATGCAATTGTTAGGCCTGATGATTGCATTTAGCATGAAACAGCCTGTCGCCTATGAGTGCTGACATCAATGTTCACTTTTATATTTATACTTACATACACTCTATCTCTGATATTGAGGACTTTATCCTATAATTATAGCACACTTTAAAACTATATATATATGTGTATGTATGTATATATATATATGTGTGTGTGTGTATGTATATATATATATATATATATATATATATATATGTATGTATGTATGTATATATATATATATATATGTATGTATGTATGTATATATATATATGTATGTATATATATATATATATATATATATATATATATATGTGTGTGTGTGTGTGTATATATATATATATATATATATATCGTCAGGGAAAACTGGCTAAAGCTTTCTCTGATGATCCGCTTAGGTGAAACCTGGGTAGGTTTGTCTGGCACATTAGGTTTATATATATATATATATATATATATATATATATATATATACACTGCTTTTTTCCATAGTACACAGATATTACACAGATATTCCAATATACTTTTTAATCCTAGAACGCTAACCAGCAATTAAAGTGACACCACTACTAACTATGAGTATATCATACCCGATTTTGAAAATATCAAAAAAAAAATATTAAAATATAAATCTTTATTTGAAATATTTTACATGCAGGCACTTCAAACTTTGTACTTTGAGTTAACATTAATAGGAACTGAAAAACATATTTAGGTAAGAAAATCAGGTACTGAAAATTGTCATTAAAAATAGGAAAATTTGCGCTGGGTATATTATACCCATGGTTAGCGTTCTAGGGTTAATACTTATATCTGTCATATATATTTTTTTCTTTGTATACACACATACACATTACTATGAACTCATAAATAGTTCTGTATATAAAGAAGCAAGAAATGTATAGGGTGGCTGAAATAAATAGGATGGCTAGATTTTTTAATAATTTATTTTATCATTTTTGGTAACGAAACATTTTATCATGGAATACTAGCAGCCTAAATTAAAAGGTTAGATGTAATCTTTTGAATATTTAATAAAATGGGTGATTGGAATAAGCTGATAGATTTTTCTTGAAAAATGACTACTTCACCTAGCTCTTATTTTTTGGGTGGTAGCATCTGTTAGGGTCCTAGCTATGGGCAAATAATGAACAACAAAAATCAACAAATATGTTTTTATAATAAAATGAGAAACAATACATTTTTATAGCAACACTAAAAAAATATGATAAAAACAATTTTCATAGTAAAATAACCAGTAATAGACTTTATGATCTACAAACTATATATCTAAAAAACACACCTTTACCCTGAAAATATAAAATTATATACAAAATATCTGTAGTTAGAAGCATAAAATTATGTACAAAATATTTAGATTTTGGTGTTAAATAACCCGTAGATGTTGATATGCTACTAAACAAAATCAACCTACCATTAAGATATTTTTGAAACAATATCTATTTAGAAGTCTCTATCTATCTTGCTGTATATATGCATATGTCTAGACTTAGGTTTGAGTCTCACAATGGTCATTTTGTTGGGAAGGTGACTTAACAGCCTGGGAAGACTATCCCAACATGCACCACTGTTGAAAGTGCTTGAAAACCATACAACAAGTTAACCTAAGCCTTCGAGTAAAAGTTGGGTAGCTGAAACTGTTCAGAAGTGGTCAATGGTCATTCTAGCATGAAGTCACCATAATTGAAGGTTGGAGCATAAAGGCCTGTTCAAACAGTTGATGATACCAGATTATGTGCTCTCTCCCAGAATTGGTAACTAAAGTCCACTCAGCATAGTTGGAGCATAAACCAGACTAGGGCTCACTGGGTGTTAAACAAACACAAATGAGCCTGAGATGGCATCTGCAACTGGGAATGTCTATCTGTAAATGCATCATTATGCCTGATACTAATAATACAATTTATTTTTACACAATAAATTTTTTGGCAGAATCTTCTTGCTCATCAATACATCTAATTCAGTAATGAGTGTTAATCATATAGATTGAACATTAGACAGTGAAAATTTCAGATCAAAATTCAACTAATAACTATATCTTAGATTATGAACTAATTAGGTACCCTTCCTTGTCACTGCACTTAATTCAGAAATGAATATTAATCATGTAGATTGAACACTATACAGTGAAAATTTCAAATCAAAATTCAACTAGTAAGTGTATACAAAACTGTGAACTTCTTGATGTATTTTTATATATGTGAATCCAAGCATGTCAGTAGACAGAGAATAGTTGAGGAATGCTATAACTGCTGCTTCTGTATTTGAATGCTTAAATGCTAAGTGAATGGATCTTTGGTTGATTTGTGGTTCTTAATACCACAGGCTGAATTGTAAATCTTTAATGTTGTATTCTACCAAGCCTTATTTCCTTTTGATAGAGTTTGGTATGGTAATTTTCATTGACAAAAGACATAATGAAATTAATTATGTTCATATTCAGAAATTAATTAAAATTAACTCATCAACTTTGATTATGAAAATGCCACTGTCCAGTGACCATTTTTTTTTAATTCAGCCTGTCCAACCTCATCTACTCTCATTTCTAAAAAGGACATTGAGGGTCTCCTGAAAATATTGCTTGCTTTTTTCAGCTGTTCTCTGAAATTAATAAGGAAATGCTTGTAGTGTGATATTTATAGGCATGGAAAATGAAACTGCATTGTGAGTTCAAATTCTGGCTAAATTTGTTACACTCTTTTCTTTCAAATATACCCTTCAGGAAGCTACAAATCCATCTCTTCTCCCACAGCTATGGGTTAAATAGAAGTATAGACTGAATTATTTAGCCTTGGTTGGAAACCAGTCTTAGAGAAAGACAACTCTGAATTCAAAACCACTTGGGTATGGGGCTAGCAACTCCACTCTGTAAAAATCTAGTTGCTGCAGTAAACATAGCAATAATAACTAGTATGGTAAGACTGTGGTTATATCCACAGGTAAATCTGATGTCACTAAGGAAGAGACAAGGACAGAAGTTTGTGTAAAGTAACAGTATAGAGTGATGTTTTTTAGGACTTTTTGATTTCTTAAAAGAAGTATAATATTGATTTGCTTTGGTTGATTTATTTTTAATAGGTATTGTTATTTATAGCCGGAATCTATCTTTAGGTCTACCAGTCATCCATGCATTGAATATTGCTGCCATATCTGGTCTGATGCTTCTGCTTTGTATTTAGAGATTCTTGAAAAAATTCAATAAAGAATCTGTAATGTTATTGATCCTGGTCTGGCATTTTGGTTTCAGTCCCTTTCCCACTTCTATAATGTAGCTTTCCTGTGCCTTTTCTATAAATATTTTCAGGATATTTGTTCTGATCAACTTTCCTCTTTAGAAACTACATTTTATGAATTTAAGTGCAGTGTAAAGGTCTCACTATTTTACAGTTAAAATGGCGAGATATAATTGTATGCTATATACTAACAGTTTTTTCTCTTGCAATTCTCAATTGTAGAACTCACTCCTGGCTTCTTGCTTTCCAATCAATTTTGATCTACAAAAATTTAAATGCAATGACAATCATTATCTTTTGCCTTCTTAATCCCTCTTCTTTTTAATGTTTTCTTTTCCTCAGGTTCTATTACATTCCATAACCTCTTGCATCTTAGTGGCATTGTTGTCTGACTTTGGGTGAAATCATTAAATATACACACACATACATATATGTCATTTATTATAGGAGATTAAAAGAAAAACACGTTGAAATCACTACACAATAGCTTTAGTGTTTCAGAACAAAGCTGGTTAGTACTAGATTAGAGCAGAAGTTTCTCCATTTAATTGATAAGCATTTCCCCAGAAATAATCCACTCAGTAAAATATTTTACAGAAATACACTAAAACTAAGCTATAGCTGCACCAATAATCTGGAAAAAAATTATAAAAAATCATAATAACAAAATTTTAAACCAATATAAAACCCAAGTAATAATGTAAATTCCACGGTAACTAATGTCGATAATTCTAATAAATGTAATTGCAGAAATTCTAATGAGTGCCCATTGCAAAACAAATGTCTGACCAACTGTCTTGATTACCTAAGCATTATTTCTACAACAGAAAATCTGACTATATATATATATATATATATATATATATATATATGGTTGGATTGATGTGGTGAGTTTGTGACCCTGGCTATTTACGATCGTAAAATATATAATACACACTTTTTACATGATGTTATTAATTTTAAAAGCATGATTACAGGTCTATATATATATATATATATATATATATATATATATGTGTGTGTGTGTGTGTGTTAAAGAAAAAAAAAAAACTTGCCAAAACACCTAAATACCCTTAAACAAGATAAAATCTCGAACAAGGACAGCAATAATAACATGGCCTAAAGGCAAACACCACAACCTACTCAGTAAAGCAAGTGCTCAATGTCTAGATTAGCTAGACAGAACATAAAAGCTTGACAACATTAATTTCTATGAAAGGATGGCCTTTGTTATAACCCAAGTTTCATGTTCATGCAATCATTAGACAACTTACACACAAATGAAAGAAAGCGGGATTACTTTTATATAACCCATGATGGTAAATTGCATACTTTATAACATCACAGGAAAAAAATAAAGTAAAATAATTCTATTTAAAAAAAAACTCTTGGATAATCACACCCACAAAGGAGAAAAAGGAAATAAGCAAAGAAAAAAAAAACTGTTGGTGGGCAAAAAAAGGCTGCACTTTTAAGGTATGCAATTTCCAGTCATGAGTTATATAAAAGTGGTCCCCACTTCTTCCATTTGCATTCAAGTCATCTGAAGATCATGTGAGCATCAAAGTCAGGCCTATGTATGTATTTGAATAAACTAAGAAAGAATAGATCATATTAAGTTTGAAGTTATACTAACTTCTGATGTATCCCACCAACTAAAAACTCAGACAGGAAATTAATTCACTCTAACCACATCAGGTTTTAGGACACTTATATAAGAATATAGGTATGCAGAAGACTAAAATGTCCTGCTCCAGTATAAACCAATAAGAATGCAGTTAGCTGTGGTCAAATATTTCTTAATTTACTCCATAGTTATAAATACAGGGTGCCTCCCAACAAATTGACATCATTTAAATATGTGAATATCTGAGTAACTTCGTGTCCCAGGCAAGCAAAATTAAATAGGCTTTGTGTTGTGCGATCAAAGATTTATTTATCAAAGTTTGAAGAAGATATTCAAATGGATGTACATTTTATAACTGATTTCACAAAGCTTCACAAATGTTCAATATACTCCCCACCTGTGACACGACATGTCAAGTCAGTAGTCCAGCTCCTGCCAAACATGCTGTAGCATATCTTACATAACATTCTCCAGTGCCACAGTGATTCTCTGCTTCAGTTCCTCTAGGTTTGTAGGAAGAGGGTGGATATAGACCTGTTCTTTTATATAGCCTCATAGAAAAAAATCACAAGGTGTTGAGTCAGCTGAACATGGTGTCCATTTCAACAGCACATTATCATTATTACTGGCACAAATCCAGCTTACTGATAGGTTCTCACTAAGATAAGTCCATACAGTCAACTTAGTTTTAAACATTTTGTTAAAATTTGAGATTATTTGAGTGAATAATTGCCTATTTTATTAAGACTACAAAATGATGTCAAGTTTTTTGGTTGCCTTGTACAACTTCATTTCAATTGCAAATGGTCGATATAAATTGACGGGGGTGGGGTTGAAGGTAAAAATTAAAAATTAATGCTAACAGAAAAAAAATTAAAAATAAAAAGGAAAAAAAAATACAAACAACGACTGTAAAGTAATTAAAGCAAGTAAGCACCTAGTATTTGAGTAGTTCTATCTTGACTCAGGTGCTTCTTTTAAAGAAGCCATTTTTATGCTTCAAGCCAGACGAACTTAATAGTGATATGGAAGTGGGAACTATCTGAAATGAATTTTCTTGATTATTATAGCCAAACAATACTTATAAACTACCAGTGATGAAATTGGAATGAAGTTGTATTTTATAACTTTGGAGTAAATTAAGAAGTACACTGCATTTTTTTTAATCATTTCACCTCAAGCAAGGCTGGGATGCCGCTAGTATAAAGGAGGTTACAGAGAGTGAAAGTGATAGAAAAGACTAAGTATATGGAGGATGAAGAAAAGGGCAAAAGATGAATGAGATTCGAGAAGATAGAAAATGGCAACTGATGTTGCATCTAAATTTTTGAAGATTGTAGTTATTAGAGAAGAATAAGGGAGTTCCACAGGTGGGAAGTGTGAGAAAAAAAATTTGAAGTAGAAGTGGTGGTTGCATTTAGCTATTTCAACAGTAAAAGAGTTGGACCTAGATGCCAATCTAGTAGCATGCTTAAATTCATGTAGTTGGGGCACCAGGGAAAAAAGATTGTCAGAGTAGATTCCATGAAAATATTTGTAGAAAAGACAGAGGGAAGCCACTCCACATCAGTGAGAAAGTGACTAAAGTCCAGATGCCTAGTCAGGATCGATTACATTACAGATCCTTCTTTTGATTTTGTTAAGAACCTCGAGATAAATAGCAGGAGCACCAGAGCAGATGTGGCATGCAATGGTAGATTTGTAAATGTGCAAGATGGACTCTGACAAGAAAAAAATTTTCTGTCAAATTTAAAATGTTTCCTTTGGATTACTTTAGTTTTGAGACAGGACTTTCAAAGAATTTACTCTATATCAAAAGCCAAGAAATCCCATGAAAATATTTGTAGAAAAGACAGAGAGAAGCCAAGCCATGGTGGTGAAACAGTGACTGAAATTGAGATGCCAAGTCATTACATTTTTGATCATTCTTTGAATTGCTACAAAAACAAAAGGTCAACCTGAAAACTCAAATCATTTCCTTAAACAACCTCATCAGATTGAGAATTTCATACAAATATCATGTATGACTCCAAACCTGTTCAGAAATATCTAAACTCAGCTGTATACATCTGCTTTCTAAGATCAATGGTTAAAAAAGCTTTTGAGTGAGTGAAACCTGAAGGTTTTTAGCAAAGATCAACTTTCTTTGAACATTGTGGACTGGCACTACAGAATCACAAAGAACTCTACTGATTAATAGAAACCACAAGACTTGAGGACTACCGACAGCAGCAACAACAACAAAAATGCATAGTACATGTAACTCAAAGAGAAAATGATGAATGACACAATCAAGATTTTAACATTTCACACCACTTCATATAAAAAGTTAGGAAAGAATCTATTAACTTCTGTCTTCTTGATTCTTCTTCTTTATTGTTCTTGCTAATAATGCTTCTTTATGTTCTTATTCTTTCAGATGCACTAAGTGCTTTTGTATTAGTGGCAATTATTGCCTTGCTTGGGGTGAAATGATTAAAAACCCAAAATATCAACAGCACTGAACATGAAAAACCTATCTTCCTGAAAAATTCTTTTAAGAGAAAGATTTTATAAATTTCAATCGATAGCAGTACTGGCTGCTCAGTCAATGAATGCCAAATATTTCCTTATAGGGAAATGACTAATATTACCATTAGCATGTCATCAGATTTTGTTAATTTTTGTTAGTGAAATATTCTTAGATTTAGTTGTTAAATATATTTTTCTAGAAAAGACAGAGAAGCCAAGCCACGGTGGTGAAACAGTGACTGAAATTGAGATGCCAAGTCATTACATTTTTGATCATTCTTTTTTAATTTGCTCTTTCACAAAGTCTATTCATTTCCTGACTTCATGAACAGCTTGGGACAATCCACTATATGCATTTCACGTATGCCAGTCTGCTAGGCTGACTAGCTAATCCAGACACCTGATCAGGCAAATTTGTGCTTCACCAACACCTACAAAGCAAACCTGTGGTTTATAATGCAACTATATTGGATAGACCTTAGTTAAAGTTTCTGAGAGAGAGAGAACACATAATCTGGTGTGATCAGCAGTTTGATCAATGCCAATATGATCAGACCCTTAGTTACAATGTACTGTGACTTCATGCAAGTAGAAATATAGATAATTGGTTCTAAATTTTAAACTTTTGATATTTCCAATGAAATACTAGCACAGGATTCGGCAACCCCTGGCCCATGAAGGAGTTTTGTCCAGACTGTCAGCTTAATACCTTGACACTAAATATTAATTTGTGGAGCAAGTGGCAGAAAAAATATCAGTTGGATTTAATTGACTTACAATGCGCCAAATTTTTTAAATCAAAATTTAATGCTGAATCCACTACTGACTTCTACAAGAAATATGTTTTGCCAAGCAGAAAATATAAAAGCCTATTGAATAATGCGAAAATGATGGCATCATTATTTGGAAGTACATATAAACAACTTTTTTGGGAAAATGAAAATATTCTAAAAGTTGTTTAAGAACAAGGTCAGGTGATGACCACCTAGATGATGGTTTGCACTTGTCATCAATAAATATTTCACCTGATGTGGAGAACTTATCAAACAATAAACAGAAATGAGTGTCTCATTAAATAACTTGTCATTTCTAACTATTTCTTTGTAATAAGGAATTTGTATTTTTTGTTGATCATGTTAGTTGTTATCCTGTTATTCCTGAAGTAAAATAAGGAACCTTGTTTCAATAATATAACATTAACTTTGTTGTGTTCCTTTAAACCTCAAGATCAAGGCAACCTTCTCAAAAGAGTGGTCTGAGGTTGAGAAAATTTCTTATAATGCATTTGATATGGCCCTCTTCCATGACAATACATAGCTTTCTGACCCGCTCTCTCTAAAAAGTTGCCAACCACTGTTCTAGCATGTAAAGTATTTCCAATTTGAAAGTTAGAATGTGTTTGTTCATTGCAAAAGAGTATAAACATGAAATCTGATAAGTTCAATAGTTTTATTAAATGTCTGGCATAAAACTCTTGAGTTAATTCAACAGAAAAGTCTGTTAAACACTCTTTAATTTATTGAATATATATGTACACATGTGTGATTCCTACTAAGTTGCATATTTTGCTTGTGAACTCAGTATAAGGAAGATTTTTAAATAATTTTTTTAATGCAGTTGTTTTTCAATATTTTCTTATTGCTTACAACTTCACTTCCGTGTTCTTCTCTGTACTTCCTTTCTTTCTAACAGATCATTTTGAACACTTTGCACCTGCTTGATAGCAAAATCTCAAAGCCTTGTAAACTCAGAAGAATAAGTGGAAATGATCTTTTTTGTGCATCTGCATTAACTCCAAATCTTACTGTAACTTAAGGGTGACTATGGAATCATACAAAATATTAACAGAAACATTATAACCTTCGAAGAAACTAATTCATAACAAAGGCAAATATGGAAATATTTTAAAACTTTAGTCTTTGAATAAATAAGCATATGAGTAAGAACAAGAGGCTCCTGAAAAGATCTTAGTTCATTCAAAAATGTTAATGGTAACATTAGCTCTTTACCTTCAAGGAAACATTTGGAATTCATTGACCAAGCAGCCAGTACTGCTTTCAGCTGAAATTTATAAAAAATTTTCTCTTAAAACAATTTTTCCGGAAAAAAGGTTTCTCAAGTCCAGTAGCTGTTATTGCTCTTTCCGGTAGTGATGGAGTTGTTTCCTTACTAACCTTTTATTTGAAGTAGTGCAGAATGTTAACATCATGACTATCTCATTATTTTCTCTTCGAATTACATGTGCTATCCTTTTTAGTTGTTGCTGCTGTTGGTAGTCCTCAAGTTATGTGGTTTTTGTAATTTGGTATAATTCTTTGTTTGTGATTCTGTAATGCCAGTCTACAATGTTCAAAGACAGATGATCTTTGCCAAGACCCTGAGTTTTCATTCACTCAAAGTCACTTTAACCACTGATCTTAGAAAATGTTTGTCTAGAGCTGACAGAATGGATATTTCTGAATGGATTTGGTGCTATGTATATCTATATGAAATTCTTGATCTGATGAGGCTATTTAAGGACACAACTTGAATTGGATGCCATACATGACATCTATATGAGTGTCTAGATTTGATGAGGCTATTTAAGAAAACAATTTGAATTGGTTGTATAGTGATGATAGTTTAGACATTTCTGAATGAGTTGGATGCCATACATGACAGCCATATGAGTCTAGATCTGATGAGGCTATTTAAGGACATGACTTGAGCTGAGTTTTCAGGTTGATGTTTTGGCTTTGTATTAATCTGAGAAAGGAAACCAAACAATCTCTGATATTTGGTCAGATTTGGAGAAGTATTCGGTCTGAGAAATTTTCAGTACCCCCTTGTTAACATGAATTGAAAAAAATATGCATCAGTTCTACATGAATTTAAGTGTACTACTAGATTGGCATCTAGGTCCCATCCTTTTACTGCTGAAATAGTTAAATGTAGCTGCCATTTCTATTCCAACAGTTTCTTTTCTCACACTTCCTGACAGTAGGATTCCCTTCTGTTTACTTGCTTCCCTGAAAACTACAATCTTCAGAAATTTAAATGCAATGTCAATCATCATGTTCTGTGATCTTAGACCCCGTTCATCTTTGATCCTTTCTTCAATCCCTTTATACCCAGTTTTTTCCATCACTCTCTGTAATCCTCTGCATACTTGTGATATTCCTGTCATACTTGAGGTAAAATGATTAAAATAAAGGAAGCAAAATCAGGAATGGAAAAAAAATATTTGAAAGAATACTATCAAACCATGTCAGTTGAGAGTAAAATATGAAAGGTATTTAAAATTAATAATTTATAACAACCATTTGCAATAACTGTTATTCATATTACAATTAAAACTGAAATTCAAAAGAATTCTTTATATTTGAAAAATTAATTTGTTAAAATTTCAGCTAAAATATTGCTAATACCAAAAGAGAAGGTATTTTCTACTAAATTTATAAACTGTATTCATTATAAGATATTTGTTTCTTCTTTTATCATATATAATAATGAACAGTGTGTGTTTCTTCTCTTTGTTTCTCTAACTGTAACAATAGATTCAAATTGTTATTATCAACAACCTAAGTTGCAAGGGGTTACAGAGAGTGAAAGTAAGAGTAAAGCGGGGTGTTTGAGGAAGGGATAAAGAGAAGGACAGGTATCAAGATCAAGCCATCAGAAGATGTTGATTGACATTACATTTAAATTTTTGAAGATTATAGCTATCAGGAAAGCAAGTAAGAGAAAGGGAGTTCCACTGTTGGGAATTGTGAGAGAAGAAGCTGTTGGAGTAGAAGAAGCAGTTACATTTAACTGTTTTGACAGTAAAAGGGTGGTACTGAGATGCCAATCTAATAGCATGCTTAAATTCATGTAATTGGGGCACAGGTGAAAATAGCTTGTGAGAAAGTGACTGGAGCCATGATGCCACCTATCACATTGCATATCTGTTTTTGGATTTTGTCAAGAACCTTGAGATGTACAGCATGGGGCACCAGACCACGATATTCAATGCAAGGATGCATGGTAGATTTGGAAATTTGAAAGATGAACTCAGACAAGAAAAACCTTCTGGTACAATACAGAGCACCAAATTTTGTTGTGGTAGATGTAGCTATTGATTAAATGTAGTTTTTCTGCCTCAGGTCTGTTGAAAACATGAGACCAACAAGGCCCAAAGAGACACTCTCATGAAGTTGAGCATCAGCCATGCTGATAGGAGGCAGGGAGGTTGATAAACGAGAGCAGCATTGTTTTGGAGTTTTTACAAGCCATTTACTGGCCCAGTCAACCAGGAAGTGGAGATCCTTTTCAAGACCAATGGCTAGGTTAACTTTGTCAGAAATGCCAGATTTACTATTGAGACAGGAGTAAATGGTAGTGTCTGCATAGGTGCCTATTTGAGAACTGATGACATCAGGGAGATTGTTGATGAAGATCAGAAACAGTGTAGGACCCAGGATAGGGCCTTGAGGAACACCAGCGTTCATATGAAAGGAACTGGAGGAGAACCTGTTTAGGTCGACTTTCATTTCAGGGTTTGACAGGAATGATGGGATTAAATCAAATAATCGTCATGTAATACTGTATCTCTGAAGCTAATGTAGAAGGCCAGCATGCCAAACCCTATCAAACACCTTATCTACAGCCACAGCTCGAGCTTCATCATTATTATCAAGAGCTGGGTATACAAATTTGGTTATAGCTGTAAACATGTCAGTGGTAAAGTTATATTGTTATGGTAATGTTAGAGATATTTAGTGCCACTCAAAATGAGTTAGAATTGTTATCACAGTAGCAAAATTCTAAAAAAAAACTGATAAAATTCTAAAATTCAAAAAATAAAAACATTCTAAAATTCCATCGTGATATGAACACAAGACATGCTCAGTGCAATACAAAGTATGTCACCATAACAACAGAATTTTAAAATTAAAAAGATTGCAATAAAATATACATATATGTATATGTGTGTGAGAGAGAGAGCACATACATGTGCCTGTGCAAACACACACACATATATATATATATATGCAAATATCTTGAAGTACTAAAGAGTGAATTTAATCAATAAAATCACCATTGGCTTCAACCACAGCCTCTGGATGACTTCAGAATCTCCTGCAACTCTTCTAGGCCATCTCCTTGTTCAAGTTGGTGAATGCTGTCATAATCCTTGCCTTCTATTCTATGGTGTTACAAAGAGTTCGGTTGGTCTCACGCTCGGCTGCACCCCACACATAATAATCAAGGGTGTTGCAGTCTGGGGAGTTAGGTGGCCATATGTAAGGAGTGATGTGGTCACAGAAATTGTCTGACAGCCATGACTGAGTTCTCATGCTTGTGTGGCATGATGCAGGATCCTGTTGCCAGACATAGGGTCTTCCAGCAGCCACTCTCATGTTTCAGGGCAACACTACCTTCTCAAGGAACTTGATGTAGGCCTCTCTGTTGAGTCTGATGCCTTGTAGGAAGATGAATGGAGGCATAACGTCGCCATCACTAGTGATCACTCCAAACACCTTTGTAATCATCATTAGACTCATCCAACTCTTTCCGAATCCTCTGCACTGTTCTCAGATCGACAACCAAACACTTTGAAATTTTTTGGAGCTTCTGGTGTGAATACCAAGCAATACTACATGACATTTCCAAATTTTTGGAGGAGTGAATTGCATCATGGATCACTTTTTCTCATAGATGGCACCCAACTGACCCTACCATGCTGTGCAGTCGACAAAATCAAAATCCTTCAATGTACATGTGTGAAATTAAAAATATAAAATGGCGATAATATACCCCTCACACCCTGTACATATACCCTCGGAATTAAAATCACCTGCTGCCTTGTAGATCCTGCCTCTTTAACTGCTGAGAGGAGGGATGGAGTAACCTCAACGTCACTGGTGCAAAAGGAACCAACAAGCCATGATGTTGAGGATGATATGTATGTGTGTGCATGTATGTATATATATATATATATATATATATATATATGGGGATGAGGGAAATATATGACAAAGTATCAAATTTTTTTGTGTGACATATTTTGCCCTTTAGGACTTCAGCAGACTTAATTTGTTATGTTGGTGCAACTATACCAGGATGAAACACATCACACGAAAACGTTTTCCATTTTGTCAAACATTTTGTTCTTGACATATAAAATATATATTGTTATCTCATATATATATATATATATATATATATATATATATGTGTATGTATATATATCTCATAGGTTATCTCATATATATATATAGTTGTGGACAAAATTATTTGTCTCCATTGAATATTTGCATATTTTCTAAGGAAATGAAAATATTGCAAGTACTAAATAGTTGATTCCATATTTAGTTTTACATAATTTGTGAATTTTTTAAAAGTTTCAGTCTATGGTGTTCATAATTATAGATTTTTCTAAAAATTGGTGCAGACCAAAATTATTCAGCGCCTATGGAAATTATGAAATAATATTTTTCTATGGATATTGCATTGTTTTTTTTCTTAATATGATATTTAATATAAACACCCTTTGAAAATGAAATAGTATTGACCTGATTCTATAACATTGTAATAGGTAAGAAGAAGACAATATGTGAGTGCCACATACCATAACTCATACATTTTGTGAAGACAGCTGAACTTGTCAAGAAGCTCCGAATAAAGATTGTTGATGTGTACAAACATGGTGATGGATATACAACACTTTCCAAACATTTAAATGTTCCTAGATCAACAATTTATAAGAAAAAAGAGATATTTCAACTATTTCAACTATCTCTTTCAAATGTGAAGTATAAGTGCCCTTTTTGTTTCCATTTTCTCTAAAACTTCATTGTTCAGCATCCTTCTATAGAACCACATTTCTGTTGCCTCAAGTCTGTTCTTCATCTGCAAATTGGTTGTCCAGCATTCACTGCTACATATGAGGACTGATATTGCATGACAATTAAATACTCTTTTGCTTGTTCTAACGAGATTTTTTTTTTCTTAATACTTTGCTTACATTTTGGAAATCACCTTTCACTATCAAAATGCGCCTTTGGATTTTTGGTGTAACATTTTCCGTGCTCTGTTAAAACACTTCCTAGATACTTGTTAGTAGTTGTTTAATTTTTGATATCTCCAATTTATAATTCACATTGGGCTCTTCCATTTGTTAACCCATAAATTCTCTCTTCTTACAATTGATGTATAGTCCTTTCTTATCGCTTAGTTCCTTCTGTAACAGTTAGTGTATATACTTTCTATCTCTGCTATCAACATTGTGTTATCTGAGTATCTAATATTGTTAAGATTGTTGCTACCAATAATGAATTCTGGTAGGAATTTGCATTATTCCAGAATTACAACACTGTGAAGGCTGAATAAATCTGGTGAGAAATTTATAATGTTGGATTACAATAAAAAATCCATTAATACTTTAGAAATCAATTATCATATTTTTTAATCATTTTTCCCTAATCAAGGCAATAAAGCTATAAAAAATACAAGCACGGTTTAAGGCCACATCACATAGAAACACTGGTTCCCGTATGATCACGAAAGCCAAGTTCCAATTCCAGTTGGGTTTTTTATATTCACTTCTTTGGATTTTGTCAAGAATCTCTAGATACATAGCAGAAGCACCAGACCAGATGTAACAGCAATATTCAATGCATAGACGAATGGTTGACTTATAAAGGTCTAAGATAAATTCTGACAAGAAAAAGCATCTAGAATAGCCAAACCTCGCTTTTCTTGATAAAAAAATCAGTAATAACCATTAACACCATTGGTGGTTGACCTAGAGAAATGAACACCATATTGCTTATCTGAAAGAAGGTCATGTGAAATGAGATCATTAACCAATTCAGAATTTTGAATTAAACATCATCCACTGACATGGAGTGACATGAATCAATTACAATTTTTGCATTGAACAACTTTATATATACTCATTGCACCTTCTTGGGTTAATGTTTCTGACTGACATTAAGTGGAATGATTATATTGAATCAATTGCTAAGTCTACTGCTCAGAAATTTGGTTCTTGTATCAAGTTAGGTAATTTTTCTCACCAGAATCCATCTTGTGCATTTATAAAACCACTAATCTCAATGGTGACTATATAGAAGTGCAGCATATTAGTTTTGGTAAGATATGTTGAGTATTTTATTTGTATAGTAATAGGGTGGATCAGTTAATATTAGTATTGTATTTTTCAGATATTCAGAAGCCAAATTCCAATTCCAGCTGGGTTTGTTATATTTTGGATTTTGTCAAGAATCTTTAGATACATAGCAGAAGCTATGTTGAGTATTGTATTTGGATAGTAATAGAGTGGATCAGTTAATGTTGTTATTGTATTTTTCAGATATTCCTCATGTAATCATGGTTTTTTAATTTATAATTTTATCTACACAAATACAGAAGAGTTAATTACCGCTTTTGATTTAATTTTCAATCAGTTGTTAACTAGGGAAAAAAATGGCTTACAGATTTTGATGTCTTCCTGAAACCAGTTCTTTTATTGTCTTTCCTCCACACTAACATCTTGTCTCTTTCATGCTCAGTAACCCATGACCACCTTAGTCGTATTATTGACTGGCTTGAAGCGAAATGACTTAAAATGAATATATATATTTTTTGTGTCTATTAATTTTAATGATCAATTTTTTCATGTTATGATTAATCTTTCTCAGAAGTTGATTGGTTAGTTGTTTTTGTTTAGTGACATATCAACATCTATGGGTTATTTTAATGCCAAAATCTAAATATTTTGTATCCAATTTTTTTTTTGAGATAATAATGGTTTTTAGTCATACAAGTCTTACTAATTAACCCATATGTAGGGGGAGAAGTGGTGGATTTATAACTTTTCTAAGGGTATTTATGTGTATGTGAATATGGTGAAACCCAACTGGAATTGGAACTCGGCTCTCTAATTAACAATTCCGAGCTATTATTCACTGCACCAGAGGCACATCTCAGCTTACCTGGTATTCCCATCTAGGAAGAGAAAGGAAAGATATTAAAATGCAAGTGTCGGTAAAATTGCAATTTAAAATTTTTAAATTTAAGTTATTTCTTTTTAGACATTTCTGAGCCAAATAAACAATGTTTTCTAGTTGATTTTATTCAGTTTCCTTATATTTTTGGTTGTAGCACTTTTATTATTCTATATCCTACATTGTGACAACAGAAAGCCTGCCAAGAAAGGGGAAATGTTGTAAGAACACGAACAGAAATTTGCCATGTAGATGCCATGATCGAAGCATTTTATTTAGTATAGTACTTTGTGATTTTGCAGAACAGAGAAAATGTATAAATTCAATTTTGTTTCTTTAGGTTTTATTAAAATTCTAACAATAGATTTTAAAACAATAAACATTGCTGAAGAATGAACATAGAACATTGTTAAAATAATAGCAATGTCAAGGGAACAATTGTCCTTTTGACGTTCTTTTTTTTTTTTGCAGACACAAAGATCCAACATTTTATCAAGAGTCACAAATGTTAATAGAAATTTTATTAAGAGACTGATGATTGCAAAAGTGTGAAACCCAGGGTCACAAACTCACATTAATCCAACCAAATATGTTAGCTCTATCTCTCATATTGAGCGCTTTCTAATAAGCATAACGAATATAATAATATATATATATATATATATATATATATATATATATATATATATGTCCATAAAGTTTGTGTGAACTTTAAAAAATTTATAACTTTATTTTTAATTGCAATAGAAATAATTTGTAAAAAGGATTAGAAAGAAGTAAATCTATATTTTTTAAGGTTTTATTGAAATTTTATTTAAGTTTCCACATCTCCTCCATCATTAGCAATACAAAGGGTAATACAATTTTGCAGTTCATGGAAAATATTTCGCAACTGATTTACAGTAATGCCTGAAATCACATTAGTTATTTTAACTATACATAAAACTAGATACATTAAACATTATAACATTATTTACAGATTATTTCTATTGCAAATACAAATAAAGTTATAAATTTTTTTAAAGTACACACGAACTTCATGAACACCCTGTGTGTATGTATGTATGTATATATATATATATATAGCAAATGGCAAAAGGGAAAAAATTCTAAGTAATGCATTTCAACCTCAGAAAAGACTGTATATCGAACTTGGTATTCCCAAATAGTTACCCACCTAGGAAGGGATGGGACATTTATATAAAAATGCAAGTGTCAGTTATAAATATGCACTGATAGAAAATACTGAAGATGTCGGAACACTGAAATTTATAATTTTAAAATTTAAATTATTTCATTTTAGACATGTCTAAGCAAAAAAAGAAAATGTTGTCTAGCTGATTTCATACAGTTTCCTTATGCTTTTATTTTTATCATTTTTATTATTTTATATCCCACATTGTGACAACAGAATGTCTGCCAAGGAAGGTCAAATGTTGTAAGACCTGGATGGAAATTTGCTGTGGAGATCCAGCGATCAAAGCACTATATTTGGCATACTGCTTTGTGATTCTCCAGCGACAGTCCACAAGGTTCAAAGAAGAAAGGACTTACCTATGCAAATTTAGTAGAATACATAATGCATACATTTATAGCTGGCCACTTGTATTCGATGATACCCATTTACTAGGGTGGCTAGCTAATCCCTATTGCAGACGCTTGCTCAGGCACATTTGTGTTTGTTCAACACCCACAGAACCCACTTGTGGTTTATGCTGCAACTATCCTGAGCAGACCATAGTTATGGTTTCTGGGAAAGAGTATGTTATCTAGGATAATAACAGTCTGAACAAGGCCAGCATGCTTAAGCCCTAGGCCACAATGACTTGTGATTTTATGCTAGCACAGCTATTGATGGCCCCTAGGGGTACCGTCTACCCAATTTCACTCACAAAGATTGGGTCAACCTATGTCATGGTTTTCAGGGAATTTCCAAAGTCTCATGGTCAGAAAGCTCATGTTCTAACCACTTGACCACTGATAAAGGGACATGTGCATACCCTTGAATTGAGTCTAACAGGACATATTGAAGGCATGTGGAACATAGGGAAACAGTGAGCCATTTTTTGAATAAGTTTGTGTAGATCAATGAGCCTTTGCTACTTTATGAATCTCCAGAGAGGATGCTTCCCCCATACATTCAATGTAAACGTTGACCTCTTTCCAACATATCCCCAAAATTTGCACTTATCTCCTGCTCTGATGTTCATACAACAACCTTGTTCAGTAACCCTCTAGCCTGGGTGGTTTCTGATCTTTGGATTGGGTAAACAATTAGTAGAAAAGGGAAAAAATTAGAACTCAGGAATCTGGCACTCATGAGAAGGTTTTCTCCATGAAAGTGCTTTGAAGCACTCAAAAAGATAATAGCCATCTTGGACCTTCATGCCTGCAAAAAAAAAAAAAAAATGATGTGTCAGAAGGATGGTTTTTCTTTTGACACCCCTATTACTTTAACTACCTTCACTCCTTGGCAATATTTATTGTTTTAAAAAGTGATTATTAGAATTGTAATAAAACCTAAAAATATGATGAAAGTGAATTTGTACATTTTTATTTGTTCTTGAGAATTGCCAACAAAAATATTAAATATTTATTAGACTGTTTCTTTACAAGAATAATTTTATATTTAGAACATTCTAAAAACTAATACAATTGCATGAAAACTAATGTCATGTAATATTTATCATTTACTTATTTATAAAGAAATAAATGAAAACAATTTTATATTCAGAAATTTATAAACATTTACCAAATTATTAAAATATATAAATGAAGTATAATAAAGTCCTTATTATTTACCATTTTATAAAGTTTGAATCAATTGATAATTAACCAGTGTTTTTCCAACCATTCTAATGAACAATCCAATAAATAAATAGCATTTATTATTTTTGTTGTTAATTCTCAAGAACAAAGAAAATGTATAAATTCACTTTCATGTGTTCAGGTTTTATTAAAATTCTAATAATCACTTTTTAAAACAATAAATATTAGTGAAGAATGAGGGTCGTTAAAATAATAGCAGTGTCAAGGGAAAAACTTTCATACTCTGTTTTATTGTGGGTACGAAGGTTCAACATTGCCAAGATAATAATTGGTTGGTACAAAGTCAAGTGAATATGACAGGTGGGGCAGAATAGACCAGCTGAGTTTTAAATTTTTTTTTAAAGTTATCCTTGCTGTATGTATCCTTGTTTTGTCATAGAGGAGAACATCTTTCTTTAGATGCTGTGAAAAAACTAAGGCTTATTAGAATACTCCAGATTTATTCCTAACTGCCATGTATGATTAGAAATTAGAATGATATATTTGTCATTAGAATTGGTGCACAGAAACAGAAATTACTTATGACTCAACCTAATCTATCTAACAGTATACATCTGCGTCATGGGTAAGACAATAAACTAGGTCCAACAGCAAGGCCTCTGATAAGGAGTTTTTGAGGAGCGTGGAACCACCTCTTAATTGCTAGCATTCCCAGGTTCACCCTGACCTGGGGTGGTAGCACCTGTTAGGGTCCCAGCTATAGGCAAATAGTTAACACCCAAACTTGTATAAAAATAGGTTTTAATACCAGAAATACTTTGTAATAAAAAAAAAAAATTATTACCAGTAATAATTTTTGAAGGAAAAATTATTATCAGTAATAGTTAAAAAAAAAAAATTACCAGCAATGCAAACAGCTATACATTCTTTTAAAAAAAATATTACCAGCTATAGATTTGTTCAAGGAAAAATATTCCAAGAAATAGATTTTTGAAAAAAAACATTACCAGAAATAAAAATTTTGTTGGCATTAAATACCCACTTGAGTTTGATATGTCGTAAAACAAAACAAACCAAACTATCTAACAGTGATTCTCAACCTCTGTGCCACAGCACACTAGTGTGACACATGATCCTCATAAATGTGCCAGAAAATATTGTCACAGAATACATATATGTGTGTGTGTGTGTGTGTGGAAATAGTAATGGTACAGTGTTAGTATTTGAATAAATGAATAAATATTGGTAATTTTTCAGATAATTATTTTCACTATTCTTTGATAATTTTATTTTAAATACTCTGTTTTAATATTCATTTTTTAAAAAGTATTTCTACATTTTTTAAGGGCTCAAAATAAAACATTCAATGGTACCAATTGATACATTTTGGATTTCAATACAAAAGGAATGTCCCACATTAGCTAAAAAGGCTTTATCAGTTTTATTGCAATTTTCTACTTCTTATTTATATGAATTAGACTTCTCAACTCTAAATAGCATAAAAAATAAGAAGTGAGAAAGACTACACTCAACTGAAGAATAAATGAGAGTCTGGCTATCACATATTTGACCAAATATTGAAGAAATTGCAAAAAACACGTCACAGGTTTCACAATAAATAAGCTGCACAAATAGTTGAACAGAAACATTGAAATAAAAGTTCATATTTGTGTGTGTATCTTTTTAAATCTATGGTTTTATTTCATAACATTTAAATGTATACTCTTTAAAAATTTTAATAAGTGTGCTGTGATATTTTCATTTGCTCTTAGGTGTGCTGTTGTTTAAAAAGGTTGAGAAACACTGAGCTAACATATGTTAGTGTACTCCAATTAACTACCATATATGATTAGTAATTAGAATGATACATTCATCATTACAATTGACTTCCAAAAAACAGAAATTATGATGACTCAGCCTAATATATACGCATACACCCAATGAACCAGAGTGCCTGTCATTGAAGGATCTGTCAAACGTTTATAAATATCTAAACTGTCAGCTGTATACAAACACTTTCTAAAATCGATGGTTAAAAATGGCTTTCAGCAAGTGAAGCATGTAGGTCTCCATGAGGACCATCCTTCTTCAAACTTTGTGGATGAGCCTTACAGAACCACAGAATTAATATGAAATTATTATGGATAGAAATGTCTGAATTAATTCAAAGAAATATCACAGACTTTAAATGTATTTATTGTAATTTGTTCCAGTTAAAACAATCTTTATCAGAGTTGATATTTTAGACTTGCTTTTAGTTTATTGAAATGTTTAAACAATCAGCTATAAAGAAGTATTTTCTCAGATCAATGATTAAAAGTGAATTCAAGCAAATGAACCCTGTGTGTCTTGAAGAGGACTGTCCATCAGATCTCATATATTGTTGATTTTTAACAGGTTTGGTTGATTTTGTTTAGCAGCATATCAAAACTTTTATGGGTTATTTAATGCCAAAATCTAAATATTCTGAACACAATTTTATCACTTCAACTAAATATATTTTGAATGCAATTGCATGCCTTCAGCTACAGATAAAATGTATTGTTACTCATTTTGCCATAAAATGTATTGCTGGTAATTCTACTATAAATATGTATTTTTATACTTTCATAGTGTTTTGTTTTAGTTTGGAGGTTCACTATTTGCCCATAGCTGGGACCCTAACACAAGTGCTACAACCCCAGCTCAGTGTGGACCTAAGAACAACAGCAATTAATAGGTGGTTCCATGCTCCTCAAAACCTCCAATCTTCTGATCAGAGGCCTTGCTGTTTGATGTAGTTTATTGTCATACCCAGGACTAACTTTCAACAGCAGTGGCAGGAAAAATGGATAGCACACATACCTTGAAGAGAGAATAATGATATAATCATGATGTTGACATTCCACACTATTCAATTTTACTTTCCATCAGTATGGCTGATGCTAACCTCCTGGAAAGTGACTCATTGTACCTCTTTGAACTAACGTTTGCTGCTGACATGAAGTAGAAAGATTATGTTGAATAAATTGTTTGATCTGCAGCTAGGAAAGTTGCTGCTGTGTCTTGCTAAATAATTTTTCTTGCCATAATCTATCTTACACATTTATAAGTCTACCATTCACTTATGCTTTGAATATTGTTGCCACATCTGGTCTAGAGATTCTTGATAAAATACAAAGAAGAATCTGCAATGTTATTGATCCTGACCTGGTATCTTGGCTTCAGTTACTTTCCCACCACTATAATGTAACTTCCCTGTGCCTTTTCTATAAATACTTTCATGGTACCTAGAAGTTATGAATTTAAGCACCGTACTATATTGGTAGCAAGGTCTCAACATTTTATAGTTGAAATGGCTGGATGTAACCACAAGTACTATGCTAACAATTTCTTCTATCACACTTCTTACTTGTGGAACTCTCTTCTGGCTTCTTGCTTCCCAGTCAATTTTGATCTTCAAAAATGTAAATGCAATGTCAATCATTATCTTCTGTCTTCATAATTCTTGTTCTTTTATTGTCCTTTCTCCTTAATAATGCTTTTTTTCTCATATTCTCTAACACTCAGTTACTCATTGCATTTTAGTGTCTTTATTGCCTTGCTTGGGGTGAAATGATTAAAAAAAAAAAAATAGAAAAAAGATGGAAGTTCCCATGAATACTGGAAAAAGCAAAAACAGCTACTGGATATGAGAAACCTATTTTCCTGAAAAAATTTAAGAGAATTATTTTATAAATTCCAACTGAATATAGCACTGGCTGCTCAGTCAATGAATGCCAAATGTTTCTTTACAAGGAAATGCCTAATATTGCTATTACCATTACTGTTATTAGTTTAACAAGTTCATCTTAGAGTATTGTTGCATCATTGCTCATCATTTGTTGCCACATTCTTTTGGTTCTGAGACAGATTAAGCACAAGATGAAAAATCATGAATAGTCCCGTCCACTAACAAAAGTACTCTTTTTTTTTTCTGCGTATATACCTTATCTAACACTTCAATATGTCATGCTTACACACATTTACACTGAAACATTTTAAAAACTGGTAATTAATATCTTTCTGTGTGTATGTGTGCCATGCTATAAATTTAATACATATATATTGAGCATACAAACGTTAATTGAAATTTTTGCATTCACCTATGTATGAAAACCTGAATCATACAAACGAACATCAGCCTAAGCATAGCCACACAGTTGAAACATACATACACAAACAGCGACAGAGATTTCACATTGAAAATCTTGTATTGATCTATGTTAACACACACGCGTACACTCGCACAAACTCCAGTGTTGATTCCATGTCTTCTCTTTTCTGATTAAAGCCATAAACTAAAATCAGGCTCCAAACACAGACTCCAAGTAGACTTTGTCATGCAAGCTCCGTAGCAATTTTCAAATTTATGTCGTCGTAAAAGATTGTATTAATTGTAGGATGTCACGCCGTTATTGTCCATTGCTGGTACAGATTTATAAACACTACGACAATGACGATGGGAAGGAAAGGTGACGTTTTTGCCCCTACCCGCCACTTCTTCCAACAATTGCAGTACCGGTTGTTGTCTTCTACTCTGCTCTCATGATGTTCTGACAACCCCCATGGCCCTGGTCACCCATCTTCATCATTGTGCACTTTATCAATATCAAGCACATCATGAAAGCCAAAAACATCCTCCCACTTCTCTCGCTCACTCTCATTCTATCAATTCCATTCATTTAAAACAAGGGTACTTCAATGTGGTGTAATGGTTAGCAAGTTTGTCTCACTAGATCAATTATGACTGAGTAGTGAGTTCAATCCTCACTGGGTGCTCCATACTTTTGTCAAGTGGCACATCTAAGCTACACTTAGAAAATTATTTGGCACTTCAATGTGGTGTAATGGCTAGCAAGCTTGCCTTGCTAGATCAATTATGATTGAGTAATGAGTTTGATTCTCACTGGGTGCTCCACACTTTTAGCCTTATGCCATATTTAAGGTACACTTAAAAAATAATTTGGCACTGATTGTCAGATTGGAGGATTAGAAGAGTATGGAACCACCTCTTAATTGCTGTATTCCTAGGTCCACTCTGACCTGTGGTGGTAGCATCTGTGAGGGTCCCAGCCATGGGAAAATAATCCCTCCCTACAAAAAAAAAAACAAATTTCTATAATAAAAATACCAGCAATACATTTTCATATAAAAAAAAAAAGTTACCAATACCTATTTATTTATATTCCAAAATATGACTTCAACAAAACTACAACATAAAACACACATATCACTGCTTCTAGTAATTATGTTTGCACAAACATGTATATTATCCTAGGTATGACAATAAACTACATCCAGCAGCAAGGCATCTGATCGGGAGATTTTGAGTAGCATGAGCCACCTATTAATTGCTTTTGTACCCAGGTCACCTTGACGTAGCACCTGTTAGGGTCCCAGCTATGGGCAAATAGTGAACCCCCAAAAAGGTGTCAAAACAGTATGAAGTATGAAAATAGATTTTTATAGTAAAAATTCCAGCAATACATTAAAAAAAAAAAAAAATTAACTGCAACAAATTTAAAAAAAAAAAAAAAAATATTACTAGCAATACCTTTCACTCTTGACAGAAATCTTTTTACAAAAATACAGCAATGAAAACTGATCTACAAACTTATTTCTTACAAAGAATACATAATCTATACATATGAACCTATCCTAAAAATCTTGTTGGCATTAAATAACCCATTGAGGTTGACATGCTGTAGAGCAAAATAAACCAAACAAACATGTATATGCATGAAAGCTGACTATCATCTACTATGTATTCAGTTGTGAAAGCAAAATAACATATTTTTATTACTTCCATGCTCCCAAGAAAATTAAATTTCAGCATTAAATGACCCATGAGGAGTTGATATGCCATTAAACAAATTGAATCATTAAATTAAAAAGTGTTATTCTTTCCATTTTATCATTTCACATTCACCTTTCTTTTTGAAAAAAAAAATTCTCATTCTGTTGAAATACTGAAAAAACAAAAACTAACAATTAGAATATTTATGTGGAATTTGTATGCATATATGCATGCAAATAAGGTGACTTCGATTTTGCTGATTAACAAAATGAAAATCATAAAGCAAATCTGTTTTCAATGTCACCACAAGTCTAGAAAGAAATATTCAAAATCAGCTTCCATGGTATTAATAAAACATGACGAGAATCGATGTGTCAAGACAGTTCTATATACTAAAAGAATCTTGCCCATTAAACTATTCTAAAACATAGAAGTTGTAAAAAAATGGAAAACATTCTTGTAGAATATCAATATTTAATTAACAACCAACAAATAATGTAGAAATCATTGAATATTATTACAAATATACATCTAAAAAATATAAACTAACCACATAAGAACATCACTTCTGCCAATGATTAATTCTTGATAATCAATGCAGACATTTATAACATATTTATAAGTGTGGCTTAACTAGAAAAGGTCATGTGTATTCAAAAGTTCATCAGTTTTATACATGATTGACTGAAGGCAAACCATGAAATCTAGTCATGTGATTTAAGTATACAAGTATATAGTCTAGCCATGTGACTTCAGTATTTAAATATCTAAGCAATACAGAATTTTATACTATTTTCACAAGTGTGGCTTAACTACAGGTCATGTATATTCAAAAGTCCATCATGATCAAATTAAATCAAAGCATGAGATCTAGTCATGTGATTTAAGTATACAAGGATATTCAAGTCATGTAAATTAATTAAGTATTACAGCAATGCACAATTTTATAATATAGTCACCAGTATGACTTAAGCAAATAGGGTTGTGTATGTTAAAAAAAATCTGTTTTATACATGATCAAATGAAGTCAAACCATGAAATCTAATCATGTGATTTCAGTATACAATTATATTCTAGTCATGTGATTTAAGTATTTAAAGGATTCAACTCATGTAACTTAAGTATTTAAGTATGTAAGTAATGTAGACTTTTATAATATATTCACTAGTATGGCTTAACCAAAGAAAGCAATGTGTGCTCAAAAGAAAATCTGTTTTATCATTGTTTGACTGAAGTATTATATCTAGTCATGTGATTTACATATTTACAATGCAAATTTTTATAATAAATTAACTAATGTGGTTTAACCACAATGTCATATATGTTCAAAAGATGAGATGAAAGCAAAGCAAGAAATCTAGTCATGTGATTTAAGTATACATCAGAATTAATCATGAAAATGTATGTAAAACAACAAGCTAGCCACTAGTGAGAAGTCAGTAGTCAGGGAAAAACGATTTCACTTTAGTCCTGCATTTCCAAACAGTTGGAAGGGATCAAACAAAATGTATCCCTTATTTGATTGACGAAGAAATTTCTCATTATCTCCGTATTTTTTTTATCCAAATAAAGCAACAATTTTCAACCACATCTATAAATGTCCAAATTTTATTTCAACACTCTAAGAATAACATTATATTGAATCTATTGCTACGTCTGCTGCTAGGAAAGTTGGTTCACTGGACAATTTTTCTTGCCACAATCTATCTTATATATTTATAAGTCTACCATTCATCCATGCATATGAAGTCTGGTGCTCCTCCTATATATTTAGAGATTCTTGGTAAAATCCAAAGAAGAATCTATAAATATTTTCATGTTAATTGTTCTGATGAACCCTATGGTACTTAGATATTATGAATTTAAGTACAGTACTAGATTGGCAGAAAGATCTCATCAATTTACAGTTGAAATGGCTAGATGTAACTATAAGTTCTATGCTAACAGTTTCTTCTGTTGCACTTTTCACTTATGGAACTCTCTTCCAAATTCTTGCTTCAATTGTTGATAGTCAAAAATATATATTCAATATGAATTGTTATCTTTTGTTTTTGTAATTCCTGCTTTTTTATTATTCTTTTTCCTTAATTTTTTTCCTCATATTCTTTCACACTCAGTATCTCCTTGTGTCTTAGTGGCTTTATTGCTTTTGCTTGGGATGAAATGATGGAAAAAAAAAAAAAAAAAAAGACTAATAAAAAGAACATGACAGTTCATGAACAAATATATTACAATTATCATCATGGCTATCTATTTCATGGCCAATGAAATGTCTTTAATTTTCTTTTGCTGCTCACAGCAATACTTCCTGGATATGGACTGAACATGTGAGGAAGTTTTACAGAAAATGGAAACAAGGGCATGTATACTTAACATCAGGGAGAAATGGTTGAAATTTGAAAGGCACATAATGAGGAAAGAGGGCTTAGAAATTTGATACCCATAGAACAGATCAAATGTAAGAAGGATAGAGGAAAACAATGCATAATCTACCTAGTGAGTTTAGGTATATGGATGGCAAAGCAAAGTTTACGAGAGACAGATAAAAGACAAAATTTAGTAAGAGCTACAAAGGACAGGGAATTGTGGAGAGCCATGTTCCTGTAGAGACATGGCACAAATATATCCTTAGCTGCCCCTTTCTGATTATTCTTGTAGTTCTTCTTCTTCTTAAAATTTCTGTATTCATCATATGTTCTGTCCATAGTATTGTCAAAATTTTTCGGATCACTAACATCTGAGTCTCTTCAAGGCTTTTCTTTATTTTCAATAAAACTGTTCAACATCCACTGGCATATTGGAGGTTATGCATTATTACTTCAAACGTTAATATATATATGGGGTAAGATGTATTTGAAATAGATGCTCCATTTTTATTTATTAAACAGTGTGTATTACTATAGACCTGCACATTTGAGAAATATTAATAAGTACTAGATTGGCAGCAATGTCTCATCATTTTATAGTTGAAACAGCTAGATATAACCATGCTAACAGTTTCTTCTATCACACTTCTTACTTGGGGAACTCTCTTCCAACTTCATGCTTCATAGTCAACTTTGATCTGCAAAAATTTAAATGCAATGTCAATCATTATCTTCTGTCTTCTTAATTCTTGTTCTTTTATTGTTCTCTTTCCTTAATAGTGATTTTTTTTTAAATTTCTTATATGCTTACACTCACCCTTGCATCTTAGTGTTGTTATTGCCTTGCTTGGGGTGAACTGGTTAAAAAACATCAGTCTCAAAAACAAAAACACTAATCTAATTTATAATACCTTCAGCTTTTCTCTCCAGATTTCACACAATCCAACTTTTCTTCCTTCTTTTCTTTCTTATCCTCTTCCTCCTCTTCTTTCCCCTCCTCCTCCTGAGTGCTATTACTAACCTGTAGAGTAGGATCACGCCCTCATTATTCCAGGTGTTGCTGCTGTAGTTTCTGTAAAAAGTAGGTTTTTATGGGGTGGAGTTGCCCACACCCAACTAATTTAGTATTCAGTCATCCATCTCCTAGATTAGTTGCCAATCAAATACAGAGCACCCAGTCTGCCCTGCTATTTAACCCATAGCTGTGGGTGGATAAGAAATAGATTTATACCTTTCCCAAGGGTATCAATGTGAAAGAGAATCACCCAGCATACTGATTCCACTTTTCACACCATCAACGGTTATGCCACATGCACATCCACTGACACTATCAAGCGTCACATAATAAAAATATCATTTCTGGCATATGTTTGTGCTTAAACAAAGCATGTTGATTTAAAAGGAGATTTTGCTGAAAATAATATATAATAACCAAGTCCGAAATTCAAATTAACCCTAAATTGGTTAATTTTTTGATCAAATAGTATAATCTATACAATAATTGTATTTATTATTTTTTTGCTTCCATCATTCACTAACGTCCTTACTATCGATACCACCATCAGTACCACTAAGAGTAATAATGTTTGTCCATTTTCTTGTACATGTTATTGATTGTTCACATATTAAATTTTAAAACACTTGAACCTAAGAAAACCCAAAACAAATAATTGAAAAACACTAGAAATGTCCACACAGAAAGTAGAGAGGAAGAAGAAAATATTATAGATAAATATATTATATTTCCCCATCTATTTTTATTAATGAAATCTAAGGAGGAGGGTGTTAATCACAGCATAGCACAAGTTTCAACAGTTTGACATTTCAGCAGAGAGGAGAGCTTCATCAAATTCATAGATTTTTATTTTAATCATTTCACTCCCAAACAAGGAAATGCCACTAAGATGTATGGGGGTTTACCAGGAATGAAAGAGAATGTGATGTGAATAGTTTAGTGAGGAGAAAGGACAATAAAAGAACAGAATTCAGGAAGACGGAAGATTACGATTGACATTAGATTTAAATTGATAGATATGAACAGAATGGAAAAAAGAAAGAATCTGATAGATATATAGATAGATATGGAGAGACTGGGATAGATAAATAGATATGAAACGACTGAGATAGATAGATAGATAGATATGGCTAGTTGGTAGATGTGGAAGACCGAATTGTTTGATTTTTGCTTACACTACTTGATGGCACTACTGCCAGCTTCTTTTTGAAAATGAATGTTTCCGCCATTTTTCTTCTAAATTTGAATCATAGGTACAGATAGATAGATAGATAAATAATCAACAGAATGAGATAGATAGCTAGATAAATATGAGCAGAATAGAAAAGAGATAGATAGATAGATAGATAGATAGATAGATAGATATGAACAGCAGATAGATATACAGGCATGAGAATTGGCTAAAAAGTTTATGTAACAGAATACAACAGCTGGTTGTCCAGATCCTGTATTATGGTACATTTGCATGTCTTTCAGCCACAAACTGGTGTATCTACTTAGATTTATATAGGTACCTCCAAGAAACTGGAAGAAATTTCCACAGGAAAGACATGTGGGAAAAGAAACTATTAGAACAAAATATAGTTACATCTAATTCAACAATAAAATGAAACAACCTAGTTGTCAATCTAGAAGATTCTCAAAAGTTGGTCAAGATAAAGAAAGAAATTCTTGACATTTTAACAAAAAAATCTTAAGCAATATTTGTTTGTAATTTATGATTAACAAGATTAATTGTTAGCAAACACTATTTCATTGGAGTTTAGACTGATTTGTTGATTAATGTCATATCAAATTGCTTCCCACAACTCAGTGTTGCTCCTGAATTGTCGTCTGCTGGCATACAGTCTTCGCTTCATGATGCTCCAAAGGTTTTCGATTGGGTTCAAATCCGGAGAATTTGCTGGCCACTTCATTTTTCGAGGTCCATCGAAGCCTAACTGTTTCAAATATTCAGTAGTCTTGTGAGCAGCATGTGAGGGAGCATTATCTTGCATAAAAACAACGGCCCTTCTGAAGGCAACTCTTTGCCTTTTCATCCACGGTTCAAGATGCTCCTTCATAAACACTATGTATGCATCAGCAGTCATATTGATGCCATCTGGTACTCTCCATAGGCCCACAAATGTTTTTCCAATAATACCACCCCAGATCATTATGCCTCCACCGCCTTGTTGGCGTCTCAAACGCTGATGGCAATTCTGTCCATTCATTACCCAGCCTTTGCACTATTTATCTGGCCCATCAAGTGTTGCTCGAATTTCGTCTGTGAACAAAACTTTAGAGAAGTCAATCTTCATATTGTCCTTGGCCCATTTCAATTGATTTTGAATGTGATTTCTCGTCAACGGAGGCTTTGATACAGGTTTGACTGTTGTTGCTATTTCCCTCAGATACCGACACCAAGTACTTTTAGTGACAGTAGGATCCCCAATGCGACTGAAAAGCTCTTGACTGGTAAGTCCAGGGTCCTTCATGGCCTCTCATTTAAGTCATGACATGAGACGACGTGAAATAACCTTCGGCTTGCCTTTATCTGCCCTTTTGCGTACTTGTGTAGGGTCGGCGGTGAACTTTTTTCTTTGATGACACCTCCCTATCATTTTGGAAATTTCTAGGGTAGATTTACTTTTTGAGAGTTCTGAGTTTTCTTTTCAGCATCATTTAAACTGCTTTTACACCCCATCTTCTTACTAAATTCTTACATTTTTCTAATAATTTAGCACTCTCAAATCACCGTGCTGATAACAAATACGGCGCCAGTTTGTTTACATTGCGCAAAATTTTGTACGAAAATTTCAGTGATTGCGCAGGTCTGTGTTGCCAACATTGTGTGAAAATTTTGTATGAATTGATTGGACGGTTTTTGAAATATTAGAAAAAAAGTTATCTCGATAATAATTTGGCACGCAATGTATAATAATACAGAAGAATATAGAATAATTTGCTATAAATACTTTCATGGTAATTCTTCTGATGAACTAGTGCAGTACCAGATTGGCAGCAAGGTCTCATCAATTTACAATTGAAATGGCTAGATGTAACTAAGTTTTATGCTAAGAGTTTCTTCTATCACACTTCTCATTTGTGGAACTCTTTTCCGGCTTCTTGTTTCCCAGTCATTTTTGATCTTCCAAAATTTAAATGCAATGTCAATTGTTATTTTCTGTCTTCTTAATTCTTATTCTTTTATTTCCCTCTCTTCTTAATAGTAGCTTTTCACCCAGTAACGTCTTGCAATCTTTATTATCTTGCTTGGGTTGTGATGTAATGAATATGCATACACCTGAGTTCCCCCTCACAGTAATATGATTGGCTGGTGTCAGCCATAAATACAGACTGATGTGGAGGTACATGGACTAGGTCCATTGTCTTCGTCTATTGTCTACGCCTATTGCCTACCACTACGGTGAGGACCAGTCCATTATGGTTACCTGCTAGATTGTCCTACCTGGTTACAGTAGTCAACAACCACTTTGCTACTTTGAACAAATATATCTCTTTCCGGGACATATCAGGTTGTAATAATAATAATAATAATTTAAAAAAGAAGCATATGTTCAAAGTTGAAGTTTCAAGAATTCAAGTATAAATATCCTGCCTGATTTGAGAGAGAGAATGATGCTGGGAGGAAGTAAATATATATATATATATATATATATATATATATATATATATATATTGATTTGTGTATCTGTTTATATAGTAATAATAATACAAATCAAAATGCATAAAATTACTTAACAGTTTTCAAGGTGAGCAGAGCTTATGGCCATATCTTATTGAAACATTGGTTCCCTTCTGATCACTGAATTTAAGCAATGTCAAGCCTAGTATATATATATATATATATATATATATATATATATGTATGTATATGTATTTATATGTATGTATGTATGCATGCATGCATGCCTGTGCATTTTCAAATGTATCAGCAGGCTGCTTAAAAAGTTGGAGAATGAAAGGGTATATGTTTTTAATGTAGCAGTACATTTAGCTGTCTAAAGTCACCAGCTAGTTATTCAAATATATTTCATCTCTGGGCTTTTTATGATGACAACATCATTGGAGAATGGACAAAATTTATTTATCAATTCACGTTTTGGTTGATTTTCTACCAGGTTATATACAAATCTACAGTTACACTTAGGAAAAGGGTACTCTGCTTCTTATTGGCTTGCAGCCTTACATCCTAGTTGTGAAAGCTTTCTGATTGGTTGGTCAAACTATCTATTTCTAGAGATGGTGAAATTTTGATCTCCTTGTTATTATTTGTTTATTTCTTTTCTTATATCCTACTTCTGAAAGTTTTCTGATTGGTTAGTTGGTCGAAATATGGCATTGTGAACTGGTGATTCTGATTATTCCTCTATTTTTAGAGATAGTGAAATTTTGGTCTTCTTGTTATTATTTATTTTGTATTTATTTATTTCTCAATCACTATATTCCCTTAGGGCTGTAAGAGAAAAAGTAATAGCATCTGCTTTAAGATATGAGAATGATTTATCTTAGCCTGTTCACATCTCTCTATGTGTGTGTGTGTGTGTGTGTAACTAAATATTTATTATGCAGGTGTGGTTGAAGGCTGACAAAAGTTCTAATGCTTTTTTTTAATTTAATTTTCTTAGGGTTCATACCATTTTTCTTCATTCCAGGGAAAATTTCAACATAAATTGTCTAGAGTCTTCTGAGTGCTTCTGTCTTTCATAAAATATTAACACTGAAAAGACCAGTTCAATCAACAGAATTAAACAGTGTCAGGCTTAGCCAATACTTAAAGAGTGTGAGGAGGAATACTGGTTACTGTAAGCAACTTTCTACAATCCAAAATATATTTCAGCTTTAAATAACACAAAAAGGGTTGATAAGCCATAAAAAAAAGCAAATCAATCATAAAAGTGTTTTATTTGAGCGTTAATAAGATTATGTCTGTGTGTATGTATTGTGTTTTCTTTCATAATTTTGAGTGGCATATCTTCATGTGTTGGTAGGTATCCTGTTAGGTTTTCTTTTTTGTTTTGTTTTTAAAGTAATTATGTGTTGCTGGATGTCATACCCCCTTTTTTTCAAGTACTATATCTTCATTATCAATTTGTGGTGTCCTTTTCTTTATTAATTTTGAAATATATTTAGTATTTTTGTTTCTAAATGGAATTAAATTTTATTGATGCCGAGTTGTTTATGTGGTGTAATGTTTTTGTGCTATTGATAAACATTTGTTGGATTATTTTCATTTTGTTATTGTGTTCATGGGTGATATATGCCTTAATTGAGCTATTATTAGATAAATGGCAAGTGAGCCAGCATGATAATGTAATGATTTTTTAACCAAGTGTGCAAACACATTTCTAGACAATATCGGCTTGTTGATGTCTTGAATTTTTTTGTTGTATCACTGATGGTGATCACGTAACAGGTATTTAGTTTTATTTTTTTTGTAAAAAGTGATGAATTTGTTTCTTTTTGATGATAGGTAACATGTATCAATGTATTATATTTCTTTTAATATATGTCTTATATGTATTATATTTCACCAGCTAGTGGTACAAATATATTATATTAATAATATATTATTATATTTCTTATAAATTTTTGTATCTCATTTGTGGTTATTGTGTCGGTTATATAGTAATATTATTTCATAGTGTTTTTTTATGTCATCATTATTATTTGTACTATTGTTAATTTTTATTTTTTCTTAGGTTAGTTTAATTTGTTTATTATGTGCATAGGGAAATTATTATTAATTTATATTTTTTATATTCTTTTGAATATTTTTATAGAATATTGTGCATGTAGAGAATATCAAATGAATCCTTTATTTTAACTCCGGGGATAGATTGTTCTTATTCTATACAGACTTCACTGAGTCTGAGGTATAGTAAGAATACCAGGCCTCTAGTACTCAGGCTCAGTTGAAACAGAATGGGCAATAACTGAGCAATGCTAAATAAGAACAAGGCGAGATATTCCTAGACATGGCCAGTGGAACAATATTAATCTACCCCCACAGATTAAATAAAATGTTTAGTTTGAAAATTCCATGTAGGTTATTTGATTTGGTGATGATAACAAAGGTGAAGATATTAGACTAATTGTAAAAAATGTATGTTTTTTTAATCATTCCCCTCCACAGGCAAGGTAATAAAGCCATTAAGACACAAGGGGTTGCTGAATGTGAAAGAATATGAGAAAAAGAAAACATTATCAAGGAGAGAGAGCAACAAAAGAACAGGAATTAAGGAGACAGGAGGTAATTGATATTGCATTTAAATTTTTGAAGATCAAACTTGAATGAAAAATCCAGATAATAATAATAATAATAATAATATTAATAATAATAATAACTCTTCACTCCAGAAGTGAAGACAAGTAAATTAGTATTAAATATTAACCAGATTCTTTATAACTTACCTGATAAATGGCATCACTTGTATTGTGTTTTACATTTGGATTAGTTCTTAAATGAGATGCATTTTTGGATTTAGGCAGAGTATTTGTTATAAAGTCTTTATTGATTGAAAGAGCGATCCTGTCACTTGGCCAAAATGATGTCTGGTGAATGGGACATCTGTAATAGCCACCATCTTTCATGCATCTGCAACGTGCACTGGCCCAAGTACCAATGGCATAATTCTTCCTCTCTTTGCAGCGCAAAATGCAAACTGATATACAGGCAGTAGCAGTCACTGATACGATCACAGAAATCAGCACAATGACCACAAGTAGATAAAGATGCATTTTGTCTTCAGTATCAGTTTGGGCCGAGTTTAGCATTTCTGATGTGCCATTTCGTACAGTCAGTGTCAGATACAAGGATGTTGTAGCTGACAGAGATGGAATCCCACTATCTCTGACTCCGAATTCAAGATCATACGATCCAGCATCCTTTTGAGTGACGACACGACTAAAAGACAACAAGCCTGTGTAAGGGTGAACTGCAAACAATTGTTTTTCATTGCCGTGTAATATTTCATATTTGAGAAAAGCGTTCTCATGACTGTCACTGTCAGAGGCTTGAAGCATTGTAATGTTTGCACGATGTCGATGATAAATTACATCTAGAGTAAAAAAATTTACACTAGGAAATGTAAAATATGGGGCATTGTCATTTTTGTCTCTGACTTCAATGGTGACATTTGCAGTATTGTTTAGTGATGGAATTCCATTATCTTTGACAAAGACCTGAAACTGATAAAATGCTTGAAATTCATAATCTAAGGACATGACTGTTGATATGAGTCCATCATCGGTAATTTGGAAAGGTAAGAAATGTTTGTTATTGGTGAGAAGTGTAAAGGTAAGTATTCCCCCAGGACCAAGATCAAGATCTGTAACATTTACATAACCAACAGGGTAGACAGAAGCTTGGTTTTCATCAATATAAAATTTGAATGTCTCTTGTGAAAACTCTGGCATTACATCATTGACATCCATGACTTGTATTGAGAAATGACTTTTACTGTATAGAGATGGAACCCCCATGTCTTGGCAAGTTATTGTAATCTCATAGTGGTCTTCTTTTTCACGATCTAATTGTTCTTTGATTGTAATTTTATATTCTTTTATTCCCAGACTCTGCAGTTCAAACTTTTCATGCTGAAGCGCACAGCTAACATCTCCATTTTGGTCAGCATCATGATCAGTGACCATCACATATGCAATGAAACTATCTACTTCAACATCTTCAGAAATGGCAGCTATGTTTCCTGATGATGTTGATATGAAGTTAACATCAACAAATGGTGCATTGTTTTGTTGGTTGATTACCTTCACCAGAACCATTGTCATTGAGCTCAGAGGGGGTCTGCCACCATCCATAGCTTTGACATACAATTTATATGTCATCTTATGTCCTGGAGGGAACTTCTTTTGTAAGAAAATCTCTCCTGTAATTTGATTTATTTCAAACTGAGCTTTAGCAATAATAGAAGTTTTTACACTAAAATGATATGTAATTCTACGATTTTTACCAATATCTAAATCATTTGCAGTAAGTACAATCACAGGTATGCTGATGTCATGATCGTTTGCTACTGAAATGTTAAAAATACTTTGTGAAAAAACAGGAAGATTGTCATTGACATCAGTGACTGCAATGTGGACATTAAGAATGCTTTGCTTTGGTGGCATTCCACCATCTCTTGCAATAACATGAACCATGTATGAATCCTGAATTTCTCTGTTGAGCCTTTCTTTAAGAATCAAACTAAGCTCAGATGTCCCATCTACACTTTTGGCAACTGATAAGGCAAAATGGCTACTTGTTGTATTCTTTAGGAAATATTCAATCTGGGAGTTGAGAGTGCTGGCATCTCTGTCCACAGCATTTGGAATTGATATCTTTGTTCCTTTCCCATCTCTTTCTGAGAACTGAATCTCCACATGCTTTTCTGGAAATTCAGGCTGATGATCATTGATGTCTTCAATGATCACTTTGACCTTCAGTATTTTCATGAAGGTCTTTGCTCGCCGAACTGCAACTTTTACCATTCTGAAACATTGCACATTGTGCTTGCAGAGAGCTTCAGCATCAAGTGCCTGGGCCGTGTAGAACTTTCCACTTTTCTTACCAATGCGGAAAAAATGAGAGTCGTCATTTTCACTCTGATCTAATTGGGTGAATCTGATCTGGCTGCGATTTTCAGGTAATACACTGTCTGCTACATGTGAATCAGCTACTATGTCTCCAATGTATGCACCAGGTGATTTCCCCTCTTCTACTGAGTAGGTAAGGTCCACGCATAGACACAGGCGTAGTATAGATGCAAGGAAACATAAAGATATCAACATGTTCTATGCTAGGCATACACAGATAAAACCAAATCAGTAGCTGCACCTGAAATGAAAAAAGAAAACAAATGAATTGGACATAAACTACATAAAAATGAATTTAAAAATAAAAGAAAGCATGGAGATGGCCACAAAGTAAATATATATATATATTTTTTTTTTCACCAAATACAAGATCTAAGAGCCACTCAAGGTAGAGGCTTACTGTGTGGTGTTGCATTAGCATAAGAAATGGCAAGAACTGAAGTTCTTGGGGCTAGGCAGGTAAGGTAATGGCTAACTCTAGACTTGAAGAGGTCAAGATTTAATTAGTGAATAACATTTCAGAGTTCAGTCGAAGATATTAGAAGTAATAGTCAGGAAGTAGATTTTAGAAGGAACCAAAAATCCAATCCTAAACAGGAAACAAGAGACAAACCTCTACTTCTGTACAAAAAAACTGGGGTACTTATATCAATAAAGCAAATTTAGGTTAGACTTTTAAAAAGATTAATAGCCACAAAAAGGGAATTCAGGTAAAAATGTCACAAGTGGAATCAGAGGTAAAAGTGGTATGAGTTATGCTGAAATTCAAAATATTTCAATCAGTAATTAATATATTCTTCTAGTGATACATGCATAACAGAATCCATAGCTTTAACATACAATTTATATGTCATCCAATGTATAGGTCAGGTGATTTCTCATCTTATACTATGAAAAATCATTTGGTAACTATGAACTAAGCCCATTTACTTTAGTGGGACAATTTCAAATTTATATGAAGGTAACAGAAATGTGGTTCTACAGAAGGACGCTGAGAATGGACTGAACATGTGAGTAATGACAAAGCTTTAAGGAAAATGTAAACAAAAAGACATCTGCTTAGAATCAGAAAGAAACACTTCAAATTTCTTGGGCACATAATGAGGAAAGAGGACTTGCAGAATTTGATACTCAAAGGACATATTGAAAGGCAAGAGGGATAAAAGGAAGGCAACAAATTACCTACCTAACGAGCTTATGTAAATGGTCAGCAGAACAGGATTTTACAAGAAATAGCTAAAAGACTAACCCTACTAAAAGGTACAAAAGATAAAAAATTGTAGAGAGCAATGATCGCCTATGTCTTGAAGGGACATGGTACATAAAAGAAGAAGAATAACTAAAATAAGTACTACAAGTATTTACTAATCACAATTAGTACTTATAATCAGTCATTTCCAAATTCATATGAGAAATACATAACAATTTAACTACCAAAAACCTTTGTTAACTGTAAAATAAAATAGTGTTGTAAGGGCATCGAAAGTGCTGTAGCTATTTCAGTAATGGTGTGTCTAGAGAAAGATAATCTGAGTGAGCCCATCCCTTTTCAGATTGGTTTTTGAATTTTCCTTCTTCTAGACTGTTTTCCATATAAAGGTAAGAAAGCTCAGTTGATCTTGCTATTTAACCCATAGTTGAAGGAAAGTGGATTCATGCCTTTTCAAAGGGTATTAGTGCAAAGGGAACAAAGCAGTAACAACTGGAATTTAAATTCTGCTCACCAATTTCACATTCCACACTGATAAATATTATATGCTAACAGTTCCTTTTCTCACACTTCTCACTTGTGGAAATCTCTTCTGGCTTCTTGCTTTCCAGTCAACTCTGATCTTCAAAAATTTAAATGCAATGTTGATCATTATCTTCTACCTTCTTAATTCCTGTTCATTTATTATTGTCATCTCTCTTTAATAATGTTTTCTTTTTCTCATATTATTTTGCATTCAGTAACCATTTGCATCTTACCGGCTTTTTTGCCTGGCTTGGGGTGAAATGATTAAAAAAAAAAAACTCCACAGATTCTTAAATTATCTGTCCATCCCCTTCTGATTAATACATATCAAAATAAATATCAAACCTTTCCTGACTATAGATTAAATATATTATTTATATGAAAACAGTAGCAGGTAAATTTTCAATGTTCTTCTCCAGAAATCAATCTCTAATATACAGTTGAGAACAAGTAGCCTATATCTGTATTTTAACATGAACCTTCATTTATTACTTCTGTTTGCCCTAACATTTATAACACTTATTATTACTAGTCATGGGACAATACCAATATTTTTACTGATTCCAGTACACTTCTTGATACTGTTCTGAATTTCCAATTCTAATACAATTCCCGATTTCAATACCTACAATTGTTAAAATTTGTTATTTTCAGATCCTACAGTTGGTTTGGGCAACTTGAACAAAGTATATTTATTAATAAAACATTTAGTAGAAAAATGAATACAAAACCTTATAAAATAAAGTTAGATATATTTTTTATTTAAAAAATTGGGTAAGAGTTTAAACAATAAAGAGAACAGTCTCTTTATGTAAATCACTTAAGTACCTGGCTACAGTTGACATATTGCTTTACTTTGCTTATCATCAGAAATCTTTAAAAAATTCCAAACTACACTTTCTGTGTGGCATTGGATACACTTGCCAGAATTGGTGTCTGAAAATAAACATTGGTTAAAATTTTAATTTTTCACTGTTAGATAAAAATTGGTTTTAGTTTTCTAATGTGTATAATTTGTAAAGATTCAACTAATAACGGTTCACAATTAAATGTAAAATAAAAAAAGGTCTACTTTTTTGTCCACCATTTAAGTTTTAAAAGGTGCCCTCTAAATATTATGTAATCTTCTTAAAATTCTATATATGGTATTTTACAATGAATGGAACAAATTTAGGGGTGACAATTCAATTTCAGCATGCACTTCAAAAATAAGAGACACCCTAATATATATATATATAATATTTCAACAATAATACTGTAATCAGAAAGGTATCATCCAACTCATGCATATATTTTGATAAAGTACAAGGAATACCTAATCCTGCAGGACAGTGAATAAAAAATAAATTCAAATTTTAAATTTGCTTACAGATGTTTAATAAGAATTAAATATGAATTATCACAGCAACTTAATATATAAATAAATAATTAAAGGTCTTCAGTCTTATCTAAAAAAAATGAATCACTAATAAGTCTTACTGTCTAAAATAAATTTCTCACAATTAAAAAATTTAATAATTTCTAAAAAGATTCAAAAAGTGTTTTATTTTTGTTAAAAGAAAAAATGAATAGAAGTGCAACAATACAGTAAAAACATATCCTTTGATTTTTTTTAAAGAGAGATAAGCAATTTTAGCAAACTTTACAATATATTTTTTAAAATAGGGAATTGAAAGCGAAATAATACTGATATCCAACTTGATCATTTTTATAAGGTATGAGATTTAACTGTTACAAAGCATTAAAATAAAAATAAGATTAAAAATGATTAAAATCTTCATAAGGATGAGAACAACTGTAAATGTGCATTTTTTGCATGTGATCGATTTTTTCAGTTATTTATTAGATTATTAGAAGATGAAATTTTACTAATTTTATTTTCAAAATATTAAAACAAATCATGTTAAAAATGGAAAAAACTATAGCTTAATCACACTAGATAAAAATGGGATAAAAATACTTGTTCTTCAGTTTTCTATGCAAATCTACTTAAAAAAACTTGAATCTCATATGCTTCCAAGGAAGAATAAATAAGAAAAAAAAGTTCAAAATATTTTAAATGCCATAATTTTTTTCCTGAAAAAGGCTTTTTCACACAAAAGTTTGTATTAAAAAACTTAAAATTTAATTTTCATCAAAAATTGCATTTCATTTTATTTTACTAATATTTTTCTTTGTTATAATTGAGCTTTCCTGCATAAAATTATTATGGCATTTAAAATATCCAAATATTTAAAATATGCAGTTTTTTTTGCTATTTATAGTGTTATCATTTTTTTTATTTATGTTTGATTATTTTATTGTTGATTGTCACTATTAAGTTTACTTGTGTTTATATGTGCGTTTGTTGTTTGTTTGTTGGGAGCCTGTTCTACAAAGTAGCAGTACATGGGAAGAAGATGGTTGAGTGGAACTTACATTTTACCAATGTAATACAAAGGGAATTAGGGTGGCTTGCTATAATGTGCATGGCATGCTGGGTCTTAGCAATATTACATATTATAGAGCAAATAACAAAATTTTGCTTTACGATATTACAAACAATAAACGTGTTCCTTCATTCTTCTCTGCACATATAATGTGTATGCGTCTATGTGACTGTTAGCAAAATATATACAAGGGTGATCTGAAAATTTTATAACTTGGTCCACTTCTAAAAATCTAACCATTCACTAAATTTAAGCAACGTCATACCTGGTCAGTACCTAGATGAGTGACCACTAGGGAATACCAGGTGCTGCAAGCTTGGATGTGTGCATGGTGTAATGGATAATGGCTTAGAATTAGAAATCAGAGAGTCAAGTTCCAATTCCAGTCGGGTTTGTTATATTCACTTACGAGCAAATACTCTTGGGAAAGGTATGCATCCCTTCAGTGATGGATTAATTAGTAGAACTTGTATGATTAAATCATTATTATCTCGAAAAAATTCTTACAATCTATTTGGGTTGATTTGTTTTACGGCATATCAACCACAATGGATTATTTAATGCCAACAAAATTTTCATTGTTGGTAATATGTCTATTTCTGGTAATATTTTTTCTTTCAAAAATCTATTTCTGGTAATATTTTTTTTCAAAAAATGTATTGCTGATAATATTTGATTTTCAAAAATGTATTGCTGGTAATAATTTTTTTTACAAAGTATTTCTGGTATTAAACCTTATTTTTACACATTCATAGTGTTTTGACCCGAGTTTGGGTGTTAACTATTTGGATGTGTGCATGGTGTAATGGATAATGGCTTAGAATTAGAAATCCATAGCTGGGACCCTAACAGATGCTACCACCTTGGGTCAGGGTGAACCTGGGAACATCAACAATTAAGAGGTGGTTCCATGCTCCTCAAACCCTCCTGATCAGAGGCCTTGCTGTTAGACATAGTTTAATGTCTTACTCAGGACGCAGATGTAGTTTATCGTCATACCCAGGATGGCTTACAATCTAAAAAAACAGTTTCATTATCTTCATTTATGAGCAAATAGTCTTTGGAAAGGTATAAATCCCTCTAGCTATGGGTTATTTTTTGTAGGATTTGTATCATTTAAATCATAAGGAGGCATGGTGGAGTAATGGATAGTGGCTTAGATTGAAAAATCAGAGAGCCGAGTTCAAATTCCAGTTGAATCCATTACATTCACTTATGTGCTAATACCTTTGGGAAAGGTATGAATCCTCTTCTTCTCTGCACCAGCTATGAGTAAATAGCAGGACAGACTGGTTTCTATAGCCTTGGATGACAACTGGTCTACCGCAGAAAGACATGGCAACCTACTGTGGGAACAAATCTGCCTTGTCAGTCATGTATCAAAAGATACAAGATTGCCTAAGTGTGTATCACACATGACACACAAATGACTGAAATCATTATTATCTCTGAGAAAAAAATTCTTACAATCTAAAAATAATTTCTGCCTTTAAATAACTGGCAAAATGTTGATAAGTCATAAAAAAACAAACCAATCAATTCTTTGGAAGGTTTTGCTGGTCAGGCCAAGAACTTGTCAGTTACCCACTTATTTATTCAGATGAGTCATAGCATGGACCAAACTTTGTCTGAGCCAAGAAAACTGTTCTCGAGAAGATATGTGTGATTTTTGCAAGAAAATTTCAGGTAACTAATGTATTACATATTCTTTTCCTTAGCTATTAATTTAAATTGGAATGCATTTTTTTTATGACAATGTTGAGGATGTTGGGAGAAGAGAATATATTTTGACAGATATTTCTGTCATTAATGCCTTGTCTTTTTAAATTTTATTTCAAACACCATCATTTAAACAAGGAAAAGATCGCATAGCAATCAATGAATAATATTCCAGGGTCAGTTTTTAAAAAGCAAAACATATCAAGTTGTTTATGGCAATGCAGCTTCTTGTAAACCACGGCAAATCATTTTATTCCAAGGAGAGAATAAGAAGAAAAGGAGGGTGTGGGAGAATAGCTCTTCAGGCTATGAAGAGAACAAGAATATTTCATTTCTATAAATATGATTTAAATTTACTTAATTTTGCAGAGGGAATGTGCACGAATATCTGACTATCAGTTTTTGCCTATTAAATACGTAGATAATTTGTCTCATGTATAAATTTAAAAAATAGATAAATATAAACTCTTCTGGCTATTTAAATGCTTTTTATTTAAATATTTTGTCTTTTTATGTAAATTTCTATTTTTTTTATCTCAAGTGTATGTAAAGTGGGTTCTTTTATATTAAATTGAATTAAGTGCCTTTTTCTTCTTTACCCCTTTTCTCTCAAGCAAAGAATTTAAAGAAAAATTTTCAACATTCCTTATGAAGTAGATGATCAGTTGGAGCACTTAAATAATGTCATTTTCTTTTTAAAACATGATATCTAAATAAAAACATGCCTTATGTAAAACTTGACATGAAGAGTCCTTAATAAGGCTGCAAGGATCAAACACCGAATAATACAAATTCTAATAGCATCAGAAATTTTAAAGAATTTTCCATGATAATATTAGTGATTTTGTTATAAGAAAACATTCAGCGTTCATTGACCAAGCAGTCACTGCTACTTTTGGTTGAAATTTCTAAAATCTTGCTCTTAAAAATATTTTTCAGGAAAATAAGTTTCTCAAGTCCAGTATTAGACTTCAAAATTATATAGGACATCCATTTTAGTTATTGCTGCTGTTAAAATTCTTCAAATGATGTATTTTCTATTATCTGGTACATTTTTTTGTTTGCGATTCTTTAACACCAGTCCACAAGCTTTGAAGAATGATGGTCTTTGCCATAAACCATAAGCTTAATATGCTCAGACATTTCTTACCATTGTTCTTAGAAAGTGGTGATATAGAGTTGTTAGTTTATATATTTCAGAATGGGTTTGGCATTATGCATGACATCCATATGAAAATCTCACTCTGACAATGCTAATTAAGAACATAACTTGAATTTTCAGGTTAATGTTTTGAAGTAATTTCAGGTGTTAGGCAAAACTACCTCTAACATAGCCTATTTAACGTTCAATTTTCTTATTTCCTATAATTATTTTTATCATAACTGGTCCAAACACTGAAGTATTTGAAGTGTTTAGTATTTACTAATTCCACATCCTGAATTGTCATGATGAATTCACTGTAGGTGTCATCATTCTTTCATTGCAATTCCAAATCATTTTGAAAAGTTTATCTTTCATGTCCTATTGTTTGTGAATACCAGGTGCTGCAAGCTTGGATGTGTGCATGGTGTAATGGATAATGGCCCAGAATTGTTAATCAGAAAACCAAGTTCCAATTCCAGTTGGGTTCATTATATTTACTTACATACAAATACTCTTGAGAAAGGTATGAATCCACCTCTTTTCTTCCCAGCTATCGATTAATTAGTAAGACTTGTATCATTAAATCATTATTATCTCAAAAATAAATTCTTACAATCTAAAAATATTTTCTGGCTTTAAATAACCTGGAAATTTTCTAAACCATAGAAAATTAACCAATCAATCGTTTGGTTCTTATTTCTTGGAACATTTGGTAAAGGGAGTATATAAACAAATAAATTTATTTCCTGTTTTTCCATGGTGTAGTATTTTGATATAAAATTATCTAATAAAAGTTAACATTGATCTGAAAAGCCATTTTAACCCAGCTAATCATGCGCAGAATAATAAACAATATCAATGAAAAACTTATCATGTTTAAATTACTTTTTTCTTTATTGGTTGTTCCTGAACTGTGTACCATTCTGTGGAATTGAGGCAGCCAATCAGCACCTACTGCCTCAGTTAGGATGTCAGATGCAATCAAGAATAAAACTTGGTGACATGACTTCATTTGGCTGATCAGAAACTGCATGTCAGCAAGTACAGACTAAGCCACACATTCAGCAAAAGAAATTACTAGAATTATTTGAAGAGAGGCAGAACTACACAAACCTAATTTTACTCCAGTGTGCCAAACTGCATTAACATGTGCATGTAAAAAAGATTATCCGTGTGAATATAATTGCATTATGCTTTCAAACTCTCATTCTTTGTGTGCATGTAGAATGCTTGCATATGCATTTTTGTCATGTGTATGTCTGCTCTAGAATATAATGGCACTGTTTCAATATTGAAACATATATGCCACTGTATGCAAGTGCATGCATATGTGTCGTTTATCTTTATACTGTATCTGATTTTATTATGCAAGTCAATGTTTTCACAATAAAATTATTAATCAACAGATGTTGGAATCATTTTCAAGATATATTTTCATTATAAGTTTTTACTGGACCTAAAGTAGGGGATCGGTTTTCTATTGTTATTGAGTAATAAAATGATCACCCAGTATTATTACATGATGACAGATTTTATTATGCAAGTTAATATATTCAAAATAAAATAAGTATTAATCAACTGATGTTGTGAAAATTTTCAATATATATTTACATTAAACATTGATATAACTTTCGACTAGACATAAAGTAGGGGATAAGTTTTCTATTGTAATTAAGTAATAAAATTATCCCCCTCCCAATATTATTATAGGATGTCAGATTTTATTAATAATAAAATTAGTATTAATCAATTGATATTGAGAAAATTTTCAATATATATTTTCATTAAGTACTGATATAAGTTTTTACTGGGCCTAAAGTGGGGGATCTTTTTTTTAAATTGTTATCAAGTAATAAAATGATCCCCCCCCAGTATCATTATAAGATGTTAGTTTTTATTATTCAAGTTAATATATTCAAAATAAAATTAGTATTAATCAACTGATGTCGGGAAGGTTTTTAAGATATATTTACATTAAGTTTTTACTGGACATCAAGTGGGGAATTGGTTTTCTATTGTCATTATCTAATAAAACGACTCCCCAGTATTATTACAGGATGTCACATTTTATTATGCAAGTAAATGTATTGGCAATAAATTTAGTATTAAAAATTTGCTGTTGGTAAAATTTTCAAGATATTTTTAAATTAAATAGTGATACAAGTTTCTGCCAGGCTATAAGTGGGGGATCGGTTCTATATTGTTATTAAGTAACAAACTGATCGACACCAGTATTATTACATGATGTCAGATTTTATTATGTAAGTTTACTATTTACAGAATAAAATAGGTATTAATTCGTTCGTAAATACGCTTTTAAGTAGGCGCACAAGGGGGTCGTCAGTGATGTTTTGACTTGGTTCATCAGGGAGTTTCAGGTCTTTCAACATCATACTCCCCATCACCAAATCAACCCGATCAGGGGAGATCAACCCCTGATTCCCCCTTTTGATTAAACACTAACAGCTACTCTGGCCTTTTTTAAAGAATCAGAGGAAGAAAGACCACATGTTCCGCACATCCGATTGGATGTTAGTAACAACCAATCTGCTGCGCGGACTAAGTTTTAAATGGCCCGTGATTGGGACTGGTTTCTTTTCTTATTTCGATGGATTGCAGTTTCAATGGATAACTGAAGAGGTAATCTTAATATTCCTAAATCTTACCCTATTTCCTTAAGTATTTTAAGGTTTAATTATTTGCCGTTTTTATTTTGTACTTTTTTCCTTTTTTTTGACGGGGATACTTGAACTCAACACTATTATCACATTTTATCGTTAGCCTGTTTCTTAATACAAATAATATATACAAAAGAGGGAAATGTTCGTATAAATAAAAAGATAAAATAAATTAGACAAATGTCTTACGTTCGAATAAAAGAAAAAAAAAAAAATGTTTTTTAAAATTATATTTATATATATGTATCGCTAAAAACCGATGACAAACTAATACAATAAAAATGATATATACAAATGATATATGGCAATGATCAAGAGGAAAAACACTATAAATACACTATGTGCGCGTTATGATTCCGATTTAAAATATACAAAAATGTGAAATGTTCGTCTAAAATAAAAAATTAAATAAATAAATTAGACAAAAGGTCCAATGTTCGGATAAGGCCTTACGTTCGAATAAAAATTAAATAAATAAATAAATAGACAAAAAGTCTTACATTCGAATAAAAAAAAAATAATAAATAAATAAAAAATAGACGAAAGGCCTTACGTTCAAATAAAAAAAAAAAAGACAAAAGGTCTTACGTTCAAATAAGATATATATATATATATATATATATAGGCAAAAGGTCTTACGTTCGAAAAAAAAAAAAAATTATGAGAATAATGGACAAAAAGTCTTACGAGATGTGTCGCGCCAAAACCGCTAAGAAGGTAAATAGTAACTTAAAAGGTACCGTGTATAACACGGGTTTAACATAAAAACAACATATTTACAAATAATACAATTTACAAATTGACGAGATAAATCAACTGATGGCATGAAAAATTTTCAAGATATATATTAAATATTAACATGTACTGTAGCCACAGTAGAAGTGGTGTTTCTTGAACAAGATAGCCTGATGGAGCCCAACCAACTCCAAGCCAGTTTCAAATTCAGAGTTTTCCTTCTACTAGACCAGTTGCCACCCAAGGCTATAGAACCCAGTCTGTCTTGCTATTTACTCATCGCTGGGGGGAGAAGAAAAGGATTCATGCTCTTTGCAAGGGTATTATTAGCACATAAGTGAATATAAATGGATCCAACTGGAATCCGAACTCCGATTCCTCAATCTGAGCTGTTATTGGTACAGAGTAATAAAATGACCCTCCAGAAATATTACATTATGTCAGTTTTTATTTTGCAAGTCAGTATTTTCATTTTAATTAAATTATGTTTGTAAAATTTTACATATGTACTTATTTATTTAATCATTTCACTCCAAGAAAAGCAATAAAGCCACTAAGACACAAATGATTACTGAGAGTGAAAGAGTCTGAAAAAACAGCATTATTAAGTAGAGAGGCCAATAAAAGAACAGGAATTATGGTGACAGAAGATGGTGATTAACATTTCATTTAAATTTGTGAAAGTCAAAGTTGATTGGAAAGGAAGATGTCAGAAGAGCATTCCAAAAGTTAAATTATATTTATATAAAGAATATATTATCTAAGTATCAGCTTTTAATATCTTATATATCTTTAATATCTTATCAAGAATATTTTGTTTTGGAATGATAGGTTTTATTATGCAAACTAATTACAACATTATTTTTTACTTACAAATAAATCTGAAAGATACTAGCAGAAGAAACATAGCTTTGATTAATAATAATAAATTATCATTTAAACATATATTTTTTATATATTTATCTTAACAGATCGCAACATCTATCAGAGAGATGAAATTTAAATTTTTTATTATTGAATTATTCCAAAATTTTAACATGTCAGCAGATAGCTATTAATGTCAACAACTGAGCAAAAATAGTTATTAATTAAAAAAATAGTAATTAATGTATATTATCTAGAACTACATGTACAAGAATGTCATTTTTAATAAAAGTTAAAAAATAACCATTAGTATGTAAAAAATGTGTATATTGTCAAAAAGTTCTTTTTCCACAATATAGATATTTGTGGCATGTTATAATGCTTATTACCTAAATAATAATACTGGATAATTTTTTTAAATATTAAAGTATATTTAATCACATCTCCCTAATAGCTGTTGCAATCTGTAAATATTAACATAATTTTCTACTGGAATTAAATTGGGGGATTAGTTCTGTTGCTATTATATATTATAAGAAACTAATATTAAGTATTAAGAAACATACTTGATTAATATCTCATATCTGAATAAATTAATATTTTATTATCTTATATATTAATATGACTTTCTTTGCCATTTATTTCTTTTCTTGCTATAACTTTCAATTGATTATGTTGACTTTTCTACTCTTTCAACTTCAACGTGCATCAGTTTCATTGCTTACCAGAGAAGATTTTTGCTTGAATATTGTTTTCCAGTCTCATATACATCTTTTTTAATGATGTACCACAATATTTCTATTGGCATTTTTCTAACCAGAATCTTTTAACTTTCCAAATGCTCAAATACACCCCCTGTGAATGCACTCTTTCTCTCATTCATGCATTGGATATTGCTGCCATATTGGGTCTGGTGCTCCTGCTGTATATCTTGAGATTCTTGACAAAATCCAAAGATTTTCCAATGTTATTGATTCTGAACTGCCCTCTCTACTTCAGCCACTTTCACATCACTATGATGCGATTTTCCTCTGTTTTCTAAAAATAATTTCATGACAATTTTTTTCTAATGTGCTCTCCTCCTTGGTATCACAGTTGCATGAATTATTATTAGAATAGTAATTAGATTTCATCATTTTAACTTTGAAATAGATAGATATAAAGTTCTATTCTAATAGTTTTTATTACCCTTGGAACTCTTTTCTGGGTTTTGTTTCTCTGCCATCTACAATCTTCCAAAAATTCAAATGCAGCATTAATCGCCATCTTTTGTCTTCCTGAACCATGTCCTTTTATTGTCCTTTCTCCTCTCTAAAGTCTTCTCATTTCCTTTCAGTCTTAGGAAACCCTTGCATCTTACTGACTTTATCACCTTGCTTGGGGTGAAATGATTAGAAAAAAAAGGATTAATATCTACAAAATATGAGAGCGATTTCATGAACTTATTATCTTTGAAAGCTCTTATGGCAGGATGGGCAATTTGAGCTTCACAAAAATATGAAGGAGCATTGTCTTGCATGAATATACTCTTCACTTTAAAACTTCTTGGTTGTGATCTATGTTACTCAAAATAATATATCTTGTCCAAGAACGTATCATAAATCTTCACATTTATCATCAACCTTGAAGGGATCTAAAGTAAAATCCTTAAACATTATTACCCATTTTTTTAAAAATTGGTTTCACCCCAAGCAAGGCAGTAAAACCACTAAGACACAAGGAGTTACTGAGTGTGGAAGAATTAGGAACAAAAACATTAATAATGAGTGGAAGAGAAAAGAGTTTCAGGACAGTAGATAGTGATTGACACTGCATTTAAATTTTTGCAGATAAAGTTGACTAGACAGCATGGAGCTGAAAGTGAGTTCCAACCCATTGTTTTCTTCTAAGTTATGCTGCTTAACTTTTTACACCTAAACATTATCTGTTAATAGTACTTGCAGTTTTCCTTCTGAATCTGTCATCAACAAAATGTCATCTATGTAAAATACATTGTTAAGATTATGTCCAACAGTAATAAATTCTCTTATGATTATCTTGCATTACAGCTTAAATAATTTTAGTGAGGAAATATATCCATGTCACTCTTACTGCACTTAATTGTCTATTTGCAAACAAGCTATATGTTCCAATGTTCTAAAATTTCTTCTATAAAATAATGTATCATAGAATTAGTATGAAAAAAAAATATAACAGATTTTAATTATATTTATTGTTATTTGTTCCAATTAAAAGATTCTTTATCAGAGAAGATATTTTATGTTGTTTTTAGCATGTTGAAATGTCTAAACTATCAGCTATACACCTATTTTCTCAGATCAATGATTAAAAATGGCTTCAAGCAAATGGACACTGTAGGTCTTGAAGAGAACTGTCCTTCATCGGTTGTCATAGACTAGCATGGCAGAATCACAAAGAACTGTATCAAAAAACATAAATTATATTACTTGCAAACTTTGAACAGCAGTGACAACTAAAATGACTAGCACATATAACTTGAAGAGAAAATAATGATATAACCAAGATGTCTTTTCTCACAACCATAAACAAAAGGTTAGAAAAGAAACAATTCTCCAACTCTACTCTTGACACATCTGGAGTATCTTTTCCTGACTTTACACTGAGAACTGAGTTTCTTTTGCATGATATGCCATAGTTTCTGCTATCTCTAAAGTGGATCATCACAAATCATGTGGACTTGATGGTATCCTTGAAACAGTCCATAAATGTGCTTTAGAACTGGCTTCTGTTCTCTCTAGACTCTACAATAAATGCCTTGCTGCTTCTTGCTTGTTGGAAATCCTTTTCTGTAGTTCCAGTCTTTAAGAATTCAGGCAAACCATCTGATCTTTCTAACTATTAGCAAAATACTAGAGGCTTTAATCAACTGCATATTGGTTAAGTATATCACCTTGCAAGGTTTTCTTTCTGATAAGCAATATGCCTTTTTATTCTCTAGGTCAACTGCTGATTTGTTCACAATGCTGAAATGGTCTGCTGGTAGAGTAATGGATAGCATCTCGGATTGGGGAATTGGAGAGCCGAGTTCGAATTCCAGTTGAATCCATTACACTTCACTTATGTGCTAATACCCTTGGGAAAGGTATGAATCCTTTTCTTCTCCCCCCAGCTATGGGTAAATAGCAGGACAGACCAGGTTCTGTAGCCTTGGATGGCAACTGGCCTGCTGCAGGAAAATAATCTGTCTCGTCAGTCATGTATTGAAAAATACATGATCACTTAAGTGTGTATCATGCATGGCACATAACTGAGTGAAGCTTTAGATAAGAATGATGAAGCTGTTGCTTTGGATATCTTGAAGGGTTTGGCATACTGGTCTATTTCACAAGTTGAAAAGTTATAGTATTTCTTGATAAACTTTTCAATTGGCAGTAATGTTAATTGTTCAATCAATGAATGGTTAATCTCACCATTAAGAAATTTCTTGTAATTATTTTACTTTCTGCTTCAAAATGCTCTGGTTTCAAGGATGCATCTCAATTTTAACTTGCAAAATTTGGAAAGAAAAAATATACTAAACAAAAATTTTATGAAACGCAGATTGTGTGTGTGTGTGTGTGTCTGTCTGTACAGTTATATATTGGGTCAGATTTCCTACATTTTTCAACCAGTTTCAACAAAACTTCACAGGACTATGTAAAATTACCTTGTGGCTATTCTAACAGCGTCAAAAATTGGAAAAACAGAATTGTTTTTGTGCAAAATCAATTTGAAAACACAATTAAGAGGCATCACGAGAATGAAAGGGGGACAACTCATATCGAGTTATACTTATTATAAAACCCAGGTTGTTTGTGTGTGTGTGTGTGTGTGCGTGTGTTCATTTATATATGGGATCAGATTTCCTACATTTTTTAACCAATTTCAACAAAACTTCACTTTTTTTTTGGCAGGTAGTGTTTCTTATTGTCTTGCACACCTTTTTTCTTTATTTTTACATTCAGAATGCTTTAAAAATTCCATTTACAAGACAATTATTTATAATAAAATTCTATTCAATCGGTAGACTCATAACGATTGAAAACAATGTTTTTGTTTGAGTTTGGGTTTGATCAATTTGTAAAAAAAAAAAAAAAAATAATTAACACGTGTGTCTGTCAACCTTAAACAATAATTTTTGTCAATTTTATTTTTCAGTCTTTATGATGGTCGATACTTGATCTATCTCTTACTGTTACATCCCCAGGCAACGCCGGGCTCTACTGCTAGTGTAGGATAAAAAAACATTATTCTCAGCCTACAGAGTAAATTTTTAAGATTTATTTCAGAAAAAAATGTTTTTAATGTCAGGAGATATAAAATGAAAATACAAACTTTCTGAATTACTGTATGTTTGAAAATTACATTTTGTTTTTTTTTTTTGTTTTTTTTTGTGCGCATTAGTGCATGATTAAGGATTTGCATAATGCTCTGCATTTTCAAAATCCTGACTGATAGGCTTATTTTGCTTTTCCATTACGAAATATCCAATTTGAAACATAATTTGACAGTGACAAGATTAAACCCTCACATTATGGTTTTGTATCATGTGCTTAATTTTATTACCAATTCAAATTTGTGATCTGTTGATCTTTCATACTGGGCTTGTTGATTTCAAGCTTGAAAGAATTGTATGTAGGCATGTATCTGTATTTCTGCATGAATATATATGTGCATACATTTTTTTCTTAATTTAAAACTATCTACTTGAATATGAATTTCAACATATCAAATTGACTACTATAAATTACAATGTCAATTTGTTTTGTAGTGGTAAGTTCATTTATCCAATCATTTCATGAATGAAGGAAAACACTGGTGTCCTACAATGTCATATACCAAATACCTGCTAAACTGATCAGTCAGACATCCATGATGTCTGACTTAATCATACATTATAGTTTTCCACTGTGGTTTACAGATGTTCCTTTAATAAGTAGGTATATTAAATCAATTGGTTGATGAAGATACATGCTGGTCTTCCACAAGATTGTTTCCCTTGTGAAGAAGAAAGTTCCTTTAATATGAAGCTTATTTTAAATCAGTTGTTCAGTGAAGGTATGTGCTTGTGTTCCTCAGAGTAAGTCTTTGTGAATGATTTTCACTCTTACTTTTCTAATAATGTCCATTGAATTTTACTCTCCTCCCAGCAATTGTAGTTGTCAGGTTTGGTAAGTCAACATAGAACATTAGGTTAATCATGTTGTTACCAGCTGACATTTTTTTCTTTTTTTTTTTCTTTCTTTTTTTTTTTAATCACTCTTAGAATCTTGGTGTAAGCCCCGATCAAGTTCTTTGTTCAATGCTTTTGTCAGATTCCATGTCCTGAAGCCATACAGAAAGACTTGTTTTTACTGTTGCTCTGAAGAATTCAACTTTGATTCCAGACGGTAGACTTGATTTCCATGCTGTTTTCATCTTTTTTTCAGGCTCTCCAAACATTTCAAATAAATTCAAGACTTTTAAAAAACAAATCATTATCTTCCTATTTACAGTATTATATCTGTATTTACACTTTATTTATTGTGATTTATTTTAAATGCAGATACAGATAACTAAAGCATTACCAAACATAGTTGAAGTCAAAATTTGAAGCAGGTCACTAACAACTGAATCATTTAGCATGAGAATTGTCAAAAGAGTAAAATGCAGATGCAGGTAACTAAAGCATGTTGTAACAAAAAACTACAAACAATAAAATAAATAAATAAAACATAAAATAAACAGGAATATGTGGCAGAAATTAATTATCTTCCTTAGACATATAGTCACATGTTCTTGATTTACACTGGTTTCAGTGAGCTAGAAATAGTGACTAAATTACTAATATTACTAAACAGAGTTGAATCCATGATTTTGAACATGTCACTGACATTTGAATAATTTAACATGAGAATTGTCAAAAGAGTAATAAAAAAAGGAAAAAAAATTAACGAAAGGAATTTGTCAGAGAGTCAATAAATTATAAATTTATTAAGAATCAGATGAAGACATCTTGTTTATTGAGTGCAAAACTTCTCAGCCCTTTCTTTAGAAAACTAGAGACTGAATACATAGTTGAAAACAGTTTATTTTATTTCTTTTATGGATATTTTTGCATATACTTAATATATTAGATAAAAAAGAAAATACATACTTGTTTTATAACATTGATTTATAATAACTTATTATCTTACTTTTTTTTATCTATAATATTACTTTAACTAGATATCCAGGTCCTATTTCAAAAAGAGTATCAGGTTAAATATTTCTCTAATTTTTAATATTCTTTTCAACAGGATTCCAATCACTTTCCTAGCAAAACGAGGCAGGAAAAGCAATTATCCAAAACTGCTCACCTAAAAAATGATTCAACATGAACAAACTTCAAATGATTATAACTTCAAAAATTCTTGGAGGTAGGACAAAGACCAGTTCAGGAATTTTGAGACTACCTATTTTCACACAAGACACCGAAGATATCACTTGGAAAATGTTCCAGAAATGTAAAATGTCTCTTTGTAAGCCCACTGTATAGAGATTCTCTTAATGATGATGATAAATTTCTGTGAAAAGCATAAATTCTGCCATATGCTAGAAAATGAATGAGAAACCCATGATGCAAATAATAAAGGAACTGGAAAGGATTTTTAGTCATCTACACAATTTTATGACTGCACTTCTGGAAAGGATAGAATCTCTTTCCACTTTCCAATGAGAACATTCAGATGTGCTTTGCCGCCCAACTCAAGTAGTAATTTGTTTGTTCCAACTCAGCGAAAAGCTGACTTAAACATGACAATTTTAACCATTGTTAGTCTTACCATAACTTCTGAATAAAAAAAAAAGAGAACAGACGTACACAATAGACATTGAGAACTTTGTTTCACTAGTCACCATAAAAAAAGAATGGACTGTAGTAGAAACCCAAAATTTTGTATGCTTTTTCTTTGTTTATCATATGTGAACATGCCCACAGCTAAAATACACAAACATGAAACCGTTGTTAACTTCCATAATTGGTGACCCCAAAGTGATTTGAACAGACACCTCTCTATGTTTATCATATGTGAACATGCCCACACCGAAAATACACAAACATGAAACCGTTGTTAACTTCCATACATTAATGAAAAACTTTATTTAAAAATACTAGAATTTACAGATATCTCTCTTATATGTAGATCTAGCTGCAAAATAAATAATTCATAGTAATAATGCTGGCAGTTTTTTAAAATAATTTTCATCTAATTAAATCTCAAAAACCACTCAAGGTAGAGGGTTACTCTTGAAATGGTAATAATAAATGAGGCATGTAACATGAAAGAGAAAGAAGGTTATAGGAAGAGGAGATTATAAGAATAAGGAAGATAACAATTGAACCTTGACTAGATGTCAAAATTGAAGAGTTCAGGGAAGCACCTATGCAGGAGTGTGTTCCACAAGATGCCTGTCCTTGGTTGGGGAGGAGGAAGCTGTTTGAATGGAACTTCCTTCTTACATCTGAAATATGGAAGAAATGAGGGTAATTTGACTTTGTGGAAGTGGAATGACATGTCCCAGATTTTAAAGGTCAGACATGGTGCAACAGGAGAATGGAGAGTATTTGAATATATGCTACAGAAATAATCATAGAGTAACAATAGGCTTGCAATGTGTCTGTAGGGGGGAAAAGGCTGTAGAGAAGGAAAATAGATCTTTCCCTCACATTAGTAAGAGTAGATAGGTTCACACTCCTCCAAGGTCTTTTGAGCAGGAGAAGTTTATCTATAATGCATTTATAAACTTGTTTTCTGTTTGGGGTTGTGTTTCTCAGTTCTTTCTAAAGTCTACTTCAACTGTAACATCTAACATCACCACATCTAATATTCTAACATCTCTGCCTAAGCTCTGAAATTGTAATTACTATTTATTTTCCTTTTCTTCCTCCTTCAATAGGAGTAGAAAGGTTTGCCTATTGTCTGGTTCACTATTTCCTGTTTTTTTTTTTTTGTTTTTTTAACTCAACTCTCTGATTTCCAAGCTATTTTCCATTACATCACCTACCCTGGTATTCTAAGATAGTCACTTATCTAGGTAGTAACAAGGCTCAATGTTGCTTAACTTCAGTGATCATACAAGAACCAGTGTTTCAGCATAATATGGCTGTAAGACTTGTAACGATAATGCATGGCAAAAGTTAGGTCACTCATCTAGGTAGTAACAAGGCTCAATGTTGCTTAATTTCAGTGATCCTACAAGAATCAGTGTTTCAGCATAACGATAAAGCATGGCAAAAGTTAGGTCACCCATCTAGGTAGTAACAAGGCTCAGTGTTGCTTAATTTCAGTGATCATATGAAAACTGGTGTTTCAGCATGATAAGGCTGTAAGCCTTGTAATGATAAAGCCTGCCAAAAGTTAGGTCATTTCTGTTAGTAAAAGCTTCTTTGTTTTTATTTAAGAGAATGACTTCTTATTATTGTAGAGTATTACCCAAAAATATCATTCTTACTACTGAACATGAATAATTTATTATATGCCAAGACAGTTTAAAATTATACAGTCTGTGTCAGTTGAGCAAATCATATATTTTATATATTAAGAGATTAAAATTAATTTACATTCAAAAACTCTAGCCAAGACTAGTCTATTTTCATTGAACAATGATCATATTTTTAAATGTTCTAACATCCAAAATCCCTTGGCTGAAGTGAAAATTTTCTAAGTTATATCATTCTGAAAAGAGTATTATTTTTTGAGAGAGTTTCTAAGAGATAAATTGGTGAGATTATTGTAAAAATAGCATCTTTATAGATTTTTGTGAAAATAAAATATTTTATGGGAATCTTTACCTCAAATTTAATGAATATAAAATATAATTTACATGTAGAGATGTTGATTGATTCGTTCATTTTCTATGTCTTATCATCTCATTGCAGGTTATTTAAAGGCAGAAAATATCTTTAGATTGTAAGAATTTTTCTTCATTTTTTTTTTTGAGATAATACTGATTTAGTGATGCAAGTCTTACTAATTAACCCATAGGTGGGGGAGATTTTGATAAATAAACAAGAAATTATAATGTGGATATTCTATGTTCAGTTTCTTTAATACTACATATAAATAAAATATTTTTAAACAATATAGTAACAGATTAGGCCATTAAGCATGTTTTACACAAAAGTCTAATTTTCCCCCATTGTTCATTATGAAGCATTCAAATAAAGCTTGAAGATAACACTGGTTTGAACAACATGTGGTTTTGATAACACGAGTTTTGAAGAAGTATGATCCTCATTGAGACCTACATGCTTCATTTACTTGAAGCCTTTTTTAACCTCGGGGACAATAAAAATAGCTAATACAGACTGCATGTGTTGTACTATTTATCACTACAAAAACCTTTGGTGAGTTGATTTTCAGTGAGAAACAGAGACAGTTCGATTTTGATGTTTTGGAAAATGTGAAAATGAAATCCAAAGGTGCACTGAAATAGCAAAGCTGCCTTCCAAAAGTTAAGCAAAATATCAGGAAGAAGGAAAATAGAGCTGAACAGATATGTAATATTGGTCCTCCTATATGGCAGGGATTGTTGGACACTCTCCTCAGATAAAGAAGACACTTTAGGAAAGAGAAATGTTGTTTTACAGAAGGATGCTGAGATTACAATGGGCTGAACTTGTGGGCAACTACAAAGTTTTAGAGAAAATGCAAACATATAGGATACTTTTACTTTGCATAGAAAAAAATAATTGAAATTTCTAGGGCACATAATGAAGAAAGAAGGCTTTGAAAATTTGATACTTGGCATATTGAAAGCAAGTGAGATTGATGAGTACCTATGCATAACCTACCTAACAAGCTTGTATAAATGGACGGCAGAACAGAAATTAGGAGATAAAGCAAAAAGATAAACTTTACTAAGGCCTATAAAGGACAGGAAGTTGAATAGAGCCATTATCACCAATGTTCTGAAAGGACATGGCACATAGAAGATGATGATGATGTTTGTGCTTTACTTGGAGCCATGACCCTGGCTAAACATCAGTAGGTCATGATAAAAATGCACAAAAGACAAATAGAGATGCCTTATCAGTTTTTGAAAAGCCTGAAAAATAACTGATGCAGTATCTATCACCACCAAAAAAAAGTGTCTGGTCCATGGTATCTCATGGCAGTTAATACCAGATTACATATTGCTTATGGACAACCTGTATAAGTAATTACTAAGTTTAGTATAGTCTGGCACAAATTAGTCATGTTCAAATTCATTACAGCAGCACTTATTTACTCAGCATACATTATTTTCATACAAGATTACAAGTATGGTGTACCCAATGAGGATTAAACTTTTTTTAAACTGTTTTATTAATAGTTTAGAAGACTATTTAGTTTTCTAACTCTTGCTTCATGGCAATATGACCAATACAATTTCAGTTTACTGGATTAAAGAACTTACTCTATTTTTCTGAAAGATAGGAAAAACTTCAGTTGATTCTAGCTTAGAAATTTAACTCCTTAATGCTCATCACAATATTCAGCATTAATTATAAAAATAAGAATAAAAGCCCTGTATTAATTATAGATTTCTTTAAAAAAAATAGTATTACGAATAATTTTATAAAAACTCCAGCAGTAATTATAGATTTATAAAAATCTGATATTAATTATGTAAATAGTGCAGCCACTTATATCCAAAGATGCCAGTCTACTAGGGAGGCTAGCTAATCCCCATTGCAGATGCCTGTTCAGATACATTTTTGTTTATTCAACACCCAGACAGGCCAACTGTGGTTTTGTTATGGTGAAACACACCTATTATATAGTAAATAGACTCTCCCACCTAATATAAGTAGGAGTAGTAAGAGAAACAAGGGTCAGTCGATGTCGGATGACAGTAGTCGACAGTTAGTTGAATATGAAAGTAGTCAGCGACCACAACAAGATTACTCTGCGTAATACCTATTATATCAAGTCCCTAACGTTTTGTACATCAAACCTATTTAGGACCGATTTAGTACAAATACAAGCCTCCACTGCAAAAATAACTTCACAATAGGTTTATACTACAAATATGCTGGTCGGACGTGAGTTACAGTTTTTGGGAGAGTGTGCATTATCTAGCATGATCAAGAGTCTGAACAAGGCCAGCACACTCAAATCCTCAGTCACAATGACTTGTGACTTAGTGCTAGTATAACCATCTACCTAGTTTGACTCACAAGGCTTGCTGTACTCTTGGATCATCTCCTCCAATCAAATTAATCTTAATAGCACAACCGTATAAAAACCTGACCAATAAATCTTTTCTGTACTCTTGTGGGTTACTCACCTTGTCTGACGTCACAGAAGCAACCTACCTCCTATTTTTATTGCCCTGACTGATGTATTCTTATAGACAGAATAGAATCTTTAATAACATAAAATTAAACCTGACATCTTCTATTACTGTGCTTCTCGAATTCATTATCATTTTTTTTTTTATTTCACACTATTAAAGGTTGTGCTTATTATTTACATTATTCAGATTGTTATTTTCATTTTCATATTCACAACTTTTCAGCTGTTGTACGCTCCGGCTTTCTTCAGGTGATCAGAATTTTGGACCAAACTCTTTATTTCAAGTTCCACGTGTCATGCCTCTTCCAGATGTCTCAGTTATTTTCCCTTTAATTCAACTCTCCAATATCAATCTCCAATCTAACCAATGCCTTCATCCACTGGGCCATGTGTCCCTGTGTATGAATTTCTGAAATATATAAACCTAATGTCTCAGCAATATTTTTTTACCAGAGCTCATATTGTAATTTTTCTGTTATTATTATTGCATGTTTTTTTACCAGAGCTTGTATTGCAATTCTTTGTTGTTATTTGCTTTTCTCTAGCATTCCTCATTACTGGTTCCCATATTGTATCCATTTCTGTGCTTGGTTGGTTCAGGATAATGATCATGATACTTCATCTCAGAGATATAGACAGATGTTGTTCTTGTTTTCATTATGGAAATAATACTGTCCCATACTTTCTTTACTATTGATTTTTATAACAAATTCCATGCAGGCTATCATCAAACAATTTCATGTTAACAAAAAAATAAAAGGTATCTTAGTTTCTTTCACTACTCCCCTTGGGACCATCACCTTTGGCATTTTTCAAAATAGTCTGCAAAGATTAGGATTTTCATCAGCTGCTGCTTCACTGTGATCTCCTTAATCTACGTACTCGCAATGAAAAATGATACCTTAGGTTAAAATTTTTTTAAAATGTAAAATTTTTCTTTAAACTTTTATTTCAGTTTTGATCTCAAGCTAATAGATTAAATTTAAAATTTACAATAAGCAAAATACTTTGCTCCATTTCAAAACTAATTTAAATTAACTGCAAAGAGATTTATTTTTAAATTGCTAAAATCAGCGATTTTAGCGTCATTTTTAAACATCTTTCATCACAATGTAATTCTCTTTATTAAAAATCTTTCAAAAATAAAATACACTTTTCTGAAACTTTATTTGAAGAATATTAGCTGATTTAAGGTTTAATTAATCTGATTTGAAACAAATATTACTTTTTGTTTAAAATGTCACAGATGCATTTTTTAACATAGTTGTAGGTGTATATTTAAGGTGCTAATAGGTTGAAACCTTGACTGACAGATGAAAGTTTATCCAATTTTTTTTTCTACAGAGCACATATCTGCATAAATTAATTAAGAAATATAATGTGAGAGACATTTTTATGTAATTTTTAACTACCAAGTAATCTTAAAAATTTAGGAAAATAGTCTCCATAATCTAGGTACTTTGGCTTTAAATTTACTAGTCATTGCTCTTATTTTCTGATAATGTATGGACATCTGTATTTGCAAAAATCAGCACATTTATACACACAAAAAAATTCAAAATACTTTTAAAATATTAGGGTTTACTAAATTATAGTAAGCTTTTCCATTTATGATTAGTTAATATAGTTTTTACTTAATAACAATATCACCTAATTGGTACAAATTAATAGAAAATTTAAAAGAATTAAAACTTTATAAATTATTCTAATTAAAATTTTTAAAAAGTGAAAGCAATTCTAGTAAAAACTCATTATTTATCGAAAAAGAATTTTTTCTTAATACAATAGTGTCCATAATACATTTTATTCATAAAAGTAATTAAAAGCTTTTCTAATTAAATAATGTTTATTTTATCAGAGCAGATTTTTGGTAACTGGTGTCCCTGTTTAACAAAAAAAAAAAAAAAAAAAAAAAAAAAAAATGATAATTTAAATTCTCCAAGGAGTTTTGCACATAACTAATATAAACAATAAGTGGTACAAAAATTAATTTCTTGAAATTTCATAAAATTAAATAAGTGATGGGTAACAGATAAAAAAAAAGTTTTTATCAAGATTTTCTAAAAAAAGAAACATTTCTAAAATAATTTAATTCCTTTGTGAATAAGTCATGAAAGTTTCATTAAAATCTGACAATTATTTGATTCGTAGTTTTTTAATATAAATGAAGAAATAAAAGTAATTGTGACAATGTTCTAAAAAATGAATTGCAGCTTTATAAAAGCTAAAAGATGATTGGATGATGAAAATGTCAAAAGAACTCAAACACAAAAGATTTATATTTGATTTTTTTAAATGCTATTATCTGTCAAATTTAACTTGCTTACTGGGATTAATACAAATCTCATGCATCACTGTGAGACTTAATATTATTTACATTCTTGGTAGAATTATTATTCCATTTGTTTTTCTGAGTTGAGAATTATGACATTTAAAACTGTATGTTCATATGTATATCAATGGGGTTTATCATGTCTTCCTGCAATGGTTAATTTCAGACAAAAATTGTCACATCACATTTCTGGGTTTTACTCAGAGTTGACTATCTTTATAAAACAAGACTTAACTGATAAACTTTGTGATTGAGTAAAATGCAGAATAATGCTCTACAAATACAGAATAATATAAGTTTCTGTTCATATCTGCTGTGGCTACATATAGAACTCTTTGAGTCAAGTTACTATATTCAACCAACACTTTTATCTCCTAGGCCATGTATCATAAAGGACATCAGTGTATGGCCTTTTGGGACTTATAAGACTAATATCTCAGTAAAATTCCTTTTTTTTACCAGAGCTCATATTACAATTTTGTTGTTTTTCTCTAGCACTTCATATTACTGGTTCCCATATTGTATTCATTTCTATGTTTGGCTGGCTTAGGAGATTTTTGTGGTCTAGCATCTGCACTGAATCCTTAAGTTTTCATATTTTACAGTGATGTTCTCTGTCTATTATTTCAACCTCATCCCACAGGGGGTGGTGACTTCCCTTTTCCCTCCATATGTGGTTAACTGTGCCCGATTTTTCTATTTCCACTCGTGTTAATTCTTTACAGTGTTCCTGAAATCTTATCTTAAGGGAGCAACCTGTTTCTCCTTTATATTTCTTACTACAGCTGCATGGGATGGCATACACACAGTCCTTAATCATGTTCTCCTCTATTGAGAGGTCTTACTTGGAAGAGGTATCTATGGAGTGTTGACCCACTTTTGAAGGTCATCCTGATATTATATGGACCACAGATCCCTTCACATAGGGTAAGCAGACCATGGCTGTTTTCTGAGTGTTGTTATCGTTCTGTACCATTCTATCCCAGTTTGTGGGAGTTGCTGTCATGTACCTGGGGTAGTTATTATGTTGTAGGGTACTTCTAATATTGCAGAATTAAGCAATGAGATTTTGATGTCACTAGTTCACAGAAAGAAAATCACAACACCTTCTAGGCAAAATAGTAAAGGAAAGTGAGCAAAAAAGGTTAGCCATCAACTTTAAGAAGACAGCATGGTTGTCAGCAAGAGAAAATGTCCATGATGAAAACTATGTATTAAAGATGTCAACGTCAAACAAGTACAGAAATTTAAATATGTGGAAAGCATTTTAACAGAGGATAGAGAATTCGACACCAAAGTCTGAACATGCATCAAATTAGTTAAAGATACCTTCCAAAAGCCAAGCAGAGTAGTAAGAAATAGGAAAATTTCATTAGAAGCAAAGAAATGATTGCTGAATTGCTATGTGATGTCAATCCTCTTATATGACAGTGAATGCTGGACAATCTCTGCACAGATGAAGAGGAAGCTGAAGGCAATAGAAGTGTGGTTCTAAAGTAGGATACTGAGAATTCTATGGAAAGAACACATTAGCAACGAGGAAGTATTAAAGAAAATAACAACAAAGAAAGGGCTGTTTCTTTCTGATTCTGAGTATAACGGAATCAGAAAGAGACAGTGGAATGTTCTTGGACATCTAAAGAGGTTGGAGGGCTTGGGAAACTTAACTCACATAGGGCATGTTAAGGAGAAGAGAGATAGCGGAAGGCAATGCCTCATTTACCTGACAAGCTTGTGTTTCACCTTAAACAAGTCAATAAAGTCACTAAGATGCAATAGTGGTTTTCTAAGTGTAGCTTAGATCTCACACAAGGCAGAAAGTGCAGGGGCACCCAGTGAGAATCTAACTAACTACTCAGTCATAACTGATCTAATGAAAGAAGCTTGGTAACCATTACACCATGTTGAAGTTCCCACCACAAAGATGCAATGAGTTACAAAGTCTGAAAGAATATAAGATAAACAAAAAAAAAATTGTGTGAATGGATGGTGAAATGGGGTGGGGGTGGGGGGCTTGGTAAAGGAAGAAATGCTGCTAAGGGCCACAAAGTACTGGAAGTTGTTGAGAGCCAGAATTGGCCACATCCTGAAGGTTGATGGAACATAGAAGAATTTTGTAAGTTGAGTTCACTAAAGGTCAATGTGCTCTCATGTCTTTAATTTTTCTGTTAATTTCTTATTATAAACAGGTATTTAGCTTATGATATTTTCAAAGGAGTAAAGGAAGCCTTAGGCAAAAAAATTCTTTGTCTGGAGCTAGAAGTTTTCATTGATTCAGCTGTCATACATTCAAACACAGTTAAAACTAAAAAGAGAAAAAAAATATGATTGAATTCGCGCACCAATGTCTATTACATTTATAAAACTGAATCAAATCTATGAAAGAAAGTTTTATTAAATCTCAATTACCGACATTTTTTCTTAATTAAATCTATTAATTATATAGAGAACCAGTGTTATCAGATTGGGCTACAACTAGGAAATTGAAAGCCCACAACTACTAAAATTTGAAATAATTTTTTTGCACAAGTTAGTCCTGCTTCTTTTAAAAAATAGCTCCAAAAGTTGTGAAATTAAAAACTTAATAGGTCTGGGCTTTCAAAAATAATCCAAGCTGTTCATCTTATATTATTCTTTGTTATTATTTTTCAAATGTAGCTCCAAATGTCACAAGTAGTGAAATTCAAAATTTAATAGGGCTGTGCTTTCAAAAATAACCCAATGTGGCCAAAACATTGTTGATTTATTTAAGATGGAATGATCTACTATGTCAGGTTTCCAATTTATGTTTAGGTATGTTGTATTTATTTTCAATGTTTCTTTTTGAATTGTTATTTATATTGCATAATTAGGTTACAATAAAATTTATATTTTTATGAATACTACCTTATAAAGTTAGAGATATAGCTGAGTGGGAGACATATCATAGATTCAAGGAGGGGGATGAGACCCTTGTAACTGCCCTTTTGCTGATTTTCAATGACTAACAGAGACTGAAATATGAAACTTAAACATATTTCAGATAGAGAATTGAAAATCTAATATATAAAACCAATGATGTTGGTAGTTTTCTTGAAATGTGGATTCTTCTTCACATGAGGAAGTAAGAGACTATTTCTTTTCCCTTTTGGGTGGGTGCTTATATATCACCTGTTATATCACGGAATCATTGAACCAAATTCAAATTCCAGCTGAGATCATCTGTGTTTGCCTTGGAATAGGTATGAATCCATCTTTTCTGCCCCCAGGTATAGGTAAATTAGCATGGTAGACTGGGCTTGCTAAGTTTTATGTTCAACTAGTCTAAGAGAAAGAAAATCAGAATTCAAAACTGTGGAGAAGGCACATGTATGAATATAGCTAAGGAGAGTTTACAGATATCAGAAAAGGAAGTTGTGGAAAGCTATAATAATCTATGTTATGATAGGGATGTGGCAATTGAAGAGAGATATCTTTAATGAAATGTCATAGTGTAAGATGCTCCATATTTTTAGGGAAAGCATGCCACTGTTCAAAAACTAATTGCTGCGAGTTTTAAGGATTTTTCAGTACAGAATTTTTAGAAAGAGATAAAAAAGAAGACAACTTCAAAGAGGTCAGGTTAGGATAGATACTGGAAAGAAAGGACAGAAAAAAAAAAAAAAAAGAAACTGGAGGTGGAAAAAAAACAGCAGAAATAAGTATTTCAACTATCATCTTTGAACAGTTAAATTTCTCATAACATCAAGCAAGTGCTTGTTTATGAAATAAAAAAAATGTCAACAGCGACCTCAGGCAAAATATATAAATAAAAATATACAATGTCTTCTTATTTGCATGTACAGAGGGACATATGCAATTATTCATATACTAATATATAAAGACATATTTTCTATAAAATATATGTTTAAAAATATAAGACATCTAATACAGATATATATACACAAAGATATTAAATATATATATAGATATATATACATAGACATATATATATATATATATATACACACACATATATGTATATATACACATATTTTAAGTAGAGAGGAGAATAAAAGAACAAGAATTAAGATGACAGAAAATTACAATATATATATATATATATATATATATATATATATATTATAGCAATATTTATGTTTTTTTTCAGGTAGGCTTGAAATCCATTAATTTCTTAAAAATTTGGATGGACACATCATCTCTTACTGAATTTGAAATGCTGCAAGTTATACTAATTGATTGAAAAGAGTGGAATGCATGTGATACATGATTGACCAATGAAAATCAAATAACACAAAAGTAAAAATAGCAGAATTTTTCTTTTTCTCCATATCTCGTTCTCTGATGAAGTTTAATAAAAGCGAAACATGTTAGATTGATAAAATTTCCTATTTGTTCTTTGTCTTATCATTCTGTTGGATTCCAATCCATATTTGATCCTAATATATGGATATTGTGGTCAAGTCCCAGTGGCAACAATTTGTTTCATGCTTAAACACAATTTTCAGGCCCGAAGATTACATTTAAGGATGAAACAGACTGTCACCGCTGAGTGTTGATCTCAAAGTGCACATATTTATATTTATATACACTCTATTTCTGATATTGAACACTTTAATCCATAAATGTAGCATACATTTAAACTATATATTCATCAGGCATGTGCTGTCAGTAATTACTCAGGGTAGGCAGCTTGTGACCTTTATGTAGTATATCTACTAAAAATGAAATATTTTGCATTTCATATGTAATAATCAGAGTAACCTTCATAATTTTGTTGGATTTGAGTGCATATTGTGCCACTGAAAGAAAATGTAGCTGCTGGTCTATTTTATTCAGGGTAGATACTAACTATACAGACATACATATATATTTGTGTATTTAGGCAGCGAATTCTCTTTTAGACATGTTTAACTGAATAAATTACAAACATTATGTCTGCTTATTTTTATCATAATCCTTTCATATTCACAAATATTTTTCTATATATTACAATTAAATAAGGCAAGAAATGCACTGTAACAGTGAGAATTACTTTTATTTCTCCTGATGATAACCTCAGAAAAAGATGGCAAGTACTTGGGAAATAAAAGTGATTCCCACTGTTACAGTGCATTTCTTGCCTTATTTAATTGTAATATATGGAAAAATATTTGTGAATATGAAAGGATTATGATCAAAATAAGCAGACATAATGTTTGTAATTTATTCAATCTGACATGCCTATATATATATATATATATATATATATGTATATATATGTATATATACACACATACATACATACATACATTGAGAAGAATTTATGTCTGTTTGCTATATACAACTGAACTTCTTCATGTAAGGCCCATAAATTTGGTATGCATACTTATTGGACCCAAAGGAAGGTTTTAAAATGGAAATAATTTTCCTTTTTCATAGAGAAATGAGTTTGTCTGCCTATTTCCTGTTCTATGGATTTAATCCAACATGTCATAAAATTAACCAACCAATGAATCCTTTTTTAACCATTGGGTGTAAGATTATAATTTCTCTTTTATTGCTAATGTCTGGACAAGAAAATATTTGTGGCTTTCACAGAACAATTTTTCCATGAAATATATTTTCTACTTTTCTCAGTATTTTTTCACTAAAAAGTTACCAGATACAAATGGAATTAATTTTTTTCTTTTAGGCTAGAAATTTGCAAAGATCATAAAGAACACTGTCCCTATTTGTGAGGAGTGGCATTGCTGAGAATGAACGCTGCACTTCTGTCAAAGATTGGAGTATTTGTGTGCTTTGCATTGGATCAAAGCTTCACATCATAGATCAGTGTCATATTTGTGCATGATTTAGTATTTTCAAGTTTATGTTAATATGCTGTTCTACCGTGAATAATGACAATGAAACATTTTTATTTGATGACAAAGACTATAAAATAGACCTTTCTTAATTATATATTTCATTTGGTATAATAAATTATGTGGGACTACTTTTCATGGCTAAGGTATTATATTATTTTCATTAAAAACATGGCATACCAAGTTTTGATCACTTACCCAACATAATGCTGTGCCTCGGACACAATGTAATATTTGGATATTTATTTTAGGTGAATATCTTATCTGCCAGTAAATACATCAACTGCCAATATTTATCCCCTGTGAAAATGATTTATTACAAAATTATTGTCTTCATTAAGTAATAACAGAATTCTCCATGTTTCAAATACAATATGTTCTATCAAGTATTTTCTTTGTTTAATCATTTCACCCCAATCAAGGCAATAATGCACTGAGTGTGAAAGAGTATGAGAAAAAGAAAAAGATTAAGAAATTAAAAAAAAAAACAGGAATTAAAAGACAAGATAATGATTGGCATTGCATTTATGTTTTTGAAGATCAAAGTTGACTGGAAAGCAAGAATTCAGAAGAGAGTTCCATGAGTAAGAAGTGTGATAGAAGAAACTGTTAGCATAGAACTTATGGTTTACATCTAGCCATTTCAACTGTAAAATGAGACCTAGTTGCCAATCTAGTCAGTCAGCTAAGTATCATACTTGGATGAACATGTCTTGTTTGGTTCATGACTTTCCCACAGTAGGCTGTAGACTGGTTTCCAACCAAGGCTATAGCACCCAGTCTGTCCTGCAATCCAGCCCATAGGTGGGAGGAGAAGAGATGGATTCATACCTTAGTCAAGGGTATTTGCATGTAAGTGAATGTAACAAACACAACTGGAATTTGAACTCGGCTGTTAGATTCTTCTTTCCAAGTTAATATCCACTACATCACAACACACAGCACTGTGCTTAAATTCATAAATTCAAGGTGTCAAAGATGAAAGTTCATTTAAATAATATTTTACTGCAGCTTATACATTCAAATATGTTTTAGTAGGCATACCAATTCTTTTAAATAGTATAAATTTTCATCTATTGGCCTGTTCACTTGAGTCTTAATAAAGAAAATGTGTCCTCTGGCATGGTTAAAACCTGTGTTTCCTTTATAAGTTTGAAACCTGCCAAAGGGATTATTTTCTTTATTAAGACCCTTGAATACACAGCAGATATAAATTCACACTGTTTAAAAAAAAAAGGATGCCTACATAAACATGTGTATCCATGAAATATAACCCTTTAAGTAATAAGAAATAATATTGGATTATATTCTTATAGTCTATACCCAGCAGCTGAAGGTTGCTTTATGCATGTAACTCCAAGTTGTACTATCGGTGAGGGCTATGAATATATATATATATATATATATATATATATATATATTATTATTACAATAAACATTATTTTTAATGGGCACAGGAGAGTGACTTGTTGCATCTTCTTGGGCTAATGTACTTGGCTGACATGAAGTGGAAAGACTATACTGAATCCATTGCTAGGTCTGCTGCTAGGAAAATTAATTCACTGTGTTGTGCAAGACAATTTTTCTCTCCAGAATCTATTTTACATATTTATAAGTCCACCATTCATCCATGCTTAGAATATTGCTGCCACTAATGGTCCAGTTCTCCTGTTATTTAACTAGAGCTTCTTGAAGAAGAATCAGCATTATTGTTGGACTTGATCTGGCGTGTCGGCTTCAGTCACTTTCCCACTGATGTAGGGCTGCCTCCCTTTGCTTTTTCTATAAATACTTTCATGGTAATTGTTTGGGTAAGCTCTTCACTATGGTGCCTAGACTCTGAATTTAAGTGCAGTACTGAAGTGGCAATGAGGTCTCACTAGATGTAACTGTAAATTCTATGCTAACAGTTTCTTTTCTCACACTTCTCACTTGTGGAACTTCCTTCTGACTCCATCCTTTCTAGCCAATTTTAAACTGCAAAAGTTTAAATGCAATGTCAATCGCTATCAATTGTCCACCTGATTAATCTTCTTTTATTCTTGCTCCTTTGCAATGTTTCAGTTTCTAACTCTTCTACACCCAGTAAGACCTTGTGTTTCAGTGGCTTTATTGCCTTGCATAAGGTGAACATGATTAAAAAAATATTTTTGAGTAGATATACCTGATTTTAAAAAGTTAAATTAATGTCTAAAGTTTTAATTGAAAGTCTTAATAAAGATAAAGTGCCCCTTGTCAGGAAACAAATCTGTATTTCCTTCTTAATCAGGGAAACTGCATTTGAGCCAAGCATGCTTTACCATTAAGCTACATGGAGCTTTCATAGCTTATAACCGCTAAATCTATTTTCGTACCTGAAATGTGAATTTTAATTAATTGATGAAGTTTTTTGAAGTTGACATTATTTTGTATTACTATAAATGATATATTTAATGAATAGACATCCTTCTGTTGGGAGGCACATTATTTTCATTCAGAATTTCAGTCTGTAGGCTGACAGACATTCATTTCAAAATTTAAAAAATTAGTTGTCTCTTCAATTATGTGTACCCACTAAATATAATGTTTATAGTAATAATAAATACTGTATATACTCATATATAAGCCAACTTCATGTATAGTGCGGCCCCAGAAATTTTTGTGTGAAAAACTTGATTTTTTGATAATGCAACCCCAGCTTTTGAATCAATAGTAGTAGGTCTACTGGAGTCAAATATCACAGTATTGGGATTCATCCTGAACATATTTCATAGCAACGAATGTTCTTCATTCATTTTAGGACAAAGCTAACCTAAAATGGTGAGAAAAAATTTGACAGAGATTTAGATGCCGTACTTTTATTTTTGTTTACACCTGATTTTTACCCTCTTCAAAAAATTACTTGTGTATAGTGTGATTTTTAAAAGGTAAGCTTAATGCAGCGATCAATTTAGAGTTCATCTGTAGTTTAGTGTTGCCTACTGCAAAAAGAAATCTCTGCCAACAGAGGAGCAGATTGCATTCAAGAGCCAAGGCTGCAGCAAGGAAAAGAAAATCCATGCAAATGAAAACCCAGATCATTGGTCAGCCAGGAGAGCTTCCAATGTTGAGAATATGCAAAGATTTAGGGACAATCAAACTCCTGAACAAGCCAAAGGCCAAATCAAGAGCCCTTCGCAGGAGCTAGCTCAAATCGAATCACAAAAACTAACACTATACTTGAGTATATACAGTAATGTTGAATTAAAAAATTCATTAGTTTTCCATATATATATATATATATATATATATATATATATATATTCCATTGAGAAGTGGGAAGACATCACCAATGATTGCTCACATTGGAAACATGATTTACACTGAAGGTTAGAGCAAGAAGTGGAGAAACAGAGGCTTGCTGCTGGGGAGAAATATGCTCAATGGAAAGAAAACATATGGTGACATCGGGGTAGAGCGTCTTCACATGCATTCACTGCAGTTGTGACTGTCACTCCCATGTGAACTTGTAAAGTTATAACAGATTCTGTGTCACCATCAGCAGCTGAGGAATAACTTTGGGCACAGATCCATGGTCTGTTGAGACAGATGGATGCCATATATATATATATATATATATATATATATGTGTGTGTGTGTGTGTGTGTGTACAGGATGCGATGGATAAATTGTTATCTAAATTATGCAAAAATGAAAATAACACTGACATTTCATTTTAACAGTTATATTTAGCAAAATTACACAAAAATATCTTCAAATACTAATGAGTAGATTTATTTGATAAAAATCGCCATTGGATTCAACTACAGCCTCCAGACAAATTCAGAATTTCTTGCAACTCTTCTAGACAGTCTCCTTGATTAAGTTGGTGAATGATGCCATAATCCTCCCCTTCAGTTCATCTTTGGTATTACAAGGAGTTTTGTTGGTCTCTCACTCAACTGCACCCTACACATATTAATCAAGGGGACTGCAGTCTGGGGAGTTATGTGGCCAAATGTAAGGGATGATGTTGTTGCAGAAATTGTCTGACAGACATCACTGGGTTCTCCTGCTTGTGTAGCATGGTGCAAAATCCCGTTGCCAGACATAGGGTCTTACAGCAGCCATCCTCTCGACCAAGGGCAGCACTACTTCTTCAAGGCACTTGATGTAAGACTGTGTTGTCTCTGAAGCTGTCACCAACAAATTTGGGAGTTCTTTTCTTATCAGAATAATCAGAGTGAGTTTCTCCTTCATAATTAGTCTTATCTAACTCTTTCACAATCCTTTGCACTGTCCTCAGATTGACACCCAAACACTCTGAAACATTCATATTGAAGCCTCCGGTACGAATTCCATGCAGTACAGCATGCCATTTCCAAATTTTTGGTGGAGTGAATTGTATGATGGTGTTATTCTTCTCACAGAGGGTGCACAATTGACCCTACTATACTGTGGAGTCAACAAAATCAAAAACAAACGGCATACATGCACAAAATTGAAAATATAAAATGGCAACAATTTACCCATCACACCCTGTATATAATGTGCATATAAGTGCATGTCCTTAATTGATATTATCAGCGTGAAAAATGCACACTTATCAGTACTTCTACACTGAAAACTCATGTTTCTAAATAGCCACATCAGTCCTATTAATTCATCAACATTTTTTTTAATCATTTCATCACAGTCAAGGTGATAATACCACTAAGATACTGGGAGTGAAAGATAATGAGAAGATAATGATAAGAAGAAAGGCCAATAAAAGAACAGGTCCAGGAATAGAGAAGATGGCGATTGGTATTGTTTTTTAAATTTTTGAAGATTGCAGGTGGCAGGGAAGCAAGAAACTAGAAGAGAGTTCCACAGATGAGAAGTGCAAGAAAAGAAACTATTGGAATAGAAATTACAGTTACATCTATGATGAGAACTAGTTGCCAATCTCATAATACATTTAAATTCATGCAGCCAGCATACCAAGGAGGTCAGTTCATTAGAACACCTGCCATGAAAATACCTATAGGGAAGACACATCATAGTGGTAGGAAAGTGACTGAAGTCAAGATGCCAGGTTAGGACCAATAACATTACAGACCTATCTATTTGAGAATCTCGAGATATATAGCAGGAGCACCAGACCCAATATGGCAGTGATATGCAATGCATGAATGAATGATAGGTTTATAAATGTGCCATATGGATTCTGATGAGAACATTTGTCTGGAACAATGCAATAAATCAACTTTCCTAGCAGCACACCTAGCAACTGATTCAATATAACCATTCCATGTCAGCGGAAAATGTGAGACCAAGAAAGTACACTGAGTTGCTGGAGATCAGCATCAGATAGGTTGATGTAAGTTAAAAAATATTGAAAAAATATTTTTTAAGAAAAAGAGGTTATAAATTTCAACCTAAAATGATGCTAACTCTTTGTTCAATGAATATTGCATAAAAATAGTTAATTTCTCTGTTACCGTATTTCTCCATCAACAGTATATGATGCATTTTTAGTATTTTGTTTTTTACAACATATCATCATATGGGCATGCTTTATTGGATCCTGCTTATAAATACTTTCAGCTATGAATATATTTCTCATAGATTTATGTGTACAAACATATTTTTTCTAATATGTGTGTGTGTATTGAATATGTATCAGTGTATGTCTTCTATCATATATATTACTCAGACATATACATATACACAAATATATTCTTATGTATGTGTACATATATATATATATTGTATAAGTATCAATGTATATCTTCTTTCACACATATATATATATATATATATATATATATATATATATATATTAATAATGTGCATTCATACAAACACGTGTGTGTGTATTGAGTATGTATCAGAGTATGTCTTCTTTCATACTCAGACATATACATACACACATATATGCATGTGTGTATGTGTGAACACATGCATGCATATAGTATGTTTTCTTTCTCATATATATCATATATTATGTTGGTGCAAAAATAATGTCGTTTTCTCACATATGTTACTATGTGAGAAAACGACATTATTTTTGCATCAACCTAATATTGTGCATTCACATAAACGTGTATATGTGTGTATTGAATATGTATCGATGTAGGTCTTCTTACATATTACTCAGACATATACATATACATACATATGTACATATATGTGCATATATATTGAATGTCTATAAATATGTCTTTTTCTCTCATATATATTACTAATGTGCATTCATACAAACGTGTGTGTATATGTATTGAGTTTGTCTCAGAGTATGTCTATTTTCATATATATTACTCATGCACACACACTTGTATGTGTTTAGACTATGTATCAATGTATGTCTTCTTTCTCTCATATATATTACACATGCACATTTATATATATATATGTGCGTGTTTGTGTGTGCTCCTTTGCTTCCTTTATTATTGAAGGGTGGGAAATGTAATCAGTGTAAAGCAAACAGACTTAGAATACTGTTTTCCCTTTTATATTAACCGTTTCTTGGTTGACAGACAAAACGCTGTTCCTTTCTTTGAAGTCTTTCCATTAAATTTTTATCCGTCCATCGAAAGGAAGGCTTAGGGTTCAATATTTATTATGCAAAGAAACATAAATAGGTAAGTTTCTATTTTTTATTGGATGTACATAATGTGAAAGGGACAGAATAAATTATTTACTTGGCATATGTAAATGAGGGATGTATGAGTAATGCAAAGGGTATTGGCACAAAAAGTGAAACCAACAAGCCAAGTTCAAATTCCAGGCTGGTCAGTTGCTTTCACTTTTGGACAAATGTCTTGTGAAATACAAAGAACCATCTCTTCTTCCTACTTCCAGCTATGGGCAAATAGCAAGATAGACAAGATTCTATAACCTTAGGTAGTCACCAGTCTTAAGAAGAAAAACTCTATTTTAAAAAGTGGAGGAGGTAATGGGAAATCACTCCCCTTTCTTTCCCAAGAATGTATGATAATTCACTGATAATAAAGGAATGTAATCTGTTTGATAAAGAACTATTTGATCTGTTCGGTAAGTTGATATATTTTGGAAGGATATTAAACTAATCCAGAACTTATACAGAAAGCAAACCACCTGCATAAAGAGAGAAAATGAATTTAGGAAATATACAAAAATACAAAGGATGTGTCTCCTCACCGGACTTATTCAACCATTACAGTGATGTGATTCAGAGAGAATTAGTACCAGGATTGATTATTGGCAGCCACAATCTTAACAGCATAAGATATACAACTGATATAGTGCTGATAGTGGACATAAAAAGGAAAATACAGAAATTGTTACAGAAGGTAGTAAAGGAAAGCAAGAAGAAAGGACATTGTAAAAAGAGAGAATGTTTGGTTGTCAGTAAAAGGAAGAGACCAACATATAAATTACAAATTGGAGATGCCAAAATCAAGCAAATACAAAATATTAAATAGGTCCTTGATAAACTCCAAAGAATAATCAGTAATATTATTGGTTCTGATCTGGTGTGTCAGATTTAGTCACTTTTTCATCACCATAAATTTGCCTCCTTTTGCTTTTTCTGTAAATACTTGTTGGAAATTGTTCAGATGATGTCTTAGCTATGGCACCTGGACTTTATACATTTAAGTGCAGTACTAGACTGACAATAAGATCTCATCAATTTAAAGTCGAGTTGGATAGATGGAATTATAAGTTCTATGCTAATAGTTTCTTTTCACACTTCTCACTTGTGGAACTCACTTCTGACTCCATGATTTCTAGCCAAATTTAATTATACAAAAATTTAAATGCAATGTCAATCACTGTCTACTCTCTTCCTGGCTGCTTAGTAAAGTTTTTTTTTCTAATTCTTCGACATCCAGTAACTCCTTGTATCCTAGTGGCTTTACTGCTTTGCTTGGTATGAACACAAAAACAAAATAGGAATTGTTTTAACAGGGGATGAAAAATGTGACACTAAAATCAAAATGTTCATTAGGATAGCAAAAGGTTCCTTCCAAAAGTTAAGCAAAGTATTAAGAGACAGGAAAATCTCATTAAAAGCAAAACAAAAAAAAGAATACTTAACTGTTATGTAATATTGGTCCTCCTATTTTGCAGTGAATGCTGGACAATCGCTTTGAAAACGAAGATGAAACTGGAGGCAACAGAAATGTGCTTTTACAGAAGGATGCTGAGATTACTATGGACTGAACTAGAGAAAATGAAAAAAAGGACATGTATACTTATTAGAAATACACAATTGAAATTTCTAGGCTAAATAATGAGGAAAGAGGCCTTAGAAAATTTGACATTCACAGGGCATACTGAAGATGAAAAGCTTAGAGGAAAACAGCACATAACCTACCTAACAAGTTTGTGTAAATGGTTGGCAGAACATGGATTAGGAGAGATAGCAGAAGTTAAAATTTACTAAGAGCTAGAAAGAACAGGAAATTGTGGAGAGCCATGATCACCAACATTTTGAAGTATCAAGATACATAGGAGAAGATTCTGGGGAGTGTTATGATCACTAAATGGACATGGCATTAAAACGGTATATGTAAATGAGGTATCATTTTTTTCTATATCAATTCACCCAAAACTAGGCAATAATACCACTATGATGTGTGTGGGGGGGAAGGGCACTGGAAGTGAAAGTGGGGAGAGGACAATAAAGAACACGATTCAGGAAGAAAAAAGATGGTAACTGATGTGTGATTTAAATTTTTGAAGACCATAGGTGGCAAGAAAACAAGAAATTGAGAAGTGAGAAAAAAGAAACTGTTAGAATAGAAGAAATGGTAACTAGTTCAACAGTAAAAAAAGTGAGACCTAGTTGCCAATCTAGTAACATATTTAAATTCATGCAGTTGAGGCACCAAGGAGGAAAACTCATCAGAACAATTGCCATGAAAATTCTTGTTGAGAAAGTGACTGATATAGAGATACCAGATCTGAATCAATTTTGTTACAGATCCTTCTTTGAATTTTGTCAACAACCTCAAGATATACAGCAAGAGCACCAGATCATATATGGCAGCAGCCCAGTGCTTGCTACAACCCCACCTCCCTGCTGAACACCCAACCCTTATTGACAGGGCTGGACATTGCTTTGTGACCCTTGCTATCTTATCAACATTTGCTTCTTTTTTTTTTCTTTTTTTTTTACCTACATTTATATATGTTACAAATTAAACTAAGCACAACTGACTATTAAAGGATAAAAATTTTGTGAATATCTGTGAATTTGTTTTTGCTCATGCTAAGACTTATGAAAACAATATATAAAATTCACTATTTTTTATTCATAATGTTGAATATGTTAAAATTATTCAACATTTTAACAAGAAAAATCTCAAGTCAATGTTAAATTTGCTGCAAAACATTGTTGATTTATTTAAGATGAAATGATCTTTCATAATATGTCACTAATTTGTATTTAGATACATTGTATTTACTTTCAATTTTCATAGTTGATTTGTTTACCTATATTGCATATGATTGATTATTGCACATAATTATGCTATAATAATATTTGTATTTTATATGAATACTACCTTTGAAAATTGAGATGTAGGAAAGTGTGGATAAACAGATTCAAGTTCTTTTATATAACATCAATTGTAAGAATACAGAATGCATGGCTCTTAGCAAGAGAGACACCTTAAGATGTGAGTGATGAATTAAAGACATGGCTGCTGCATACTACCCCTGAGCACTCCAGACTGGAGGAAGGAGCTGTCTTAACATTTACGTTTTTCTACTTACATTTATATACATTACAAATTAAACTAAGCACAAATGATTATTAAAAGATGAAAAATCTTTGTGGATTTTGATGTCATTCTAGGTTCTTTTTGGGTTTTTTAAATCCATGAATTTGTTTTGCTTGAGTGTCAAAAAAACACTATATAAAATTCACTATTTTTTAAAATTATGCAACTTCTTAACAAGAAAAATCTTGAGTTGAAGTTAAAAATTGCCCCAAAACATTGTTAGCATTGTTGATTTAAGACAGAATGATCTATTATGACATGTCTCTAATTTGTATTTAGATGCATTGGGTTTATTTTTAATTTTTTTTGTTGAATTGTTCACCTATATTGCATATGATAATTATTTTGATTGTTTTTTCATTCCTTAGTTAGCATATACATTATGCCCTTTAAATACCTCATAAACAATGGACTATTCCAGAAAAGATGTATCAGAGACATAGCTTGGTTTCAGTAAGAAAAACAAAAAAGAAAGAAGGAAAGAAGCAGAAGAGAGAGGAGGCAAGAACACTTACACATTTGCTTCAGTGAAAAGGAAAAATTTGTCAATTTTAAATCTTTTCATTTATTCTCTCTTCTTTAAATAATGACCTGCATTATTACTTATGGTTGTTATTGCAATATTTTGTGAAAAGTTGTTAAGCTTAAATATTTAATGATGTAATGGAGGAATTTTCACAGGTACTTTATGGTCAGAGAAAAAGAGTGTATACAATCATTAACTTAAGAATTATGGTTTATCAGAAAATTCAAATATCAAAACCGTGAAATTTCTACAAATACAAGTAATAAATTAGTAATTTGGTTCAGTATTCCTGAGATTTCTCTTTTAATTACTCTTAAGAGAACTGAACCAAGAAATCAAAGCTTTATTATTTGCCTAGCATAAAAGCCACCCTATCAGGTGACATTTGAGCTAGATCCTACAAACGGCTCTTGATTGGGCCTTTGGCTTGTTCAGGAGTTTGATTGTCCCTAAGTCTTTGCATATTCTCAACATTGGAAGCTCTCCTGGCTGACCAATGATCTGAGTTTTCATTTGCATGGATTTTCTTTTCCTTGCTGCAGCCTTGGCTCTTGAATGCAATCTGCTCCTCTGTTGGCAGAGATTTCTTTTTGCAATAGGCAAAAATAAACTCCAGAAGTATGCAATAGGCAAAAATAAACTACAGAAGAACTCTAAATTGATCGCTGCATTAAGCTTACCTTTTAAAATTTCAACAATAATTCTTCTGCTGCTAGTTATTTTAAAGACAATTTGACATACATAGACCCTTACTTTCTGTACAAACAATTATTTTTATTTCATGGTTGATTTTTGCTGCATTTTGCAATTAATTTTGATTATTCCCAAATTTATTTCCAAGTTATAAAAATTATTAAAAAAAAATTTTTGATGCAAAAAATCACTTAAAAATCACCAAAAACAATTCCAGTAATGAAAACTTGAGAATTCAAAATTTCTGTAACATGAGCTATTGAAAGTTAGAGAGTTGTGTCCCTTTAATTGAAAACGTGTGACACAGTGACTCACTGACATTTGCATATATTATATAGATTATTAAAATGAATACTTACATTGTATTTTATAAAAATCATAATTGGTTTCTTGCTTGTATATCCTTACGATTATAATATCTACAGTTGTTACAGTATATGTTAGTTATCATATAAACTCATGTATCATGTGACTTTCGAAGACCTACTTTTCAAGTTAATTTTAAGGGAGTCAGATCATACATGAGATATAAAATTAGCATATGTACTGTTGGCTCTGGCTCTGCAGTTGACCAAGCTATATATCCATTTACTGTAATTAAAAACTACAGCTCTATTAATTGCATGTTACATTAGTATATACGGTAAGTGTTAAAAATTTAGTAGCAGTTTGAAAGAACTGTTGACCTCTTCAGTTCAAAATGAAAGACAAAATTGTGTGTAAGGAAAATGCACTGAAGTTTTTGAGGATAACAGGGGCAATAAATTAAATACCTTATCAGATCTGATGACCAGAAACTAGAAAGTGTTTGTTTTTATTGCTTGGACGAGCACTTCACTATGGTACTAGACTTTATAAATTTACGAGCAGTACTAGACTGGCATTGAGGTCTCATGAATTAACAGTCAAGTTGGCTAGATCTAAACAGTTTCTTTTCTTGCACTTCTTGCTTGTGGAACACTCTTCCAACTCCATGCTCTTTAGTAAATTTTAATGTAAAAAAATTTAAATGCAATGTCAATTGCTATCTACAGTCCTCCTGATTAGCCTTCCATTGTTCTCACTCCTTAGTAACTCCTTAGTAATGGTTCTGTTTTCTAATTCCATTAATCTCTTGTGTCTTAGTGGCTTTACTGGCTTGCTTGGAATGAACTTGATTAATATATATATGTGTGAGTGTGTGTGTGTCTGCATGTGTATTAGAGCTGTTGGATTTTAAATCAGTCTACTTAAAACCAGAAATTTTTTTTTTTTGCAATAGCTCTTGATAATTTGTGATGTGTGCTGTTTTCCCAGATACTATGAGTGCATTAAGGTGCCTGTTTGTCTATCATCTTATCCTCAAAAATTCTAATACATTTTCCTTACATAGTCATTTATTAAGTTTTTCCACTTTATCTCATCATCTCCACTCTTTGTTTTGGATACTATTATACATCCTACAAACACATATCTTTTGTTTATTTAGGCAACAAATGTTCTTTAAAGACAATACTATTGAAAATGATAGATATTTTATATTGAATGATTGTCTTTTCCGAAGTTTGAATAATCCTTCTCAAACAAGAGGGAAATTCTGTTAAAAATTATTCAAAGTTCATTTCTAAAATTTTATTAAACTAACAAATTTATCGCTGCTTACCCTGATCATAGGTTAAGAAAGTCAAAAGTTTGAACTATATTACTTTTACATTCCAAAATATACATTGGATAATTCTTGATGGAATTCCCTCCTTGTTTGAGAAGGAGTATTCATAATTCCGAAAAGATGAACGTTAAAATTAATCAACATAAAATATCTGTCATTTTCAGTATATATAAATATATAATATTTCTGAGGACACCTGTCTGTGAAAGTGGATAGCCAATCTTTGTTACAGACAGCAGCTCAGGCAGATTTGTGTTTCTTCAACACCCACATAGTCCAACTGTAGATTATACAGCAGCTATGCTGAGCTGGATTTAGCTAGAGTTTCTGGAAGAGATTCCATAATCTGTCATGACCAGACATTTTAAAAAATCCCTTGGTCACATTGGCTTACAGTTCTGTCAATTGAACTTCACACACAAAACTTGGGTTATGGCTTTTAGGCACTTTTCAAACATGCTGCATGCTGACATCACCTCACCAGGGTGATAATATCAAGAAGTCATCTTCCCAACAAATGATGATTATAAGCAAATATTATAATCACTCAACCATGCATCCATTTTGGTATCTGTTGCTTCTCTGATTGCAAAATTATCAAATTTCAAGTCTAAATTGTTTTCCCATTTACAATACTACATTTATTAGAAATATATACTGATGTATAAGCCTGTTTTATGTATAGTGCAACCCCTGAATTTTTTGTGAAAAACTTGATTTTTTCATATAGCTTGTGTATAATGTGACCCCACCTGCTAAGCAATACTCGTAGGCTTACCATAGTCAAATATTGTAGTACTGGGCATCATCCTGGACATATTTTATAGTAAATAGTCTTCATTCTTTTTTGTACAAAGCTACTCCAAAATGGTGAAGAAAACCACTTACTGTAAAGTATCATATATGAAGATTTAGATACTGTACTTTTGTTTTTGTTCATGCCTGATTTTTAACCTCTTCAAAAAATTACCTCTATAAAGTGCAACCCCCTATTTTTGCATAAAAAAACTGATCATAAAAACTTGCTGATGTTATATTAAGCATTTGGTTGCAATAAAAAGGAATAACAAGGATTAGAAATTGAACAACATTTATTGTTAATATACACTATGTCATAGAAATATTGCAAAATAGGTGGAATGTCCATTTCTGTTGTATTATCAGGTTGCTGATCAGGGCTAAGAGAAAAGCAGGGAGCTGAACCATAGGAGTAGAGGTTTATCCGTTGTTTCCTGATTAGGATTGGGTTTCTGGTTCCTTTTAAATTCTACTTCAACTCTATACTTCTAAAATGTATACTACTCTGGAATGTATACAACAGGATGCCGGGTAAGAAAGTGGCAAATTTATTCTATAAGAAAATACACCTGCTCTAACTGGTCCATCTCAGTGGCCCTTTAAAAGCCCAGATCTGAATGTTATGGATTACTGCATCTGAAATATACTACTAACTCACTTGCAAACAAATGTTATAACATTGTCAATATTGATTCATTAAAGAGGAACTTAACTGACACTTGGAATGAAATTCCTCTTGACACTCTCTGCAATACAACTTTGTGTTGAAGATTCAGGAAAACATTTCAAACATCTATGATGATCGTTCAGTTTGTGCATGAATCATGATAGCTAAATAAATTCCTTTCAGAATTTAATGCTTTTTTTACTGGAAACCCTGTATTACTGGGTTTCCAGTTCCTTCTAAAGTCTTTTCTTTCTCTTTGACTTTGATTCTACCAGTTTATCATCAGTGGCAATGCACATATTAGAAGTAAAAGTACAGCTCACAATGCTCCACAGACACAATTTGTATGACAAGTTCCTGCGTATCTGCTAAATCAAAATCATCAATCTTTTAAATAAAGAGTCATGCAGAAACCATGTGACTTCAAGCAAAAAAAAAAGGGGGGGGGTTCTTTTTCCCAGAAAAACGAAAAGCAATATCTCTTGAAAAAAATTTCTTGTTTTTAATCATAAAACTTTTACAGCTATCTGTTGCACATTATAAAAGAATTCACCATAACATCAGTTTTACAACAATTTTCTTGTTGCACACATTCTTCATGGTGTCAAAGAGTGAGAGTGGAATAGAAGGAAAGGCAATAATAAGATTAATGTACAGTGAAAGAGAAAGAGAGAAGTTTGGGAGAAATGTGAAGTGGGGAGTGAAGAGAAATGAGGTGATGAGAATAACAGGAGAGAGAGAGAAAGGGTGATAAAGTAAAATATAAACAAATGGAGGTGAGGTGAGTGAGAGAGAGAAAGAGAAGTGGGGAAGGGATAGTAAATAAAAGTGCTTTGTAATGCATAAAGAAGTTATAGAAAAAAAACAAGGTGAAAAATGTTTTGAAACAAAGACAGAAAAAAAACGAAAAAATTGAAATAAGAAGTCAAAAATATTTGCAAGAAAAGTGTTGATTAATATTTAACAAAGTTATTCAAAGTTGATAAGCAGTTTTCTTTTCTTTTTAATCATTTCACACCAAGGAAGGCAATAAAGTTACTAAGACACAAGGGGGTTACTGAGCATGAAAGAATGCAAGAAAAAGAAAACATTATTAAGAAGCAAGAAATTAAGACAGTAGATAATGATTGACATTGTATTTAAATTTTTGAAAATCAAAATTGGCTGCAAAGCAAAAAGCCAGAAGAGAGTTCCACAAGCGAAAAGTGTGAGAAAAGAAAATATTAGTATCAAAGTTGCAGTTATATCTAGCCATTTCAAAATGATGAGACCTTGTTGCCAATGTAGTACTTATTAACATGGGTAATAATGCCCCTTGGTGGAGGTGCTAGTTAGTTTCAAGCAGGCAGTAAGTTTTCATGGGAGTTGAGAGGTGGTTGCAGTATAATTTTAAAATAGTAGTCAGATGATTTGACTCTTTGAAAACTTATTGGGATAGATCAAAGCATTTTATATATGCATTTGTCTATACAACCTTCATGATACGGTCAGTTTTAGACCCATTGGAGTGACAGGGTGTAATTGATGTCTATTTTTCTTCAGATTAGGTCATTTGCAGTAGTGTGCAGTAATATGAATCTATTTTCTGGGTGTATGATGAAATTTGTTTGGCCTTGAAAAATATTGCATCATCCATGATTGCATCAGATTTTATTCCCACCCAGACACTATTGTCTCGACTGTCGCTTAGTTGTCTTATGACCATTGTCTGTGATGGATGTTACTCCAAGGAAGCATACAGAAATTGTAACACTGCATGAACACACTGGCAAGCCTTACTAGTGAGAAAATCAAAGTACTATAGACTGGACTGGAAACTCTCCTAATTTAAATCCAATCGAGCAACTGTGGTCAATCTGCAAAGAACAACTTCATGGAATGGACATATGAAGTACTAACATGTGCACTTGGTCATGTTTCATTGGAAAAATATTAAAAAAAAAAAGAGCAAGTAATAACAGAATTATTCGTTTTGTTTCAATTTATTTGCACAAGTGTGTATATTTATATTTTTAGAGATATGTTAAAAATTTGGCCCCAATGAAGAAATTTTAAAGAAAATGGAAACGAAAAGGACACTTATATTTAGAATCAGAAAGAGACAGCCGAAATTTCTGGGACACAAGGAAGGAGAGCTTGGAAAATTTGACACTCACAGGACATATCAAAAGTGAAAAAGGACAGGAGAGGACAGTAATCCACCTACTTGGTGAGTTTATGTGAATGGATGCAGAACATGCAGTGGGAGGGATGATAAAAATGCAAACATAAGTAAGGGTTACAAAATATAGGAAGCTGTAGAGAGTCAGTATCGCCCATGTCCTGAAGAGATATGGCATATGGACAAATCTGTACCCAATAGTCTGGCAGATTCTATGGTCTGACACTGTGAGCACTTCTTAGATGTCCCTGCCAGAGCTTAACTTCAGGTAATTGTTAAGGCTATAATGTAACAAAACATAAACACATGACACTAGCTCTGTTGCATGAATTCTGTTCTATTTACCTGTGCAGTGTTAACATATCTGCATGGATTAGTGCCTTTCTGCATACAGGGTGTTCAATATTTATTGTTACACTCAGATTAATTTTAATTTAATTTTTAAAATTTATCATTTTTGGGTTTGTTAATTTTCAAAACAAAGCTGCACTCTTTTAATCATGAGAGAACCCTTTCTGCCTTCCATCAGCATGGCTGATGCTAACTTGCAGAAGAGTGACATGTTGTGCCTTCTCAAGCTAACATTTTCAATTGACATGAAGTGGAAAGATTACACTGAATCAATTGTTAGATGTGCTGCTAGGAAAGTTGGTTCATTGTGTCATGTAAGACAAATTTTCTCACCAGAATCTATCCTACATATTGATAGGTCTACCATTCCTCCATGAACCAGTACCTAGGCGGGTAACCACATGAAAATAGCAGGTGCTTGTGTATGTGCAGGTGGTGTAATGTATAATGCCTCAGAATGGGAAATTGTAGAGCAAAGTTTCAATTCCTGTCAGGTTCATTATATTCACTTATATGCAAATACTGTAACAGTAAATCATTATTATCTCCAAAAATTCTTATAAACTAAAAATATTTTCAAGCTTTAAATAACATGCAAAAGGTTGATAAGCCATTAGAAACAAATTAATGATTCAATATAAAAGAAAAGATTAGAAACCACTGTTCTAATACAAAACTATTGGAACTTTTTTGCTTTTTACAGACCTTCCCCCAAAGCTTATTTCATGTATGCATCTAAAGGCACACTACAATTCCAATATACCATTCAAGTCTAAGGTTAACTGTTATCTTTCCCATATAAGCTAATAAACTGCACTTCTTGCCTTTACTTACACTCATACAACAGCATACAGTAACAGTCTACCTTGAGTATCTATTGGGCCTTGTATCAGATGAACATTAGTATTAAAAAAATATATATTTTATGCCCTATCACTGCTAATAGCATTCAGCTGTAATTTTTGTTTCAGATATTATCATGGTAGATACAAGATTCTAGCAATTTTAAGGCATTAACTTAAACTGGGTTTTAATATTGCTGAAACTACTCACAGAATTTGGGAAGTTAAAGAAAATCAAACATAATCTAACTGTACTGAGCAAAACCGACTGAAGCATTTGAAATAAAGCACAAAAACAGACAACCATCTGTTGTTGATAAAGAATTTAAAAGTCAGATAGCAGAGAACCTTAACACTAGCATGTAAAAAATCCAAAAGAACTGTGATCATGAAAAGATACCATATGTAGATCATTACATAAGCTTCATGAAATTAGCTTTGGAGTAAAGATCATTAAAACTTCAGAAGAGCTAGGATCATCAAATGTTACAATATGTAAAGTATTACATAATCTTCATGAAATTAGCCTTGGGATTAAAGGTCTATAAACTTTCAGAAGAGCTAGGATCATCAAAACATATGCTAATGCAGAGCATTTTATATGCTTTAAAATGCATAGCAACTTAAATGAAAATACTTTTGATGTACTCTAATGATAACATTCTTTAAGAGAAATTTACTTTCTTGAATTTTATTTTTCACATTTATTGTATTTTGTCATTTACAAAATGAGTTAAAATTCAGACTAAATCCAAAGTAACCAACAAAGTAAGAATAAATATGATAAACATCAATATTAACTCAGAAATGGTGATATACATATTAACTGTACTCAGAAGCTATGTACTAATATTACTAATGTTTAAGTAACTAAATCTTCAATTAACTTTAAGTAATCCAGATATTGCTCACACCAAAGTAAGATTGACTGTAACTACTTCTCTGGTTATAAAAAGGAAATATGTCAATCAAACTTAATTTGATTCTATGAACTGAAATAAGGAAACCTTCTCTTTCCATTCCATTAGTTATTATCATTTCCTATTTCAGCAATCAATCTAATTTCTATCAATCTCAACTTCTATTTATCAGGTGTGTTTACCTGTTGCCAAGTCAAATAACTTGTTTATTTTTTTATTTCTTTACCTTCCTTTTTTTAAGTGTCTGCTGTGCAAAACTGCCATCACATCACATCACACAATTATTTGAGAAAGATTGGAGAAGACAAGTTGACCCAGACAGACACCGATTACCAAACTTGATTACAGTACAAATATCAACAAATTCTGGTCACATGCAAAATAGATTCACAGATTATTTATTTGTGAAATTCCTAAAAGAGAAACAGTGGAGAAAAAAAAAAAAAAAAAAGAGAGAGAAAGGAGAGACTTGTAAAACTACTTACAAATGTGTGAGGTGAGATTGTTTTTTGCGATTACCATTAAACTTGCCACAGACATTAGCTTGTGTTAGCAATTACCTATTATCATTTAATCGAATTTTAAGAAAATAAAATAAAATATTAGTAGTATTTTTCTTTTTTCCAATTCTCATTACACTCTGTTTTGCAACATTTTTTAATGCCATGTGCCTTCAGGACATAGCTGATCATCACTCTCCAAATATTTTTCTTTATTATTCACAAGAATTTTTAGGAAAGATAGTGGAGTAATTACCTTCTCCAGAGTTTGAAATTCAAAGTTTCTCTTCTCAGTTTGGTTTGGTTTATTTTGTTTTGCATTATATCAACCTCAATGGGTTATTTAATGGTGACAAGTATTTTAGAATAGATTTGTATGAATAGAATATGTATTCTTTTTAAGAAATCAGTTTGCAGACCAGATTTCATTGACATATTTTTGTAAATAATTTTTTGTTGAGAGTCAAAGGTATTGCTGCTAATTTTTTTTTTTTTTTTTTATTAAATGTATTGCTAATATTTTTACTATAAAAATCAATTTTGGTACTTTCATTTGAAGGTTAACTATTTGCCTGTAGCTGGGGCCCTACCAGGTGTTAACACCCCAGTAAATTTCAAGTATCTCTTTCTGATGTTAACTGTACGTCCTTTTTGTTTTCATTTTCTCTAAAATTTGTCATTGCTCAAAAGTTCAGCCCATATTATTCTCAGCATCCTTCTGTAGAACCACACTTCTTTTTCATCTTCAAGGAGATTATCTAGCATTCATATGCCAAGTAGGAGGACTGACATTATGTAATAGTTCAATACTCTTCTATTTGTTTCTAACAAAATTTTCCTGTTTCTTAATATTTTGCTTAGCTTTTGGAAGGCATCTTTCATTAAACCAATGTACATTCAAATTTAAGTGTTGCACTTTCCATCCTCTGCTAATACACTTCCCAGATATTTACATTATTCCACTTGTTTGATTTTGGTATCACAAATTTGTAATTTGAATGCCAGGCTGTTCCATTTACTAACAACCAGCATTCCATCTTCTTGCAATTGATATTTTATCCTATCTTCTTGGTTTCTTTCACTAACTTCTGTAAGTGTTCTCATAGTTTCTTTTCTACGTCTACTATCATCTGTATATCTTATGTTGTTAAGATTATGGCCATCAATAATGAGTCTTGGTAGACTTCTAATTCTCTCAGAATCACTTCACTGTATAGTTTGAATAAATCTAGTGATAAGACACATCATTGTTTTATACACCTTTTTATTTTTGTATAAACACTAACAATGACTGAAATTCTTAAAAAAGGGAATTGAGCCAAGAGTTCACATAAAGGCAGAAAGAGCACATGATAATGATGAAGAAAAAAAGAATTCAATCATACAATGCAGATTAAAATGCTCTGGGTCATAAAGGTGGAAAAATGCATTTAGATGTACAGATTTCATATTTTCATACACATAAACATAGCCCTGGTTTGCCATTACTTCTCAGAGATTTTTTATAGCCATTCACAAGTCCTTTTTTTGCAATGTTAGCACATATTTCCAAGCAAATGACCTCAAATTGTTAATGTTTCTGGAGATCATCTGATCAATTTGATCTTTCAAAATTTATCATCAATTTTCAATTGGATTCAAGTCAGAAAATTTACTAAGTCACCTCAACTTTGTTCTGAACAAACTATTCACTTCAGCTATATCCCTTTAGTTGTTATCTTGCTGAAAATTCCGGCCCTCTTCAAGCTTCAACTGTAGCACAAAATATAATAAGTAAGCTTCCAAAATATGATTCCATTCATAGTTACTTCAATCATCTAAAGTTTTCTTATGCACCCACTAAGCCATGACATTTTGACCTTCATGATGTGAAGTCAGTGTTTTTATTTATCTATTATGGGTATATCCAGCTTTACTCCATACATGGCTGGCTGAGCTGTGGCCAAAAGTTTCATTTTGTGTGACCAAAGAACAAGCTTTCAAAAATTATTTTTCTTCTTTATGTAATGTGTCCCCTCAGGACATTGGCAATCATGGCTCTCCATAAATCCCTATACTTTGTAGCTCAATAAATTGTATCTTTTTGTTATTTCTCCTAAACCAAGTTCTACTATCTATTTACTCAATATAACTAAGTATGTTAGGTGTTGTTTTCCTCTGCCTCTCTTGGTTTCAATCTGTCCTGTGAGTTATCAGATTTTCCACACCCTCTTTCCTCATTATGTGCCCTAGAAATTTCAACTATCACTTCCTGATGTTAAGCATGTTTCCTTTCTGTTTCCATTTTCTCTAAAACTTTCTTGTTGCAAACATGTATCTTCAGCATCCTTCTGTAGAACCACATTTCTGTTTCTTCAAGTCTCTTCTTCATCTTTGAAGAGATTGTCCAGCATTCACCGCCATATAGGAGGGCAGATATCACATAACAGTTAGTTATTCTTTTCTTTGTTTCTTACAAAGTTTTTCTGTTTCTCAATATTTTGCTTAGGTTTTGGCTATACCAATGCAACTTCGAATATCAGTGACACACTTTCATTCCTCTGTTAAAATATCCCAGATATTTAAATTTTTTGATTTGTTTGATTTTGGTATGATGAGGCTTGTATAAATTCTCACAAAAAACTTTATCCAAGAATACTGGTTCTTTGTTTTCAATAAAGGTGTTTTCCATGGAGTATGGGATTTTAAACTATCCCAGTGCTGTTGATTAGTTCTTTTAATAACCAATATTATTTAGTTGCTCTTAAATCATCTTGGATCTCGCTTTGAGTAACCAATTGATTTACTTTGACTTTTCGTAACATTTTTTTCAAGTTTCTTATGTAAGGATTTTCTGTGAAGTGCCAGTTTGAGGAATGTTTTTAGTGGCACTAAATATCTCCTTCAGAATAATTAATCCATTGGTACTGACATGGATAATTAGCATCTTGACAATGGCCCTCTTGCTGAAACCTTCATTATGTTGCATAATTACATCATTCTTTTTAGTCAAGAGCTCCTTTATTTTAAACATGGCAACTTCATTGCAAGAAGTTGAGATAGGGAATGATGTTGTAGTGAGTCTCGATAAAAATAAAATATATAAACAAAAAGAATTCAAATTAAAATAAGGTACTGTAAAAGAATTCAAATTAAAATAAGATATTTGCCTTTTCCTTTAAAACCCTTATTTCTTTCTTTTTCTCTCTAAATTTCTGTTTCTATACTTTTCTCAGCTAACATGAGAAGGCAATCCTCAAATAAAAAGAAAAAAGAAAGACTGTGCCTGGCAGAAAAGCTTCAGAAGTTTGCAGGATCAGAGCCTATTCATTTTTGAATGAAAAACGCCAAAAGTCAGGAAGGCTTCACACAGAACTTTCATTATAAAAAAACAAAAAAAAAAAAAAAAAATGAAAAAGAAAGGAACACTAGAAAATAAAATAATTTTGGTCAGTCAAAAAATTGGCACAAAGAGACTTTTGATGTTAGCTGAAACCAATATTCATCCTAGAGCTTTGGAGCCTGGTCAAAACAGATATAAACTTACAAGAATGGGAAAGAGCAAGAGGGGCAAACAGAGACGCTACTACAGAGAAACCAGCCACATCTGAAGAAGTAGAAGAAGCCATCTGCTAATGATATTTCTGCTCTCCTTAAAAGAAAAAAAAAAAAAAGCACAGAGTGACACTGACCCATTTCTACTATTATTACTACCCCAATCATAGTCTAACTAAAACTACCACCTCTGGACTTTCTCCAAACTGCTACCAATATCCACCTTATTAATGAACTTTTTACTACAGCAAATACTAAAAAACTTACTCATCATTCTAAAGAAAATAAATAAACATTATTTATTTTAAACCCTTGAGTCAGTCTATTTTATTCCAAAGTTTCCACTAAAGAAATATTAGGTTGGCGGAAAAATAATATCGTTTTTGACGTATTTTTTAACGTCAAAAAACGATATTATTTTTGCACCAACTTAATACCACCTATCAAAATGTTGGAGGCACTACTGCTGGAAAACTTCAAATGTCCATATAGTGGCGTAGAAAGATCTAGATATGCATTCCTTCTTAAATAATAGTTTTATGATAAATTTTTAATTGTGTCTGAATACTTTTCAGACACTTCTCACATATTTTATTACTATTAGCCATGATAACACACGGTTTAGTGTTTAATAAATAAAAATGGGATGTCTATTACAAATACATAGTAAACACCACAACTTTGAAGCAATAAAAATGTCAGTTTAAAAATAAACCCAATAATATATATATATATATATAATTTTCAGGTAGAGTGTATCAGCAAAGGAACAAAATGAATAAAAAGACAAGAGGAAAATCTATTCTTAGCTGACATGTTTTGTCCTCTGAGGGATTTTATTAAGGCAAGGCAATTGATAGAAAAGTTTTTTTTCTCTTGTCTTTATATATATATATATATATATATATATATATATATGGTGAGACAGAAAAGTACTAGGATAGGAAGAGGAAAAATGTCAAACAGTTATATTCTGATCCCAAAAAGAAGAGGTATTGAGCAAAATTTAATGGAATAATTATCTCAGGGTGAGGTGTAATGGAATGTCCCACACTCCCTATTGCATATGTAGACTTACTATATCAGTAGATATATATAATAAAAATAGGAAATACCTGGCGGAATTGCTTTAGGAATTACTAAGTTGCTAACCGATTTCCTGTCTTTCAGTATTGTATTTTCTTTTACAATAAACCTCTCTCTCTCTTTCATCTATGCGTGTGTTGCTGTTCATTTCACTTGAGTACCACCTTGTGTCTGTTCTTAACCTTCTTTAAGGATACAACTATATATGTATGTATTGTAAAAGCCATTAAATTTTTACAAGATTGATTCTTTCACAATGTCTTGTATACAGTAATTGAAAGAAAAAAACTGTTTTTTTTTTTAGAATGCTTCTAAAAACAGTTGTATGTGAAGAAATAATGAATGATGGGAGAAGTTCAGAATATGGTACTTTGTTTTTATTTTTCTACTAAATATTACCCAAGACAAGGCTCAAGAGTCACTCAAGATAGAAGGTTATTGTTGAAATGGTAATGAAGTGTGTAAAATGAGTGGAAGAGAAGTGGGGATTAAGAAGACAAGGGAGATAAATAACAGTTGACACTTGATTTGAATTAACCAAGATTAAAGTATTTTCACCAATAAACCACAGCAGTGCTCTTTTCAACATTTCAACTTTACCATTAAGTGATAATGTGTAGTGTCTTAACTTCATTGCACTGCTTGAACTTCCGTTATTCACTGTAGCCATAACTGGTGTTAATGGTATATGGATAACTACAAGAAAACAAGCAGAAATCACTTGCCTATATTGACAAGATCATGCTGACTAAAAAAACAAATCTAGTACAAGAAAGAACTGTGACAGAGACAGACAGAGAGATTCCTTGCTTTCAGTGTCTCATTAGGGAAGAAGATAAAACCCTGTTTTACCCTGAAATGGATCAGTGGTATTAAAAATATCATATTCCACCTGTTCTTGCACCCTTCCCCACATACATAGTGACAGACTAATTCTTAGTAGATTTCTAGATCAGTACATTTTTCTTTCCTGCAAGAGTGATTTTACTGCATTCAATCCTTTTCTCTGTTTTATTTGGTTGATTTAGCTATGTTTGTAGGCACACCCAAATTTTGTGACTGATATTTTTTGGGATAGCCATTAAAAAAACAAAAATCTCTATGCTTCTATAAACACACAGTAGACATTCTATTTCTATATCTCTTTGTTTGTTTCTACTTACACATATATAGCAACATTTTTAATCATTTAGGAGTTATTGAGTGTGAGAGAATTGGAGAAAAAAACATTAAGGAAAGAACATTAAAAGAACAGGAATCAAGAAAACATTAGATAATGACTGACATTGCCTTTAAACTTTTGAAAATCATAGTTGGTCGGAGAGCAAGAAGACAGAACAGAGTTATACTGGCAAGAAGTGCAAGAAAAGAAAATGTTAGCAAATAACTTACATTTACACCTATTCAGTTCAACCGTAAAATGATGAGACCTTGTCACCAATCTAGTACTGTTCTTAAATGCATAAAATCAAGGTAATTCATCAGAGAAATTACCATGGAAATATTTATAGAAAAAGCAAAAGGAAGCTACATCACAATAGGGGAAAGTGACTTAAGCTGGGATGCCAAGTCAGGACCAATAGCAGATTCTTCTTTGGATTTTATTAAGAATCTCTGAAATATAGCAGCATACATGGCAGCAATATTCTCAGCATGGGTGAATGGTAAACTTATAAATACGCAAGATAGATTCTGGAGAGAAAGATTATCTAGCACGACACAGTGAACCAACTTTCCTAGCAGAAGACCTGGCAATTGATTCAATATAATCTTTACCCTTCAGGTCAACAGAGAACATTAGCCAAAGAATGCACGAGTTACTCTCTTGAAGGTTAGCATCAACCATGCAGATCAAAGGGAGAAAGGCGTTTCAGATGATTAATAGAGAGTAGTTTTGTTCTGGAGGCATTAAAATTAACAAGCCATCCATTGACCCAGTAAACATTAAAATTTTGGGTGACTTTTGAAATCTGTTGCCAATTTGACATTATTTAAACAATCAGACATAATACAGGTTGAGAATGGGGTAGCTTGGGAAAGGAAACCAAGCATAAACATGATATCCCTTTACATTTCATAACAAAGCTTATACATATACCCTGAAAGTAGTTTTATATAAAATGTAATAAATTTTATGTACATACAGATACAGGTAATGACACTAGTCATGTTCATATGGACTCTTAAGTGGTGAAATAAGATTTTGTGTAAAAATAATGTATTGTACTTTCTGTATGTGTACAATATATACTTCTTTTCTTTTCACTACCCATATGAGAATTTGCTGGACTTTTTGACATTGAGAATATCTTTACTGAGCAAGAAACACCTGGTAAGTAATCCACAAATGAAGATGTTGCTGTGATAATTGCTAACTGGTGCCAATGTAGGCTATGTAGCAGGGCTGGGGAACCCCACCAAGGGCAGATGATGTCACTTACAACAGTTACACATCACCTAGGAAATTTCCCAGTGCTTTCTGAAATTTTGCGTTTATGGCAAGTCATGTCAGCACCTGAAAAACTTTTGGAATTTGGAGGTTTTCAGATAAAGGATACTCAATCTTTATTACCAAATTTGCTAATCTATAAATGATGAATGTTTTTATTTTTAATTACTCTAATTCATCTTATCCCAATACAAGTCATTGTGAGCAAGCCTCCAATTCATAATACCAGTGCATTGAACATAGTCTAATATTTGCATACTTTCAGGTAAAATAAAGGGCAGTAAAATATAATATTTAATGATAATTGTAAATGACTGCCATTTGAAATTTCTCTTTTTCTTAAAAGGTTTTTTTCAGGAAAATAGATTTCTCAAGGGTCATGTAAAAAAAAAAAAAAATCAAAATCTTCATTATTTATCATTTTTCTTTCTAATTACATGTGCTATCCAATTTAGCTGTTGCTGCTGTTGGAAGTCATCAAGTTATGTGATTTTTGTTGTTTGGTAAATTTTTTAGTTTGTGATTCTGTAGGTGGCATGGTGGAATAAAATTTAGCAGGTCAGATTGAGGAAAGCCAAGTTCAAATTCCACTTGAATTCATTACATTCACTTATGTGAACCCTTGGGAAATGTATGAATCCAAATCCTCACTAGCTATGAGTAAATTGCAGAACAGATTGGATCCTATAGTCTTGGTTGGTAGCCAGTCTAGGAGAAGGAAAACTGAATTTAAACCACCTTGGAGAAGGTTGGACTCTGTCAAGCTATGTTGTCCAAGACACACCACTTCTACTGTGACTGCAATACATATGGTGCCCCTAAGACCCTAATGGGTTATAGGACTTATGTTTCTGATTATCGTGAGTAAAGATCAGGTGAAGGATTGTCTTGTTTAAAACCTAAAGGATTCATTCACTAGAATTTATTTTTTAATCACTGAACTGAGAAAACTGTTCTATATTCCTCACTAACGTCTTCTCATTTTCTTTCACCCTTAGAACAAAAAAATGTATAAATTCACTTTCAAATGTTTAGGTTTTATTACAATTCTAATCATCACTTTTATAACAATAAACACTGCCAAGTTGTGAAGGTAGGGTCAAGGGGAAAATAAACATCCTTTTAATATGAACGTTAAACATTGGCCAAATCTCTATGTAATCCAATAAGACTGCCTTCAAAATAATATGAGATTTGGTCCAATATTTTGGAGAAAAAAATAAATGAACAGGAATTAAGAAGATAGAAGATAACAATTAACATTGCATTTAAATTTTTGAAAGTCAAAGTTGACTGGAAAGCAAAAACTCAGATGCAAGAATTTATTCAAAATATATCACAATGATGAGTCCTATTACCCATTAAGATTATAGAGGCAATGTATGTACTGCTACCAGAGCAGCAGTAGTATATCTTGGGCAAGATAAGCTGACAGAGCCTAACCCACTCAAGGTTGGTTTGAATTCAAAGTTGTTCTCCTAGACTAATTGCCAACCAAGGCTATCAAGGCCAATCTATTCTGCTATTTTCCCATAGCTAGATTGTTTTGTTTTCTATGGCATATCAACCATTTGCAGGTTATTAAAACCAAAAAATATTGGAAGAATTTTTTTTTAGAGATAATAATAGTTTAGTGATACAAGTCTTACTAATTAACTCATAGCTGGGGAAAGAAGAAGTGGATTCATACCTTTCCCAAGGGTATTTGCATGTAAGTGAATATTATGAACCCTAGAGAAATTGGAACTTGGCTCTCTGATTAATAATTCCGAGCCATTATCCATTATACCACATGTACATCCAAGTTTATAGCATCTGGTATTCCAAAGTAGTCACACAGTGAAATACTAACCAGGCTTGATCTTGCTTAACTTCTGTGATCATATAGGGACCAGTGTTTAAACATGATGTGGCCATAAGCCTCTCATAACTGAAGGGAGAAGAGATGGATTCATGCCTTTCCCAAGGGTATTTGCGTATAAGTGAATGTAACAAACTCGACTGGAATTTGAACTCTGCTCTCTGATTTCTCATCCTGAGCTGTTATCCATTACTCCACTGCACAGAAATATATAGTTAACCTTTATGAGGAGACGCTTTTCCTGTAGTCATCAAAATGATACATATTCAAAGAAGGTTTACTGTTCATCAATCTTCATGCAAGATTCCACCTGACTTAAATGAACATGTTTGATATGCAAGAAGGTAAGTAAACTTCTGTTCTTTAAGGTTGCTTGAATTATATATTTATGATATCAATTTTGTATTTTTGCTTTATGTGATTCACTGAAATTGCATAAACCATTTTGCCGTTTATTTTACCTTCTTCAGATTTTCTCAGCTTTTTATCTTTCTTCTCTCATGTCAGGAAACATTTTCAGCTGCTTTGAATTAATGTTATTTTGTCATTGGCACAATAAATCATCCATTTTTTTTTCTTTCTTTTATTCATTTTTCTTTACATTTGTTTGTTTTCCTCTTTCTTCCATTCCTTTTTAGGTTTCTTTTTTTTCTTTCCAAGTTTCTTTCTTTCTTTCCCATCACAAGTGACTATTTTTCTGGTTAATGTTTTTTCTTTTGAATTTCAGTCAGCATTTTTCTCTTAGTTCTAATCTTCAGTTATTCACAAATTTTAATATAAGTACCTTTGATTTACATTTTTTTCCTTATTCTATTATCCTTGTATTTTCTTTTCTTCATTTTTCTTTCCATTTGCTCCTATTTATTTATTCGTCAATTTTTTTCAATGTTTCTTTTTTCTTCTTCTTTCTTTTTCATCATATGAGTGACTATTTTTTGTTTTTGAATTTCATTTGGTATTTTGCTTTCCTTTCTCATTTTCAGTTATTCATTCATTTTAATGTTTCTTTTGTGATTTTTCGTATCTTATTGTATTACCTTTATATTCACTTTTTCCTTCATTTTTCTTTCCATTTGTTTCTTTTCCATCACTCATTATTTCAATGTTCCCTTCTTTTTCCTTTCCAACAAAAACAAGATTCTTTCTTTTCCATCATATGATCAACTTTATTTCTGATTCATTTTCTTCTTTTAAATTTCAGTCAGCATTTTTCTCTCAGTCCTAATTTTCAGTTATTCACTCATTTTAATATGAGTACTTTTTCTTTTGTGATAATTTTTCTTATTTTATGCTATTATCTTTATATTATTTTTCATTCCCATTTCTTTTTACACTAACTCTTCTATTTTCTTCACTTCATTCTTCTTTTTACTTTTATCTTCTTCATTATTTTTTTCTGACAAATATTCCTTGTAATTAAAACAAAAACTCTCTTCATCACAAAACTCATTATTATCCAACCATAATTTGCAGATGTACATTTGTGCAATCAGCGGAGTCTGCAGCTTTTGTCTTTGATAAAAATGAAAGAAATCATCATTTGCTTTTATTAATGTTTTGCTATTCTTATAAGAACTCATTTTCAATTTTTTTAAAAATCCAGTATATAATGCCATGTTAATGTCATTAAGGCTATTATTTTTGTTAATGATTAATTTTCTCACTCCGAGAAAGTATATTGTTACCATTATCATTGTTAATTGTATATTTTCTTCTCTGTCATATATGACAATAAATAAACCATTATTCCTATTCTCTCTCATTACTATTATAGCAATGATGACAGGGAAATAGGAACTGATGTCATGAGACACAGCATACAAAACAGAGTTGGTAAACTAAGTTCAAACTCTGGTTATAACTGATGATATCACTTTTGTAGAGAAAGGTATAGATTAAATCCCCACTTATAACCTCTTGACTATTTTTAGTCACACTGACCTAGATTTGTAATTTGCTTAGTATAATAGTAAAAATGAATTGAACTATAAGGTGCTTTAAAAAATTACCGAACTTTATTTTTCCTGCCAAAACTAATGTCGCGTTGACAAAATCCTTTCGGTGGGAGGTGGCACCATCTTTCCTACACATGTAAAAATCTTTGTGCCAATTGACTGCATGAGTTCCCAGCTATTATGCCTAGAGTACAGATGTGTAGTGTGCTCATTGGATTTTCATTTTCATGGAAGATAACCAAATGCATCAAGCAGAAATAGTCAAGCTCAAACAATCCAGAAGATTCAGCAGGCTTTTGCCTATGACACCATGGGCAAAACTCAGATCAAGGAGTGGTACAACGACTTCAAACATGGTTGCACCTCAGTGGAGAGTGAGACATACTCAGGCAGGTCATCCATAAGCTAAAATGAGGAGCTGAGTGAGAAAGTTCAGTGAATAGTAATGGAAGATCATCATGTAACAATAGGGGAAATTTATCATGAAGTGCAAATAAGCACACATAATCCAAGGTTTCCTGGTCAAGAAGAACACACCACCTGTTCTAGAGGCTCTTTACTCACTCAACTTGGTACAGTCTAACTTCTGGCTCTTCCCTAATCTGAAAACCATACTGAAAGGCAAGTGATTTGAGCCATGAAAAGAAAATTATGAGAAAGGGAATGGCAGAGTTCCATACCATCCCATAAAAGGTATTGCAGAGGTGTTACCAGCAGTGGCAGAAGCACTGAGAGAATTGTGTGAACTCCTAAGGGAAGTATTTTGAAGGTGATTAAATAAAATTTGTGAAATGTACAAAATTAATTTTTTATTCCCAAATGTCAGATACTTTTTGAACACAACTTGTACACTACCAACCAATTGCAGCTTGTTATTCACAAATGTTTGTTGTAGCAACTGAGAGTGAGTGAACCCTGAGGGTCTTAGCAAAACTATCCTTCTTTGAATGGTGCTACAGAATCACAAAGAACTTGCATCAAATAACAGAAACCACATTTGAAGACTAACAACAGCAGCAACAACTAAAATGGATAGCATATGTAACTCAAAGATGAAATAATGATATAATCAAGATGCTGACATTCCACATTACTCCAAATAAAAGGTTAAGCAGAAAACCCTCATCAATACTGGAAAGAACAATAACAGCTACTGGTCTTGAGGAATCTATTTTTCTGAAAAGTTGTTTTAAAAGAAAGATTTTATGAATTTCAATCAAAAGTAAAACTGGCTGTTTGGTCAATTCATGCCAAATGTAAGAAAATGCCTAATATTACCATTACCATAAGTGATGCCATGTATTTCATTGCAATAATCATTATATATAATTCCATTTATTTTTTTTATATACAGTGACATGCAAAAGTATTGGATTTTTAAAAGATATTTTTTACGAAAAACAAATTCTAATATGGCTACAAACATAAAAACTAAGTTAAATATAATAAATACTTAGGGTATTATATCTCTAAGCAAGAATAAGGAATTTTCTGTTTATGCACAAATTTATTAGAAAATTTAACTAAAAGGAGCAGAAATCAGATCCAATTTTATTGGCACTGCTGTTGCCAAATCACCATAGGATTGGTCAAGTTATTGGCACTCCACTGATGAGATCTAATTTTAAACTTCTTTCCAAGATCTAATTTCTGTGTGAAACTTATTTCAAATTATTCTTAACTTCTGTTTGCCATCATAGCCAATAAAGGGAACAGTATTAAATATTGAATGCAGTTTGTTGATGTGTATCCAATACTTTTGCTTTGTAACTTTTTGTTAAATTTCTCAATAAATTTGTGCATAGACAAAAATATTCCTTATTTCTGCTCAGATCAGGCATGAGAAAACATTTTTTTGAGAAGTGAAAAGTATGAGACTCATTATATAAAAGGGCACTCCTTTAAAGGCAAGGAAGGGCAAAAATATTTTAAGTCAAGTGATAGCGATTGCTGTATGAGTCGTATGATTTTTGAATCAGGCACGGGCAACACCGGGCCATGCTGCTAGTATATATATAAAATATATTTTTTATATATATTTATTTATATATTTCATTATATTTATATATTATACATGCGTGGTACGCTTCAATCCAACTATATATATATATATACATATATATATATATATATATATATATATATATATATATATATATATATATATATAGATATATATTATATATATATATTAGTATTTACTATGTATGTTTAATATTGTTATAGTGGAACACACCTATTCTATAGTTAATAGACTCTCCCACCTATAAAAAGTAGGAGTAGTAAGAGGAACGGAGTTGCTCAGTGGGTCGGTCAATCAGTCGATGCCAGACGGCCGTTAGTTGGATACTAAAGTATCAGCGACCACAACTAGATTTCTCTGCGTCATTACCTATTATATCAAGTTCCTAACGTTTTGTACATCGAACCTATTTTAGGACCGACTTAGTACAAATGCAAGCCTCCATTGTGAAACCACTCCATAACACATTATAAATATATATATATAAATATATATAGTATTCACTATATACATTTAATGTATATATAGTATTTACTATGTACGTTTAATATATATATATATATATATATATATATATATATAGTATTTACTATGTACGCTTAATATATATATATATTATATATATATATAGTATTTACTATGTACGCTTAATATATATATATATATATATATATATATATATATAGTATTTACTATGTACGCTTAATATATATATATATATATATATATATATATATAGTATTTACTATGTACGCTTAATATATATATATATATATATAGTATTTACTATGTACGCTTAATATATATATATATATATATATATATATATAGTATTTACTATGTACGCTTAATATATATATATATATATATATTAAAGACATTTTTATGTTTAACGTTCTTTTTATAGATACAAGTATTTAAGTAAATGCTCTGTTTATAATAAACAGTATTAAATAACATTTACCGGCCTGAATGTCCGAGAAATTTTCATAGAAAATATTCGTTCTTTGACAGGATTCGAACCTGCATCCTATATGGAACCGTCATTTACACGTGCCTTACCGTTGTTTGTTTTTTCCCGTATATTTTCTTCATATATATATATATATATAGTATTTACTATGTACGTTTAATATATATATATATATATATATATATATATATATATATATATAGTATTTACTATGTACGTTTAATATATATATATATATATATATATATATAGTATTTACTATGTACGTTTAATATATATATATATATATATATATATATATATATAGTATTTACTATGTACGTTTAATATATATATATATATATATATAGTATTTACTATGTACGTTTAATATATATATATATATATATATATATATATATATAGTATTTACTATGTACGTTTAATATATATATATATATATATATATATATATAGTATTTACTATGTACGTTTAATATATATATATATATATATATATATATATATATATATAGTATTTACTATGTACGTTTAATATATATATATATATATATATATATATAGTATTTACTATGTACGTTTAATATATATATATATATAGTATTTACTATGTACGTTTAATATATATATATATAGTATTTACTATGTACGTTTAATATATATATATATAGTATTTACTATGTACGTTTAATATATATATATATAGTATTTACTATGTACGTTTAATATATATATATATATATAGTATTTACTATGTACGTTTAATATATATAGTATTTACTATGTATGTTTAATATATATATATATATATATATATATATATATATATATATATACTACCCTAAGTATTTACTATGTCCAAATCAGTTTTTAATTTTGTAGCCACATTATCATCAGAAAGAGACAAGTGAAATTACTAGAGCACATAATGGGTAAAGAGATCTTGGAAAATTTGGCACTCACAGGACATACAGATGGTAAGAGAGGACATATGAAAGCAGCAATTAACCTACGAATGTGAATGCTAGCCATTCTGGGCATTATTATATTCATGATATTGCCACACCTTATGGAACAGTATAGCTGAAGGAAAGGAAAGACAGACATGCATTGATCTCAAACAGATTTTTTATATAGTGCTATGTCATACAAGAAATTATATACAAATATCTAAATAGGTGTCACTAATTTGTCTCACACAGAGAAATTACAACTTAGAAATACAACAAGCAGTCTGCGTGAGGCAAAAAATGAGAGGGTCTTACTTGTAACATTCCTTAAAGGAAAAACAAACAGACTGGTGGTGTCGTTTATGTAACTGGTGTGACCATGTGATTTCCTCTGCTCTCTTAATTGTGGGCCGTTATATCTTACACTATTTATATTATTCGGACTATTGTCCCCATCTTTGTCGCCATATTTATTACAATTTTGTAATAAATTTGTCATCGTATTTATTACAATGTTGTAATAAATATGGCAACAAAGATGAGGACAATAGTCCGAATAATGTAAATAGTGTACATAATACCTCATCTCAGAAATATAGACAGTAATATCTTAATTCTTCACTGTTTACATGGCAAGTAGCATTTGTCACTCTATACAATGACATCATTCACTAGCTGTCATGCAACCCATGTGAATTCCTCTTACCCAAAGGGAGGTAATGGCCCTTCACATCTTTCAAGCTTGTGTAATTGGTTGGCATAAGAGGAATTAGGAGAGACAGCAAAAAGACAAACCTTACTAAGAGCTACAAAGAACAGACAGTTGTGGAGAGCCATGATCACCTATATCCTGAAGCTTTTAAAAATAGCTATGTCCTATGCATTTGTATATGACTGTATGTGGAGAAATGAACTATTCTTGGCAAGGACTGAATACCACTTGTTTCCCATGAATGTATTTGTATCAAGTAGACACCAGATCAAAATAATTCTATCTACTTGAACCCTGTTTCCTGTCTTCCACTGTGTGTCACTCAAAACAAACTTTGACTTGAACTCTGTCATTCAACTGTCAACCATTTATACACCCCTGTCCTGAGTCAAATAGTAGTAGTAGGTGATATCACAATAATAGCAAAAGTAGTTTTTAGTCATCTGTCTAACAATTGTTTTACCATAAAGACATTTTATTATAATCCATTTATTGTCCATACAAATAATAATACATAAACATTTATAGGATGTGCGGGAGGTGTAATGTTTAGCAAGTCAGAATGAGAAACTGTTGAATCAAGTTCAAATTCCAGTTAAGTTTGTTGCATTCACTTTTGTGTAAATACTCTTGGGAAAGGTATAAATTCATCACTTCTTTCCATAGCTATGGGATAAATAATAGTGCAAACTGGCCTCTTCAGCCTTGGTTTGTAACAAGACTAGAAGGAAAGTCTGTATTCAAAACCAGCTGGGCCTGAGGCTAGGAACTCCATCCCGTAAAAAATATTTGCGAGAAAAACCATAGCAACAATGCCTAGCATGCTGAGAGTTGTGATCCCATATTCCTTGTCAAAATCTATGGGATTTGAGTGAGAGTATCATTTATACAGTATGATAATAGTATGTTGATATTAATATCTCAATATCATTACTATCATTACACACATCATACAAAGTTATTATTTTATTATCTTGGTCTTCATTATAATATATATATTAAAAAATTATAGTAATGAATATAATATACTGAATTTTACTGAAATCATTATTAATACATGTAGAAAATTCTTATATATGTCATGTTCATTCAGGATGTGGGCAATCATGGCTCTTCACAATTTCCTGACTTTGTCGCTCTTAGTACATTTTTATCTTTATACTATATCTCCTAATATATTTTCTGCCAACAATTTACACATGTTCATTTGTCTTCTTGTATGTGCCCTGTCCCTTCAGTACATGTGCAATTATGGCTCTCCCCAATTTCCTGCCCTTTGTAACTCTTATTAAATTTTGTCTTTTTGCTATCTCTCCTAATCCCTGTTCTGCCAACCATTTACACAAACTCTTTCTTCTTCTATATGACATGTCCCTTCAGGACGTTGGTGATCATGGCTCTCCACAATTTCCTGCTCTTTGTAACTCTTAGTAAATTTTATCTCTCTTAATCCCTGTTCAGCCAATCTGCTTGTTTTTCTATATGCCATGTCCCATCGGAATATGGGTGATCATGGCTCTCCACAATTTTGTGTCCTTTGTAATGTTTACCTTTTGCTATCTCTCCTAATCCCTGTTCTGCCAATCATTTACACAAGCTCATTAGGTAGGTTATACGCAGTTTTCCCTCTGCCACTCTTGCTTTGTGTATGTACTGAGTGTCAAATTTTCTAAACCTTCTTACCGCTTCATGTGCCCTAGCAGTGACTTGAGGCTGTTTTTACAAACAAAGTCTATTTGAAAAACTATTAGCTGCTGTTTGCTTTGTGCCAAGTATTAAATACATTTGTGTTTCATTTTTTTTGAGATATAATTTTAAAATTTTTTATATAAATGTATTTGTTGAAGATTTTTAATAAATATACACCTACAGACTTCTCCACAATTTCATGTCCTTTGTAAGTCTTAGTAAATTTTGTCTTTTCACTATCTCTCCTAATCCCTTTTCTGCTACTCTGTTATATGCCATGTCTCTTCAGAATATGGGTGATCATGGCTCTCCACAATTTCCTGCCCCTTGTAACTCTTAGTAAATTTTATCTTTTCACTATCTCACTTAATCCCTGTTCTGTCAATTTGCTTGTTCTTCTCTATGCCATGTCTCTTCAGAATATGGGTGATCATGGCTCTCCACAATTTTGTGTCCTTTGTAAAATTTGTCTTTTTGCTATATCAAATAATCCCTATTCCGTTCCAATCATTTACACAAATTCCTTCTGTGTATTGTATCCTTTCAGTACATGTGCAATTATGGCTCTCCCCAATTTCCTGCCCTTTGTAACTCTTATTAAATTTTGTCTTTTTGCTATCTCTCCTAATCCCTGTTCTGCCAACCATTTACACAAACTCCTTTTCTTCTTCTATATGACATGTCCCTTCAGGACGTTGGTGATCATGGCTCTCCACAAATTTCCTGCTCTTTGTAGCACTTAGTAATTTTTATCTTTTCACTCTCTCTCTTAATCCCTGTTCTGCCAATTTGCTTGTTCTTCTCTATGCCATGTCTCTTCAGAATATGGGTGATCATGGCTCTCCACAATTTTGTGTCCTTTGTAATGTTAACCTTTTTGCTATCTCTCCTAATCCCTGTTCAGTCAACCATTTACACAAGCTCATTAGGGTTAGGGTTATACACTACTTTCCTGTCTCTCTTGCCTGTAACATCTAGAAAACAGCTAATGGTTAATCAATATCATTAATATTTTCACTAATTTTCATTTAAGTGATTAAACAATTATTCCTATTTCATTCTTTTTTCATTTAAAAAAAGCCTTTTTAGCAAAGAAAAATGCTTTTTCCCAGTATTCATAATGATCATCCAAATCATGGTGAAAAACCTAACCAAATTAATCTTCTTATATTTGTGTCATTTTTTTTAATAAATACCTAAAAACAACCAAGTCTAAGATTGTTTTTATATTTTATTCTAGTCATTAGCAAAGTAAAAAGTATTACAAAATTTTACATGTATTATTTTTCAGAACTTGGCTTTTTTTTTTTTTTACAATGATGTTTACCCTGTACAAGGCCCGAGAGCCACTCGAGGTAGAAAGCTACAAAGTAAGAGGCACAGTTTATAGGGATTTGTGGTGAGGGTAACGGTTAACCATAGACTCGAACAAGTTAAGATTGTTGTGATCAGGAGTACGTCCTCTTGGTAGTCAAATCTACAAAGCAGTGGTTCATGGGAAATAGCTGTTCGATTGGAACTTACATCTAACCAATGGAATACAATATGAATGAGGGCGATTCATTACAATGTGCATGAAAGGTTAGAAGACATGAAGGTTGCAAATGGTGGAACTAAGCAATGTAGTTCATCTGGATACTTTACATAGAAATAGTGATAGATCAGCCAGAGACTTGTAACATTTGGGAAAGGAATTGTAGGGTAGAAAATAATTCATCACCCACAAGGATGTGGCTACGCTTTTGGACTCCTATCTAAACTGGAAAGTAATACTCAATTTTTGACCTGATCTAGCTCTTGTAAAGGTAGAGGGTAGCAGTATAAGTCCTGTACTCACTGAGGCGGTACAGACAATCAACCATTTTTCCAGTATCTTTAGTGATGGATTGTATGTGTTAGTTCCATTCAGTGATATGCTGACATTTAGTAACGTTTGGCAATATATGCCCCTAAGACCAAAGTAGGTGTCCTATAGGGCCTAGTATGAGAAATGTGAGAAAGGAAGATATTTTAAATATGAAACTTGAAATAAAGACCTTATTCAAACTAAATATAAACTACATTTTTATTTCATTCTTTGACTGGATGCCTGGGGCTGTCCCACCCTTTGTCCTCACCACTTCTGCATGCTACTGGCTCCACTTAAGGTCTGAGTTGAGCTTAAGTCCCAGTAGGTGCTAAAAACATGGGGCTTCCATGAGAGAACACCTGTTCATTGTGATTGACGGAAATTCAGTGTCCACTTGGTCATGATAATAAGGCTTATGGATGTAAAGATTTATTAAAAATTGCTAAATATTTACATGTCTTGTTGATTAAAAATTATTAATAAAAGGGACACTGTAAGAGAGGCACACCTTTCCAAACACGGCAAAAGTCCATACAATAACATTGTACATTTATTTTTCTTTCAACATTATTTCCTTGTCTATGCACTTTATTCAGTGGATTTCAACCCAAACCCTGTTGTGGACTTATTGATCAACACGTGTATTCTTTCTTTTTATGTGCCATGTCCTTTCAGAACATATGTGATCATGGCTCTCCACCTCCCTCTATCCCTTGCATCTCTCAGCAAGTTTTCTTCTCTCTGCTTCCTCCCTGAAACCACATTTAGTCATCCACCTGCTCAAGCTCGTCAGCTATGTCATGTGCTGCTTTCCCTTGTCTTTCTTTCCTTTAATTCAACCCGTGAGCATCAGATTCTCCAGGCCCTCATTCCTCATTATGTGTCCTAGAAATTTCAGCTGTCTCTTTCTGATGTTAATTATAAGCCTCCTCCTTGTTTGCATCCTCTCTAAGACCTCATCTTTGCTCACACGCTTGGTCCATGATATTCTTAGCATCCTTCTGGAGTTCCACATCTCCATTGCCTTGAGTCTCTTTTTCATCTTTGAGGAAATCGTCCAACATTCACTGACGTAAAGAATAACAGATGTCACGTAACAGCTCAGTATTCTTTTGAGAACACTTGCATAGTTTACCATAAATATTAAACCACAAAAAAAACAAAAAAAAAACAAAGCAATCAGCTAGAAATTTGATTGATTTCTTTTTTATGGTTTATCAACTTTTTGCAAGTTATTTAAAGTCAGAAAATATTTTTAGATATATAAAAATTTTTGGTGTTAATAATGATTTTACTGATAAAAGTCTTACTAATTAACTAATTAGATAGTCACCTATCTAGGTAATGAGTAGGCTCAATGTTGCTTAACTTCAGTGATTGTACCAAAACCAGTGTTTTAATGTGATGAGGCTGTAAGCCTAGAAATTTGTAGCGTGACACAACTGCAATATATACTAAACAGAATATGTTAAAAGATTTAAGAATACTTACTGGTATAAAGCCAATATTATAAAATAGAGAATAACAAATGTATGCAAGTTGGCCAATAGTATACTCTAGAAAGAGAACACATGTTAGGAATTGAATACAAAATGCATCAGGAGTCTACAAAAATAACATTGCATGCTGTTAGAGGGTTAATACAAAGCTAGAAACCTGACATGATGTTTCAAAAATCCCCATAAAACGAAAATCATTCATGAAACATTGAATGGGGGAAGTTGTGCAATCACAGATGACAAGAAACTAGAAAAACTAATGCAGAAAAGAAGGTAAAGAAAGCCCAAGTAGGCAAGACTGAATGATCTATACGTATTTGGCAGGAAGTAAGCTGTTATTACTCATTGAACTGCTTGCAGGAAAAATGGTATTACATTGATGCTTTGCGACCAAAGCCCAGAAACAATGAAAGCAGAGGATGACCCACACTGAAAAGATGCTTAGTAATAAAAGGAAAAATAAAATAATAACAGCAGAGGACAGAAGGAGAAACAATTTTGTGAAATTGCCAGGAAAGCAGCCAACCAAGGAGATCGGAAGTCAGCAAGAATATGTATGATGGTAAATGTCCAAAAAAAAGAATTGCAATATCAGAATTTTTCATATCTGGAGATCTCAAGTCTTGGGCTTTTGTGTGCATGTGCGTGCTATTGATTTTACAAGAAAATGAATGACCTGATGTACCGCATGGGACTGAAAAAAACTGTATGAAATCAAAGATGGTAGACAGTTATATTATGGTGTAAGATTTATTTTACAAGCACTTGAATGGATTAACTCCAGCTTCTTTTTAAGGTATGCAGCAGCCTTGTCTGTTTTATGAATAGAAATGAATTCTAGAAAAGTTTACTTACTCTTAACTTCTTATATCGGCACATGCAGAGATGATGATAGATGCACATCCTGCATCCCTGATACATATAAATCTTAAAGGCTGCTGTAACTTTTGCATCTGTGCATCCCATGGACTCAACTAAAGTTTCTCATGAAAAACAATATATTGCACATATTCTTTCAAACACTTTTTACTACACTATTTCTATTTGGGTTATTGTCATTATCTTTGTTGTTGTTCTCACATTTCAGCCATTGTGCCTTCTAGCCTTCATCAGGTGTATATTGATCTAAGTAATCTACAGAGAATTCCTGAACTGAATTCTTTATTTATTCTATGAGGGTAGAATATTCTACCAGAGGAAAGCTGTGGTGATAACAACAAAGATGAAGACAATAGTCAGAATATAAATAGTGTAAATAATGATAACTCCTCATCTCAGAAAATCAGACAAAAAATATTTTTCCCTAGTTTTTCCTTTCTTTGCTTACTCTTTTCTTTTTTCATTGGGCTGTGGGATGTGTGGGTCTGGCATGAAATAGACATCAATATTGCCTTACCAAAAACTTTCTTGGTTCTTTTTTCGTTTTTATTTATTTAACCTTGAACTCATTGAAATTTGCTGACCATTGCTTTAAATACTGTTTTTGTTTTTAATTTATTGATTCAAATGATAAAAAAAACAATTTTAGTCACTCAACTTAAAAACTTTGTTCTGTCATAATTCTCAAAAAAACAGTTCCTTCATTAAATTGTGATTAAGTGTAAATATTATTTTGTTTTGAATTCATTAATTTAATTTAAAAAATGTTGTTCTGTCAATTTAAGTGATTCAGCTCGATTAAAATTATTTTTTGGGACGATAGTAAAAAACAAAACAAACAAAAAACAAAACAAAAAAAACAAAAAAAACAAAACAAAACAACAACAACAAAAAAAAACAGACTTAGTCTGTAGCCCACAGTTCAACACAAAAATTTATAAAGAAATTTTAGTTGGAATTAATTGAATTTCTCAGGGATGCACCCAAATCACCACCTATGGGTGCCAGGGACTCACAACATTAAATACCTATCAGTTTCACTCTGAACAATTTGTATATTCAACCATGCATCAAATATTACAGTCATATCTGGTCTAGTGCCTCTACTATATATCTCAAGATTCTTGACAAAATGCAAAGAAGCGTTTTTATAATTTAATCGATCCTGATCTGGCATCTCGACCGGGTACTTTCTCACTGATATGATGTGGCTTCCCTGTCTTTTCTACAAATATTTTCATGGCAATTGTTCAGATAAGCTTTCCTCCTTGGTGCCACAACTGTATGAATTTAAGCATGCTAGTAAGCATGCAATTAGGTCTCCTCATTTTACTGTTGAACTATTTAGATGCAACCGTATGTCTAATTTCCTTGTACTTCTCACCTGTGGAACTCCCTTCTGATTTCTTGCGATCTACAATCTTCAAAAATTTAAATATAAAGCCAATAACCATCTTCTGTTTTCCAGAACCCATTTCTTTTATTGTCCTTTTCCTTATTTCTCATCACTATAATCTTTTTATTTTCGATCATTCACTGCATTCTAGTGATGTTATCCCCTTGCTTGAGGTGAAATGATTTTCAAATTATGCAACATCAATCATTATTTACTGTCTTCTTGATTATTTTTCTTTTTATTGTTCTTGCTCCTTAATAATTTTTCTCTTTTTTATTGTTCTTTCACACTTGGTAATTCCTTGACTTAGTGACTTTCTTGCTTTGCTTGGTGTGAAATGATTAAAAAACAAATATGCTTTTAATATAACCAACTTTATGGAGATAGGTTAATAGCTTGTATTAGATATTTTTATCAAACAACATAGAATACTGAACATTTTCTGAACTGCACTGTTTGGCTTTCTATAAGACGGGATAATACATAGACAGCTTCCCTCATCTAGTGTGAAATTTCCAATAGTGTGGCTTCATTGTTTAAGTGCTGAAATGTTGTCAATATTATCACACTCATCCTTATCTATTAGGTTGGTGCAAAAATAATGTCGTTTTCTCACATATGTTACTATGTGAGAAAACGACATTATTTTTGCACCAACCTAATATTATATAATTGCTATGAAAATGCAGATAGCCTAACTGTCATTGGCACAGAATGTGAAAAAGAGTGAGCAAATTTCAAATTCTTACCTTGTGTGTACCTTGCCCAAATATGCCTGATTAAACTATATAAATTTCTTAGTCTGATGAACATCTATTAATAAAAGACTAAATACTAATTAAGTTTTATAGAACATCAATTTCTGAGTATATTAAATCTTTATTGACTTATGGTAGTGTAGGGCTTAGGGGCTAAAATGCTCAGTTGATTTACCCATGCCAAGATGATTAATGAAGGATAGTAATGATGGGGAAAGACACGTGTAATTTTAACAAAACAACATAAAGAATTTATTTATGAATTTACATGCTTGAAGTTGTGTCAGTAGCTCATTTCAGGAAAATAAATCAGAAATTTTTTAAGTCTGTAGTTTTAACACACTGTCATGAAGAGGAAATATTCATATAAAAGATTAAATGATCTTACACAAAGTAATATTAAAAAAAATGTTTAAAACAAATGTAAAAGAGTTTGTTGTTCACAGAAGGGATATACAGTTGCATACGTTCAAAAGTAGACAAAGAGAAATAGTTTGAAATATTCAGCTTTCTTGGATTGCTGAAAGAAAATACTTTGAAGTGTCATGTGCTTGATTATAACTGGTGAGTAATTTTACACCGGAGAAAACAACAATTGAAGCAGTGAACAGAAACAAAACCTTTCAGATGACTTCAGACACTCTTTTCTCATTAAATTTTTCTCATTTTATATCAATAAGAATTTTGTATAGGATTGCTACTTTTTTCCTTTCTTTTTCTTAGCTCAATGGCTAATTTTTGTGAGGACAAGGTTTTCATTGGTTCAAAGATAATTTCACATAGATGTGTGAATTCCTATTCTTCTTTTTCCTCTGTCCTCCAAATTTGAAGGGAGTGGGTAAAAGGAGTTATTATTTCACACTCACTACAGACTATATGAGTTTTTTCAAAAGTCCAAGTTTTGGAATTGTTTTGAATTGATGGTTTGATGGAACCATTGACTTTCAGAATAGTACAGAAACTAAGTAAAATATTAAGAGACAGGAAAATTTCATTAGAAACAAAATAAGAGTTCTGAACTGCTAGGTTATTTCTGTCTGTATATACAGCAGCAAAAACTGCAGGAAGAAATTTCCAGTATTCAATACCATATTGGAGGACCTAGAGCTGCAAAATAAAATGATAGAACCTGATTCAGATATAATCAGTGGAAAAATCTGCAGTCCATTTATATAACTGATGACTAGTCTGTTTCTCTATCTTCGACAATCTTCCCTCATTCTTTCTTCTACTTCTCCTCTGTCCATGTTTTTGTCCATTTTTTGAACAGTTGTTGCCAATGTCCAATCATCTCTGCTCATTGGTGGAAAGGACACAATACTTGCCTTTATTGAAACCCAGACATAAACAATTGAATACTTCAATTGACAAGCCAGCAGATTTTCCAATTTCTGATTTGACATCTTTTGCAAGGAACGTTATTTTCCCCCACTTTATTAGTTTCTCTTACTCTCAATGTCTCCATGTATTTCTGCAATCCAGAACTCTCATACACATATATTCACAAGACTTACAGAGGATATACACAAATATAAGCGTACAGGCCAACACACAAAAGATTCAGCATTATATATATAAAAACATGCACACACACAGATATATATAAACATATATATATATATATATATATATATATGAAAAATAAAATATAATATATATACTAAAACAATTCCACATTATAACCAAAAATGTTTGCAGTTTCTCCCTTTTAATATATATATATATATATATATATATATATATGTGTGTGTGTGTGTGTATATATATATATATATAAGGTGGCCTGACGATTGTATACAGCATGAAACAGACTGTCACCTCTAAGTGTTGACTTCTATGTTCACTTTTATATTTATATATATTATTTTAATATATTTTCTGTTTATATGTTATTTTTATAGATACAAATACTTAAGTAAATGTTCTGTTTATAATAAACAGTATTAACTACATTTACTGCCCTGAATTTCTGAGAAATTTCATAGAAAATATGTGCCGTTCGATAGAAATTGAACCTGTATCCTACACAGAACCATCATATACCTTGAAGTGCTATTCTATTTAGCTACAGAGGAAATGCCTGGTTAGCGCTGTCAAATTACTGTTTTTAAACAACAAATTTTCTATGATTTTTCTCGAATGCTCATATCTGCTCAAAGCATATCTTAATATAACAAATGAGATTATATATTATGAAATGGACTAAATCTGACAATTATTTTATCCTTATACATTATTTTTATAGATACAAATAAATGTTGCTGGTTGGATTGTTTGCTGATGTATCTATGGTTGTATAAATCTTTACTATATGGTTTGTGAAGCCCATTAGATAGGTTAAATCTTATATCCAGGATATAATTATTTTAGCATTAGTGGTGCTGGTAATGCTCAGACATTGGTCTTTGAAGAACTTGATTTGGTTTTTTCTTAGTCAGCTTTTATTCTTTATTGATATTTTTTTTACTTTTTGCTACCTTTACTATACAATATTAGACTTTTTTGCTAATCCATTATTTCCATTATCTTATCGTTACCATTTTTTTTATTATTATTGTTTTGTCATTTTGTCTTTCTCCTGTCTTTAGTCTTACTATTAGTAACATGTTTATTTACTTATTTATTTATTTTTATTTTCCTTTATTATTTATTTATTTGCTCTATTTATTTACATATTTATATGTTTCTATTTTATTTTATTTTCATTGATATGTATTATTTTTATTAGTAATTTAATTTTCTTTTTATCATGGCATATTTTATTATTATTGATATCACTACTCTTATTTAGTTTATTAATATTAACATTAATTACTTTATTGATTTTCATGGAAAAAAATAGAGGTACCTCCCCTGATTTTCAAATGTATTTTTTTCCTTTCAATTACAACAGCGTCTCTTCAAATTAGAATTTATAATTTGTATTTCCAACTTCATTTTCAATCTTAAATACTAATCTGGGCCTAAATTCAAGCACAAAATTAAACTACATTTCATTTAAATATTTTTACAACTACAATAATCCACCTCTACAATAAAATATCTTACTATTAGGTTAGTGTAAAAATAATGTCGGTTTTTGACGTTAAAAAATACGTCAAAAAACGACATTATTGCACCAACCTAATATAAACAGAAATATTATAGAAGCAGTGTTGACCCCCAAAAATGCACCTGAATAATGTTGAACATATGAAACTCTGAGCTGTACAATCAATGTAAGACATTATGTAAAATATTAAATAGCTCCGTCATTGGACAATGAGCACTGTTTTTTCTTATACTATAGAGTCTCTCTCTCTCTATATATATATATATATATATATGTGTGTGTGTATTTGTATACAAACACTCGCTCGTAGATTTACCTATATTTATCCTATATATATATATATATATATATATATATATATATATAAAATATACAGTGTTAAGAGTATGCAAGTATAAGCAGACAATCACAAAAAATATATAATCTCTTTCATATAGAAATTCAGTATAATACATCCATACTTGAAAAATGAGCTCTCTGTATGTATTACACATACACACGTACTCTCTCTCTCTCTCTCTCACACACACACACACACACACACACACCTCTAGCATATAAATATGATAAAGTATGGTAATAACTGTCATGCTGAGGTTAGCTCCCCTGCACAGATTCTTTTTTTCATTGTCTTTTGCAAAGACTATTTTCATTTTTTTTCTCTTTCTTCTTCATTCATGGGACAAACAAATTCTTTTGCATGTTATCACCACTCTGTATTACAGTTTCTTATATTCATATATAAGATGACATGGACATTTCTATATCACTGCTCAGAGTGGAAAGATTTATTCTCTTATCAAGTGTATACAATAATCTATGGTAGTTGTTCAGTGCAATATTTCAAATAGATATTCCACATGCTAAGTTTTATATCAGCTTTAAAATGTATTAGTTATTGCTTTTGATTAAGAGGCAATATGACATGGAAACATATGTATCTATATTATATTCCGATTTGTAATTAATTCTCAAAATCTGCAATGTATTAACACTTACATGTATTTTGTTTTTTTTACTGTTGGTTCACCCAATACAAAGCCCAAGAGTCACTCAAGGCAGAGTGTTATGGAGTCAGATTGCTATAAGGTAGGGGGAAGTAAGAAGTGTATATAATGAGGACATATAAGATAGATAGTTGACACTTGGTCTTGAAGGGACCAAGACTGTAGCAGTTAGGGAAGCATCCTCTTGGGAGTTTGTTCCACAAGTAACAATTCTGGGAAAGAAGCTGTCTGAACAGAAATTACTCCTTATCAAAAGGAAATAGGGATGATTTGCCACTGTGAACATGGCATTGTGGGTCCTAGCTGTGATGGTCTGAGCTTGTGGGACTAAGGGATGTAACTCATCTGAACATTTAATGACTAAAGAACATTCTAAATGGTTTTGTCTTATTGAATTTTTCTCTTTTAATCAAAGTAATAATTTTATTAACTCATGATTTAAATAAAAAGAAAAAGAAAATGAAATCAACTAGATTATATACCCAATACACATACTGTATATATTGGTGTACAAGGCAATTGGGTGTATAAGTAGGTTCCCAAATTTTCAAGTGTAAATGTAGTTTCAGGCTATATTCACAGTACAAGATGTCCTCCCGTTAAATCATATTTTAAAATTTTGAATTGAATTTATTAAATAAATTAAGTGATCATATACTTTCTTTTTTACTCAAATTCTAATGAAAAAATGGTGGGAAGATATTGTCAATTAACTACCACAACCTACAATACTTCATGAGTGGGTGCTGTGTTTTTGGTAGTCTATTTTGGTAACCTGAATGACTTTTCCCCACAAACCATCCACTCATTCCACTGTTCTCAAATGCAATCTTTAAATGGCTTGTTGAGACACACATCCAGTTGTGTTTTTGTTCAACATCATCAAAAGAAATGAGGTGAGGCAGGACTTAGCCTACGGTAAAAAATCTCCCATGATAACAACTTATCATAAGCCACAAGATTTAAGGTTTACACTTTATACCTGGAGTATAAGACAGCCCGCTATTTTGTGGGGTATTTTCTAAGGTTAAAAGGTTGCCTTGCATCCCAATATATATGGTATATAAAAAATAATGTTTTAATTTTAAATTTGCAGTGTCTCTTGTTTATACGCATGAGTAGTTACATCAACATAAACAAACTTAGTCTGATGAAGTCTGTTATGATAAGAGCCAGTTACCCTCCTATTATGAACAGGCTGATCCATTCATGATAAGTAGTCCTGGGTAATTGTCTAGAAGAAAAAAAAGAAGATAATACTATTGCAGTGATTTGTCGAGCTGATTACTGAATACTACTATCATGACTGACTTGGTCGAATTAAGTGTTGTGTCTTGCCAGACCCCACATTGCAACAACGGCCTAAAGGACAAAACATGTCACATGAAAACTTTTTCCAGTTTATCATACAGTTTTAAGCAATATAAAATTGTAGTACATTCTTTGTTAGGTTTTTTAAGCCAAAACTTTGAGTTCCAAAGTCAACTAACTCAATTATCCAACTTTCTTTTTTCTATGGAATAACATCATTAAAAAGTTAAATCATCAAGCAATGAAATAGTTTAAATTAAATTTATAAAATCTACTCAGATTTTGGGTAGCATCTTCACATGTACTTTGAAAAATTATTATATACAAGACTGACATGAAAGATGACCACCTGGGTGTTTGACAGATTTGTCAATTTCTATTAATTTTAACAATATGATTTAATTATTTCCATCAACTCAGTTAAGACAAAGCAAAATGCATTAACGGTAAACTATTCCTAATTGTCTTCGTTTTGATTTCATTTTAAAATTTTTTTTTTTCCTCAGATACCCTCCTAAAATCAGATAAAACAAAGCACCTGCTGCTTTTCTTGTATTCTTCAGTTTTAGAAAGCATTTATTTGGAAGATCATAGTGAATTAGGGTATTGTTTTAATTCAACTTTAAGATATATGAGCATTCTTTTTTTTAACTAATAGTTCACTCAATACAAGTCTCAAGAGCCACTCAAGGTGGAGGGTTACTGAATGAGGTTGTTATACAAGCATAAAAGGAGAATGTAAAAAGTGCAGTTTATGAGGATATATATAAAAGATAACAGTTAACCGTAGGGTTCAAGAGGTTAAGATTGGAGTGATCAGATTAAAGCATCCTCTCAGGAGTCTGTTCCACAAACTAGCAGTTCTGGGAAAGAAACTGTCTGAGTTGAACTTCATTCTTACTAATGGAATACGAAGGGCATGGGGATGATTCATTTCAGTGTACATGACATGGCATGTCTTAGATATCAAGGTCTGAAATAGTGGATCTAAGGAATATAGCTCATTGGAACATTTGCCATGGAAATAACAATAGAGCAGTGAGAGGCTGGCTATGATTCATCTGTAGGAGAGGAGTTGTAGAATGGAAAATAATTCCTAGCCTACAAATCTGTGTAGATACTTCTGAACTCTATCAAGACGGGAAAGTGAGGATTGGGTATCTCCAGCCCAGATATGGAATAAATACTCCATTTTTAGTCTAGTCTGGCTGCTGTAAATACAGGGCATAACAGGTGAAGTTAGGTATTTACTGGAATAGTACAATGAACTGAGTCTTACAGCCATATCACATTGTTCCCATACAATCATCAAAGTAAAGCAACATAAAGACTGGTCAGTACTTAGGTGGGTGACCACTTGGGAATACCAGGTGCTGTAATGGATAATGGCTTGGAATTGTTGATCGGAGGGCTGAGTTCCAATTGGGTCTGCTATATTCACTTAGTCGTAAAAGGTATGATTCTACCTCTTTTCCTCCAGCTATGGGTTCATTAGTAAGACTTGTATCACTAAATCATTATTATCTCAAAAAAAATTCTTACAATGTAAAAATATTTTCTGGCTTTGAATAACCTGCATAGGGTTAATAAACCATAGAAAATGAATAAATCAATCAAGCAAAACAGCGAACATTTTACCAGTATATTTAGAGTTGGAACTCATATACAAGCTTCACTTAAGGTTTCTGCCATCATTTTTGCTGTTTTCTTATTTAAGGCTTAGAGTTATTACTATTTATTGAATTCATTTTGCATTATCTATGGATATATATTAGGTAAGTAATATCAGATTTAAAATACAAACATTTTGAACAAACTAAAGAGTGCAAAATAAAGGCTAAATAGTAAACAATAAGATTAAGCTTTTGCTCAACATATATATATAAATGTTAGATAACTGAATGATAAACTGGAAAAAAAAATCTATGTAATGTTTCATCCTCTAAAATTATTACCAAAGTGGCTTATTTCTATTTTTCTATGTGTTGTGTACCTTCAGGACAAGAACAATCATGTCTCTCTACAATTCTGTATGCTTTGTATTGTAGCTCTTAGTAAATGTCTTTTTGTTATCTCTCTTAATCCCTTGTTAGGTAGGATATGCTTCCTCTGTCTCATTTGCCTTTAATGTGCCTTGTCACTTTCCTCATTATCTACCTTAGAAATTTCAATTTCCCACTGTATATGAAATGTTATTGTACTTCCCTTTAAAATATATCTGCAGTTCTGTTGGTGCTTTAAAAAGAGGATATTTTAAAAGTATATATAAATATTAGATCATTTCAAAAAGTTTGTACCTAATTAGAAAATTAAAAACAAAATTTACATACTCACAAAAAAACATTTATTCATCAAGTACATAGTCTCCCATTGTTGATCCCATTTTCATAGAAAATTTGTGTATTTTGTTGGAAGTTTCTTAGCTAGTTTTAGACTGACTGTACAGAGTCAAATTTTTTTCTCATTTAAATTGTTCTGTAGAGACTGAAATATGAAAATCTGAAGTAGCCAAGTCAGGAGAATAAGGCATGTGCTGGACGGTTTCCCATCACAACTATTTAAACTTTTACAAGCTATGTTTTGCAACATACAGTCTTTCATTGTCATGGTGGAAAATCATACTTTTTTGATTTGGCATTTTTCTTGAACCCAAGTCTCTTCAAATGGCAAAAGGCTGAGGAAATATCAATTTTCAAGCGTTTAGCAATCTCTTCATCAAAATCTGGTTCATTCTCCACGATGACAAGCAAAGGATCTTCATCAACATTAGAAATGTAACCCAGAGAGCTCAAGCACAATCTAAATAAGCCTTTTGAAAGATTTTTGTTGCATTTCCAATGCTTACTTCTTTCCAAAATCCATACAGCATAACAATAGCAAGTGCAACTTTTCATCCTCCATCTTTGTTAAATGGACAAAATGTCAACAATTCAACAAAGTCTGATTTGCAACTTAATAATGCAAGGATTCAATCTTGTAGAAACCAGAAATCAGCATCAAAGCAAATGCCAATGTCAAGTTGTGGTTATTTTATATTAACAAGCTGCCAGGAAGGTTGATTTACTGTGTCATGCTACACAGATTATCTCTCTAGAGCCTATTTTACATACCTATATGTCTACCATTTGCTCATGCTTAGAATATTGCTGCCACATATGGTTCAGTGCTCTATTATCTATCTAGAGCTTCTTGATAAAATCCAAAGAAGAATCAGCAATATTATTGGTCCTGACCTGGCAGCTTGACTTCAGTTACATTCCCACTTCCATAAGATTACCTCTCTGTCCCTTTTCTATAAATACTTTCATGGTAATTGTTTGGATGAGTTCTTCACTATGGTACTTAGATTTTTTAAATTTAAGCACAGCATTAGACTAGCATCAATACCTCATCAATTTACAGTTTAAATGCCTGAAGGTAACCATAAATTCTAGGCATTCATTAAATGGACAAAATGTCAACATTCAACAAAGTCTGACTTGCAAATGAATGATGAAAGGTAAATTTTGGATACACCAGAAATCAGCACTAAAACAAATGCCAAAGTCAAGTTGTGCTCATTTTATATTAACAATGAAAATAGAACACAAACTTCAGCAATGATCTGATATTAGCTGAATAATAAATAAAAAGATGACAGGAAAGAATCCTAAAAATTGTATTCTTGGGGAAAAATATTTTGCTTTCACTGCAAGAGGATGATAGATTGAGAGATTCTGATAATTGGTCAATATTTTACATTCTTCAACATTCTTATCCTATTAGTGTCTCCTATCAGGATTGACAAGGATTAGTGTCTCCTATCAGAATTTACAATGGAAGCAAGAGCTTGTGGTTGCCAATACTTTGGCCAATAGGAGAGTATTGTGTTTTACTAAATTTCAACCAAGAACCGAGAGACATTTTACTTTCCAATAATTATGGTGGCATGCAAATGATGAGAGATTTTTTTCGATATATCTGGTGATGAGATAAATTGCAAGGTGAAATGGATTCATAACTTTTCCAAGGACATTAGTACAAAGTGAATATTAAGTAAGCAATGATCTGATATATACAAAAATAGACAGACACATAAGCACTTAGTATTTATTTCTAATTGTAAACCAAGACTGTCTCAGTGAGTATAGTAAACCTATTTTTGTTGCTATAGACAATCCTATGTGTAGTAAATGGAAACAATAATATTCCTTTCTCTAACAGGCTTTAAACTACAAAAATAATAAAGTATAAAACAAAGACATAATATGAGGATTGGCTGAAAAGATCATAGGCTAACCAAGATTCTCTCATGGAATGTGATCAACTGAAGTTTATTTTTCAACATAGCCCCACTTGCAGTTCACATATTTCTTCCATGGTTTTGAAGTTGTTGAAGTAGCTTCCATCCTGTTGGTCATCAGAAAATATGACATGATCATCACGGCAATACTGGTTCCCGGCCAAGTGTTTTTTTTTTTTTAATATTGGTGAACAGATAGTCAGATGGGGCCAAATCAGGAGAATAGGGAGGGTGACCAACAGTCATGCACAGCAGCCCTTGAAACCAAGGACTTGTGTACTGGAGAATTGTCCTGTTGAAACATGACCTTTTTTTGTCAGTTTTCCTGGGACTTTATTCTTGATAAACTTTTCTGACTGCCTCAGTGAGATGGCATAGTAAAAACCATTGATGGTGTGGCCCTTTTGAAGATAATCAATAAACTCAATGCCTTTTGCATCATGAGACCATCACCTTCCCTGCAGATGAAACAAATTGGGCCTTCTTTTGAGCAGGTGAGGAGGGGATTTTCTACTGCCTGGATTTTCTCTTTGTCACTAGCTGAAAGTAATGAAAGCAACACTCATCCTGGGTCAGGAAATGTTCAAGGAAGCCAGTAGATCTGCCTTAGACAATGTCAGATTTTCCCCATGATGTGATCTGCTGGTGTGCTTCTGATCAGGTGTCAGAAGACATAGCACCCACCAAGCAGAAACCTACATCATACCAAGTTCATTGTGCAGGATATTCTCAACTCTCTCATGGGATATGCTAATAGCATTGGCTATTTGATTTATTGTCATCACCTGTCATCCATTACCATGTGGGGAACAAGATGAATGTTTTCCTCAGTGGTGGCAGTAGCAGGATGTCTAAACCTTGGGCCATCTTCAAGACTCTTCCTAAATTCAGCTGCCCAATTTGCACTGTTTACAAAGACAGAACATTATTCACTAATGTAGCAACTATATCAGCATTAATGTCATTGGGAGCTAAACCCTTTTTCTGGAGGGACTTCATAACACCATGATGCCAAATTTTGACCATTTTCAAGAGAAAGTGCTACTAGTTACATTTGAAGTCTTTGAACAGTCGGATGTCAATTTACCTGGAAATAAACAATGCAGTTATTAATAATAAGAATTGAAATTAAGGCATGCAAGATTTCACAGCTGTAGCTTTAATGCTTTATATTCAGCCTATGAACTTTTCAGCACATCCTCATATATAGATATTCATAGTTATGAGCAAGAGGAATATACCAAGATGCTAGCTATCAATTTGAGATGTCAAAATAGCATTAAAAAAGTGTTAAAAATACAGAAATTTAGAGGGGAGTTTTAACAGATGACAGAAAATGTGACACCAAGATCTGAAGGCCCATTGGAATAGTGAAAGATGCCTTCCAAAAGCTAAACAAAGTATTAAGAAATAGAAAAATTTCATTAGAAACATTGACAACAGAGCTGAACTGCTATGTAATATCAATGCTCCTATATGACTGAATTCTTGACAATTCCCTCACAGAAGAAAAAAAAGGTTGAGAAGATAGATTTTTCCCATCAGAGGAGATGATTCTGTTGTAGTATCTGCTCTGTGACAGTGGCTATTGTCTCCCGGCTGCCTGAACAGAATCCTCAGACTTGTTCTGAAATATCTGTTCTGTAGCGGTGGTATGACCAGCTATAACTAGCTAAGACCAGTTTTGACCAATGGTCTTAGTGGACACTTGGGTCCCCACATCAAAACAAAATGACCTTGTGTCACATCCAGACTCAGTGGGGAGTCAAAGGTAAATACTCAGATGAAGAAAAAATTGAAGCAACAGAAATGGTAGTTCTATGGAAGGTTGCTGAGAATAACATCAATGTGCAATGTGGAATTTTAAGGAAAATGGATCTTTATGGTTATGAGCAAGAGGAAAAATTTTAAGGAAAAATGGACAGTTATACTTTGAATCAGAGAGAGACAGCTGGAATTTGTAGGAGACATGAGAAAAGAGAGCTTGGAGAATTTAACATTCACAGGACATATTGATAGCAAGAGGGACAGAAAGAAACAGCACATAACCTACCTAACAAGTTTGATGGCAGAATAGAGAGTGGGAAGGATAGTAAAAAAAAAAAAAAAATGCTAAAAGCTACAAAGAATAGGAAATTGTGGAGAGCCATGATTACTCAATGTCCTGAAGGAACATGACACAAAGAAGAAGTGATCAAAGACAGTGCAAACATGACTGGAATAAGCTCACATTAACGTTTGATTATAATCAAATTAATAATGAACATCATTGATATGTTGTCATTTCCATCATAAATTTGACTATTTTCATGCAATCTTTTCCATAATCTTAAATTTGAATGAATCAATAAATCCATGGTCTGACATATAGTTACTAGCTGAAATTTTCACTGTAAATGTTTGATTTTGTTGAAAAAAATAAAAAAAAATAAATAATACTTGCTTTTTTATCATCTGGTTACAGACTTATTGATGTTTTATTTATATATATAAATTTAAATTATTTTAGATATCTACTAAATAATTAAAATAAATTATTATATTATAAAAGAATAATTGTAATGGGGTTGTTTTTCCTGTTCTCATAAAAAAATACAATTTTCCATTTGTTTGTGATGTTTTTTAAAAAAAAAAACAATGTGAAATTCATATTTTAAAGGCATTTTTGTAATATAAAATCCTTTAAACACTGGTTTATTTCCAAGTTTGGGTTATTTGGTTAAAGAATTTTCCTCTTTGTAATGTGTGTCATTAATATTTTCAATACTTATTGACAAACCCCAAAACTCAAAACACGCTTACTGTTCTGATTTAGGACCTAAGCTTTCTTTCAAAATAAAATCGTGATAAAGTGTGCAACCAACCAGACATTTTAATGTTAACATCAGACTTCTAGCTTCCCAGAGTCCAGCTTTAACCACTGAGCCAAATCTGCCAGTACATTAAAGGGAATAATGTTTTTTATTTGTGTTCTAATATGAAATTTTATTCAATTGCATTCAAATTTGATTTTGTCAGCCATCTTTAAAAAAAAATAACAGATAGCTAAAACCTATCTCCACACACACCATATATTTTATGAAAGCCCTTTTCCTACTCAGCTGAATAGTTTCAATTAGAGAGAAAGTCAGGGCTTATTTTTATGGGCCCTGACATGTGTATTTTTATCTGATTTGAATGAAAATATCCTTATTTAGAGAAGAGAAATTATTTTTATAATTTTTATATTTCATTCTCCTACAGTTCCTTTATTAATCAGCCATTTTAAATAATTCATTCATTTCCTAGAGTTTTTCAAAAACGTTTCCTGTTGGGAGGCCCTAAGCTTGTTGGCTTAGTCAATTTATGAGTCGGTCCACGAGTCAGAATTCGGACACACATACACACACTAATACAAAAATAAGAACAAATTTATTAAAGCAAATATATACCAGTTATTTTTTTAGTTGTTTTATTTTTAAATAAAAATAATGTTCATTTAAATAAATAAAAACTTAAAAGATAAATTAATCATATGTTTATGAACAAAAAGCAATCAAGAGAGAACAAGTCTATATTTTCTTGAAAAATAAAATAAAATTTAAATACAATGCAAACTAGAGTTTATGAAGGCATGATCATAAACAGATACAACTTACTGAAATCAATATATTTCTATTTTTCTCATTTATTCTGGGTAAAACTGGCTTAATTGTATAAAAATAAGAAAACCTATATACTTTTATAAGATAATTTTTTGTTTTAAATATAAAATATGAACTGTGTAATGAATTCATACATATGTTTAAGCTGAATATGTAAATATTTATCGATGTTCATACATTATGCAATATAAAACAAAAGATTGTTATGAGGATTGATTAATAAATAAGGTCGCCAGCCAATCAGCATCATTAATAGTGGAGTTGGAAAAGATGGAATATGAATTCACTAGTTTATACAGTCATGCTCAAATGTACTTAGACTAAGTTCATTGTGTGATGGAATTGAGCAATAACATCCATTAGTCACAAGCATAAAATGTACTTGTAATTTTGAAGAGAAGTAAATCAACTTCATTCTGATACCAGTTTCATCATTCTATCTGGCCTAAAACTTTTCATTTGTGATTTTAAAGAGAAAGAATTTACTTCATTTTCCTAGCAGTTTCATTATCCTATCTTGTCAAAAACTTGTTTTAGAAAAGTGGTTCTTAACCAGGGGTGCTCACACCTCCTAGGAGTGCAATATTGGTTCCTAGGGGGTACAAGGATACTGAATCATTAGGATTGGTTTATTAAGGAAACTGTACTGTGGTGTTTGTTGATCTGACATAAAAGTTTACATTGTAGAAATTTTACCAATTGCTACCATGAAAATAGCATAAATGTATACTTAGGTAAAAAATGAGCAGAATTTGCTGGTAAAATTTTATTTTATTTTTTTGCTAATATGAAAGTAATCTGGTTTTTATAATGTATTATTTTGTTGTCAGTTATGTGAATAAAGATTAAAGAAGCACTATGGTTTTGTTATTTACATATGAGATCAGCATTCTTTTTCATCAATTCTGGAAGTGTGTGCAAGAACTGATTTGTGGTTTGAAAGGGGTGTGAACAAGGACAAAGGTTAAGAATCAGTTTTAGAGGATTAGAGACCTTATTTATTATTTAGCCAAGACAATATTAAATGTGGAAAAATAAACTTGTAAATTTGAAGAATTAAATTTCATCTTGATGCCAGTCTGAGTTTACTGCCTTATCAAATCAACCCTTGTAATTTTAAAGAGAAATAAATCTACTTCATTTTTAATAACAATTTCATTATTCTATCTTCATTTTGTTTTTTTAATCATTTAACACCCCCAAGCAAGGAAGTCAAGACACTAAGACACAAGGAGTTACTAAGTGTGAAATAATAAGAAAAAAGAGAGACATTAAGCAAGAACAATAGAAGAGTAATCAAGAAGACAGTAAATAATGATTGACATTGCATTTAACTGACCTGCTACTTGTTTTATAGAATTGGAGACCATCATTTTTTAACAAAAAATAAAACGCATATCAAGTGTGTGACCATTTATATACAGATGTATGCATACCCCTCTCTCTCACATATATAAGTATAAAATATTGCTGGTGGTAATAGTGCTTGATGCAAAATAACAGATAAAATTTATACTATTAATAAGGAAAAATGAATATTTATTATTAATACCTATATATTATATATATATATATATATATATATATATATTGATAAATATAAATATTATCCCTCACTGCTAGCATAACTGTGTTTCATGCACAACACACTGAGTGATAATGTGTTAATATATACTTAATAGCTCTGTTATATTACATTGAGCACTGTTTGATTAAAACCAGCACTATATGTGTGATATTTAAAATCATATATACATATATCTCCAAATGAGAGAAAGAACAGATGGAGTAAAATTCCACTGTTCATAGCATTTACTTTTAAAAAAGTGCTCACTACAAAGTAGAGCAATACATTATTATTATTTTTATTATAAGAGATTATAATAAAAACATGTTGAAATCGCTATACAAAAGCTTTCATGTTTCAATACTTTGACTGTACTTCTTCAGGCGATGGTAATTAAATGATTTTTAAGAAAATTTCAAAAGCAAATTGCTACATCTTTTCTGAAAGATAAAGGGGGTTGGGGGAAACAAAGTCAGAATTAAAAATAGACTAGTGGGTATGTCTTGATTAACCAATTAAATGTCAGATCTGTGCTAAATAGAAAAGTAAGCTCAGAGGGTGGAGGTAGGGGAGTTATATTTTCATGTCGTGAAAAAACAGAACATAGACAGGCCATCATTGACAGTTACAGAAAATATATAAGCAACAAATGTATCGTGACTGTAAAAAAATATGATGTTTTCAATTTTTGAAAGGATGTTGAGGGGAGAGGTGGGAGAGTAATCGAAGTTAACTTCAATAGAAAATATTTTTTTTTTTAAATTTAAAATTCACTACACTATTTTTAATTTAATTTTTTTCCTCTGTGACCAGACTACATGAATTTAAGCATGCTACTAGATTGCCATCTAGGTCCTAACGGCCACTTCTACTACTACAGTTTCTTTTCTCGCACTTCCCAACTGTGGAAATCCCTTCCGTTTACTTTCTCCCCTGATAACTACCATCTTCTATCTTCTTGAATCCTGCTCATCTTTTGTCCTTTCTACAGTCCTCCTTACACACAGTTTTTTCTCTCAATTTCGCTCCCTGTTGTCCTCTGCATACTAGTGGCATTCTCACCTTGCTTGTGATGATATGATTAAAAAAATAACAAAGACAAATATATAGATACATCTTTAAAAATGTGTATATAAATGTTTGTATTGATATGTATATATATTTCTTTGATATTGAAGTGAGATTGATAAGCTATGTAGATGGTGCTTTTAATTATAAGATACAAAATACCAGAATGTCCAAAATAAAGGACAGCTCAAGATCAACTGTTTATTTTAGTCATAATGGTAAGTCTGATCAGTTTCATAAGGTCAAATTAGCAGATGATCACACAAACAACATACAATCCTTTATTAACTGGGGCAAGAAATGGCTTATTAATTTTAATGCATCCAAAATTAAACTGCTCTCTGTTAACCATCTGAGATACCCATTTCTGTCTTCCATCAGCATAGTTGATATTAACGTCCAGGAAAGGGAGTCATTTCAACTTTTTGGACTAATGTTTCCCACTAGCCTAAAGTGAAGTTATATTGAATCAATTGCTAGGTCTGCTGTTAGGAAAGTTAGTTCACTGTGTTGAGCTAGAGAATTTCTCTCACCAGAATCTATCTTATACATAAGATTACTCATGCAGTGAATATTACTTCTTTGTCTGGTCTAGTGTTTCTGCTATGTATGTATGTAGAGATGCTTGATAAATTAGAGTCCACGTTATGTAAGCAGATGTCACTTGATGAATTGCCTCATTCTTGGACAGCACAACATCCATGATGGCTTTCATGATGGTCAGTACCACCTTGAATCCAAATCCCATTTGCGTTAGGCAGTATCTCCTCTCATTAAGGATCACTCACCAAAATGGAACTCACTATCTAACCCTGACTGACTGTGGTATAACCTGGTTCACTATTTGGCAACGCCTGCGCTGACAGGACTCTGCAAGTGTGATTGACTACTTGAGGACATTGTTCTTTGAACATGGACCTCTGACAGAACTCCTCACCAACAATGACACTGCATTCCACAGTGGACTGTTTAAAGATTTTTTTGGATTTGTGGGGAGTTCACCTCAGATTTTGCTGTGCATATGTCCCATCGGGAAATTGGCATAATCAAGTGATGCTATTGGAGTATCAAGAGAATCAGTGCTCAGGAAGTGAAAGAATAATCACCATTGGAGGTAGGGCTAGCAACTCTTCAGATACTGAAGACTGTGCGTGAGGTTGCCAGATCAGAAGGCTCCTCAGAAGATGAGTCTTCCGAACATACCACACAATCCCATCCAAAAGTCACCCTGCTCCAGAGAAGCTAAAGAATATAGAGGCCCACCCCTGGGTGTCACTTATGTGAAAGAGATAATCACCTACCTTGAAAAAGAGTTTGTGTTTTGTGCGCAATCTGCTGAATAAAAATTAACGAAAGTAGTTAGCAAAAATATCTGCTACTTTAAGTATCAGAATCTATGCTAACGTTATTTCCTCCCCTGAATGGCATGGCCAATCAGAAAAATCGTTCAGTAAATAAAAGCCATTGTTTTTCACTTACAGGGAGGATTGTTTTTGAGCTTGGTGGATAAACATGTATTTTTGCTGCTGAGAAATGAAGGTTGGATTTGTGACCCCATTTTGTTGTTTCTACATTGCCTGTTGGACTGTTACAACGGACTATCGTTTGAACTGTGATTTGGCTACAAGTGTTGAGAGACAGAAGAAACTTATTGCAGGCATTCATTGCTACTATAGTTTACAGTTTTTTGTTGTTTTTTTTCTCTACTACAACAGTTACTGATCCTGACCTGGCATCTTGGATTCAGTCACTTTTCCCACTGCCACAGCATAGTGTACCTGTGCCTTTGCTATAAATATTTTGATGGTAATTCTTCTAATGAGCTTTCCTCTTTGGTACCTTGACTTTTTGAATGTAAGCTCTGTGGAACTGACTCCCAAGAGGATGCTTCCCCAATCACTACAATTTTAACTTGTTCGACTAGGGTTAATCATTACCTTCCAATCGTATACACATAAACTGCCTTCTACTGTAATGCATTATACAGGGTAAACTTCACTGTAAAAAGAAAAAAAAAGAAGTGAAGCACAGTATTGGATTAGTCACTAGGTTTCATCATTTTACAATTGAAATTGCTAGATGTAAAGTTATGATAATGGTTTCTTCTCTCAAAAATGACTTACAATCTGTTGTTAACTGGGACAAGCAATGGCATGTTAATTTTAAAGTCTCTAAAATGATAGTGCTCTCTTTTAATTGTTGGAGAGAAACCTTTTTGCTTTCCATCAACATGGAAAAACTTCCAGGAGAATGAATCATTGCACAAGCTAGTGCTAAAATTTTCTACTGACAGGAAGTGGAAAGATTTATTGAATCAAGTGATATGTTTGTTGCTAGAAAAGTTGGTTCACAGTGTTGTGCTAGACAATTTTTCTTGTCTAGCATGACACCGTGAACCAACTTTCCTTGCCAGAATCTATCTTACATATTTATAAGTGTACCATTCATACATGCATTGAATATTGATGCCACATCTTGTCCAGTGCTTTTGCTAAGTATTTAGAGTTTCTTGATATAATACAAAGAAGAATCTGCAATGTTATTGGTCCTGACCTGGCATCTCAGCTTCAGTCCCTCTCCCACCACTGTAATGTAGTTTCTCTGTGTCTTTTCTTTAAATACTTTCATGGTAATTGTTGTGATGAACTTTCATTTATGGTACCTAGACTTTATGAATTTAAGCGCAGTACTAGATTGATGGCATGGTCTCATCACCTTATAGTTGAAATGGCTTCTTGCTTTCCAATCAACTTTGATCTTCAAAAATTTAAATGTAACTGACATCTTCTGTCTTCTTAATTCATGTCCTTGTATCATTGTCTTCTTAATAATGTTTTTTTTTTTCTAATATTTTTTTCATACTAAGTAAGCCCCTTGTAACTTCATGGTTTTATTCCCTTGTTTGGGAGTGAAATGATAAAAGAAAAAAGGTGAAAATACCTCCCGTGGAGACAGAGATTGATCTCAATGTCAAGGGCTTTATTTAGCCAAAATAGAACTCATTCAGTCAGTTAAATACTATACATGATACACACTTGGGCATCATGCATCTTTCGATACATAACTGATGAGGCAGATTTTTTTTCCCCAGTAAGTTGCCATTTCTTTCTGCAGTAGACTGGTTGCCAACCAAGGCTAAAGAACCCAGTCTGTCCTGCTATTCAACTCATAGCTGGGTGGAAAAGAGATGGATTCATACCTTTCCCCAAGAACGTAAGTGAATCTAATAAATTTGACTGAAATTTGAACTTGGCTCTCTGAGTTCTCACTTTGAGCCGACATCCATTACACCACAATGCACATCCACACTAGCACAGATTAGCAACTGCATAAACAAGATGACTTTAATTTCAAGCCATAATAATTTTGTTGTCTTGGATTTCTGAGTCATGGATATGTAGGTGATGAATTGTGTGCATTTTTGTATGCACTTTATGTCTGTATTGACATTAGTTAAATAGAAGAAAGAGTATCTTATATCAATATAGTCAAATGAAATATTTCCTTTCTTTAACCATGTTTTTTGTTAATGAGTCTTTGTCTAAGACTGAACTTTGTTTTCTACACACACAAAACATATATACATACAGACACACACATTCTGAACTCATGCAAACATATACATTAATTTGTAATATATTCAATTAGGCAAATATGTTTGTAATTAAATATGCATATATGCCTAATTTTGCTTGAACACATCTCATGTATTTATGCATTTAAGTGTAAAACTGCTCTCTACTAATTATCAGAGAGATTTCTTTCTGCCTTCTATCAGCATGGCTGATGCTAACCCCCACAAGATTGATGCATTGTGCCTTCTCAGGCTAATATTCTTGGTTGATATGAAGTGGAAAGATTATATTGAATCCATTGCTAAGTCAGCTGCTAATAAAGCTGGTTCACTGTGTTGTGCTAGACAATTTTTCTCTCCAGAATCTATCTATAAGTCTCCCATTCATCCATGCTTAGTATGCTGCCATATATTTATATCCTGCTATATATTTAGAGATTCTTGATAAAATCTAAAGAAGAATCAGCAAAATTATTGGTCCTGACCTAGCATCTTGGCTTCATCATAAAGTTGCTTCCTTTGCCTTTTCTATAAATACCTTTCATAGTAAATGTTCAAATGAGTGCTTCACTATGGCACCTAAACCTTATGAATTTAAGTGCAGTACTAGATTGGCAACAAAGTCTCATCAATTTACAATTGAAATGGCTAGATGTAACCATAAGTTCTCTGCTAACAGTAATTTTCTCTCATTTCCCATTTGTGGAACTCCAGCTATTTGCTTTCCAGTTAACTTGGACCTTCAAAAATTTAAATGCAATGTCAATCATTATCTACTGTCTTCTTGATTACTCTTCTGTTGTTTTCACTCTTTAGCAATGATTCTGTTTTCTTTCATACCCAGTAACTCCTTGTGTCTTAGTAACTTTACTGGAAGTTTTCAGAAAAATGGGAAAGAGTTGAAGTTTCTGGGACACACAAAAGATAGAGAGTTGTGGAAAGCAATGATTTCCCATATCCTGAATGATGTCACGTTTGCATGAGTTTCATATGTGTGTACCTGTGTATATATGTGATTTGGATGTGTACAAATCAAGGTTCAGTCTTAGGGCAAAGAGTCATAGACAAAAAAACGTTAAAGGAAGGAAATATTTCATTTGGGGCTTGCACAGATAGCAGCTTTGCTTTTGAATCCTCAAAACTGCAAAATAGTGGGCAAATGATGATTCTCGCAATGATCAAATGATTGGTTAAATATCTGGGTTTCTTCAAATTTTAACTTTTTTTTTTCTATATTATAGTTTATTAACTACTACCTCCAGGCAAGAAATTATATTAGTTGTTTTGATCCCCACACTCAAAAAGAAAAAAAATAATGGATGTACTTTGGTGCACATAGATTATATTTATAATTGTAATTATAAATTTAAAATTTATAATTGTATATATCACATTTATACATACATGTTTTTAGCTGTAATTTCTATGAGTCTGCTAAGTAAAATTACCAACAATACATTTTATCTGTAGTCGAAGCCATAAAACGGTGTTCAAAATATTTGGATTTCAGCATTGAATTACCCTTAGAGGTTGATATGCCACTAAAAAAAAAAAAAAAAAATCAACCTACCAACCAACTTAAATAGGGTGACTGATCCTTGGTGGTAGACATTAATTTCACTATTTATAAAAAAACAAGTATTTATACAGACATGTGTACCAACTAAATATAGCATTCAATGTAATAAGATATTTATTTATTTATTCATTCATACATAGATGTACAATATGGTGTAATGGATAACAGCTCGGAATGAGAAATCAGAAAGCAGAGTTCAAATTCCAGTCAGATTCATTACATTCACTTACATGTAAATACCACTGGGAATGGCATGAATCCATTTCTTCTCACCCCCAGCTATGAATTTATTAAGACAGACTGGGTCCTATAGCCTTGGTTGGCAACCAGTTTACTGCAGAAAGAAATGGCAGCCTACTGTGAGAAATCTTTTGCCTTGTCAGTCATGAATCAAAAGAGACATGATCGCCCAATCATGTATGGCACTTTACTGCATACATACATATATGCATAAGAGATAACAATATATCCATTTTTATAAATCAAGATCTATATTAGGGAAAAAAATGTATGAAAAAGTGGGAAAAAGTTTTCATGTGATGCATTTTGTCCTTTACAACTTCATGGGAGTAAATTTGTTACATTGCTGTGACTACACATGCACAAGGGAATTTTAAATCTAATTTTTTTTTTCAGTTGTAGTTGTGATAAAGTTAGGTGGTAGGACAACTGTTATGGTAATTTACCCATGCACACATGGACTCTCCCAGCTATAAATAGGAGCAGGTACTGCCTTTTGGAGGGTAAAGTTTCCAGTAGTCAGCTCTGACAGTCAGACCGAACATTCTTGCTGTAACACTTGTTTGTATATGTTTGTATTACAGTTTCTGTTAATATATTTGTTTAACTCAATTCCTTTCTCGAGTCTTTATTTTTCTCCCCCAACAAGGCTACAACAACAATATATTTTTTGATTCATTGGGTTTGTTAAGAGGGGCCGTTTCTCTATTTTGGAATATACTGAAAGAACTTATCTAAAGGAAATATAAAATTTGTTACTACTACTACATACAAAACAGTAAAAAACTTAATCAATACTAAACAAAACAATAAGATAAAACTTGAAGGAGGAGTTTACTCAATCTCCTGTAATAGTTGTCAAAAAATACATAGAAGAAACCTCATAGAATCTAAATAAAAGATTATATGAATACAAAAGGGACATTTCACAACACAATACACTAAGTGCTTTAGTTGCTCACTGTAATGAGACTAAACACAATTTTGACATAAAAAATGCTACTCTGATCAAAGGAGAAAATAATTCACTAAGATGAAAATGTTTAGAGAGTGCTTTGATCAAAAGGTCATCTACAGCAAATTTGAGTCCTGGCGCATACATTTCACCATTCGTGTGGGATACCTACTAACAAAAGTGATGGAAAGAAAAAGAATTTAAGTGAAATTAGCTAGATGAAAAAAGTAAATAAAAATTTTAAATTCCTAGCATCCTTCATTCATGCACATGTGTAGTTGCACCAATGTAACAAATTTAGTCCAGTGGAGCTTCAAAGAACAAAACGCATTACATGAAAACGTTTTCCATTTTGTCATACATTTTTCCAAAATACATGTGTGTGTGTGTGTGTGTGTGTGTGTGCTTCTGAAAAGAACTCAACTTTAGCCAAGATAGAGTTTTTTTTTTTTTCTAATTGCTGAAATTAATAAAACATGTAGAAAAGAGGACCTGATGAAAAATTTCCTTTTATATCCACGTGCATAAATATTGAACCATTTATTAGACATAAATAGGACAGAAAATCATTCATTTTTAAAGAATGGACATTTTTGCTTTTTTAAATAAAACTGTTTCCGCCAATCTGAACACAGATCCAATAAAGAGAATCCTTAGGAAAATTATTTTTAGTAATCAAAAATTTAGCCAAGTAGAATAAACAACAGAAAACCAAAGCTTTTTATAGATTGACATTTGGATTCCTATCATAATCATAAGCAAAAAAAACAAAATAACCAGGAACAAAAGCTTATCCAAAAAATATACAAAGTCATTTCTATTTCAATCATGTCAAGTTAGAAGATCATACAGAAAAATAGCACAATCAAGGCTTATTGCAACATCTTGCTTCCCTGCCACCTACAATCTTCAAAAATTTAAATGCAATGTCAAATCACCATCTTCTAACTGAGCCCTGTTCCTTTATTGTCCTTTCCTTGCTTCTCCTCACTGAAGCCTTCTCATTCTCTTTTCACTCCCTATAACACCCTGTGTCTTAGTGGTATTGTTGCCTTGCTTGGGGTGAAATGATTAAAAAAAAAAAATTAATTAAAATTAAAAACTATAAACACCCATTGAAACACTGATTCCCATTCCATTAATGAGGTTAAGCAATATCATGGATGGTCAGTACCTAGATGGTGACCACTTGGGAATACCAAGTGCTGTAAGCTTGGATGTGTGGGTGGCATAAGGGATAATGGCTTGTAATTGTTAATATGGTTTTCCTATTTGAATTTTCTGATGAATCTTAATTTCTAAGTTAATGGTGATTTTCTAAGCTTAGCTTAGATGTAGTACAAGGCTGAAAGTTTGGGGTACCCAGTGAGAATTGATCTCACTTTTCATTTGTAATTATTATAGAAAGACAAGACTGCTAAGCATTACACCACATCTAATTCTTGAGTTAATGATTATATTAGCTCCTTACATGTTCCCCAATGATAAAATACCTATGGAAATTCCCCTATTTGAGATAAGCAACTTTAACAAAATATTGCAATAATAATCATAAATATGAATTCAAGTGATTATTTAAAAGAAGTAAGGGGGTACAAATGAAAAGATTTAAAACTGAATATTTTTTACATTTCACAAAAGCAGACTTTAAAAACATGAGAGTGTTATTGCTTCCTCTACTTTTTCTCACAGTGACTAAATAGCCTATGATCAAAGCAGAACAGTTCATTATTTAGGAGGAGAGGGTAAAGCATACATGCTAACAAACTAGCAGAATTATAATGTCATAGGACATGGATGATCATGGCTCTCCACAGATTCCTTTTCTTTATTATCTGTAAATTAACATGACTGCTTTGAAAAGATAGTGGAGTGATTTCTTGTTGCCTTCTCCACAGTTTGGAATTTAGAGTTTTCCTTCTCTTAGATTGGTTGCCACCTAAGGCTCAAGAACCCAGATTACTCTGTTATTTAAAACAAGGAGATGGATATATGCTTTTCCCCAGGTCTTTAATACAAAAGTGCATGCAAGTTATTACATTGGAATTTGAACTCAGGTTTGCCAAATCCTCTTTTACGTCTGGAATTCTCTTCTAGTTTATTGCTTCCTGTCATCTACAATTTTCAAAAATTCAAATGCAATAACAATCGTAATCTTTTGCATTTTTTAAAACCTATATTTTTATTATCCTTTATCCTCACTAAAGCCTTCTGGTTCTGTTTCAATCCCTGTAAACTCTTGCATCTTAGTAACATTTTCGCCTTGCCTGGGGTGATAAAATAGTAATGCTGAGTTTCAAAAGTAACAAATCAGAAATGTTTTAAGCATATAATAATCATTAACAATAGCAAAAATCATAGATATTTATAAGTCTACCATTCATCCATGCTTTGAATATTGCTGCCACATATGGTCTGGTGCTCATGCTATATATGGCTTATGTATTTATTCATTCAAGCATAAAACTGCTCTCTATTAATCATTTGAGAGACCTCTAGCTAACTTCCATCAGTATGGCTGATGCTAACCTCCTGGACAGTGACTAGTTGTGCCTTCTCAAGCTAACATGAAGTGGAAAGACTACATCGAATCCATTTCTACGTCAGCTGCTAAGATAGTTGGTTCACTGTGTGTCATGCTAGATGATTTTTCTCTCCGGAATCTATCTTAAACATCTGTAAGTTTACCATGAATCCATACTTAGAATATTGCTGCCATATATGGTCAGCTGCTCCTTCTATATATTTAGAGATTCTTGATAAAATCCAAAGAAGAAACTGTAATATCATTGGTTCTGACATGGCATCTCGGATTCAGTCATTTTCCAAATGTTGTAGCATAGCTTTCCTGTGCTTTTTCTATAAATACTTTCATCGTAATTGTTTTGATTAATTTTCCTATGGTACCTACTAGATTGGTGGCAAGATCTTATTTTACAGTTGACATAATAAAATGTAACTGGAAGTTTTATGATAACAGTTTCTTTCCTTGTACTTGTAGAAATATCTTCTGGCTTCTTCCCAATCAAGTTTGATCTTCAAAAGTTTAAATGCAATGTCAATAATTATCTTCTGTCGTCTTAATTTCTGTTCATTTATTGTTCACATGCATTATGTTTTCTTTTTTCTTATATTCTTTCATACTCATTGCAACCTATTGCATCTTAGTGGCTTTGTTGCCTTGGAATTGAGTGAAATGATTAAAAGAAAAAAAGGAATGAATACTCTCCCCACACTTCATTATATAATGAACAGATTAAAGCACTTTTATATATATTTTGAATGCTTAATAATAAAAGAGAAGAGGAAAATATAGATAAAAATTGATAGATAATCACATCAGACAGTTTTTCCTTTAAATCATTAATCTATTCAAAAGAAATAAATAAAATCAAATATATAAATAATGAATATCATTGAGAAACACTGTTAAACAACAGGCTCGGTGGAAAGAAAGTCCCAGTTGAAAATTACTTTTGTTAAAATCATCACATTTGCCTTGTTTTATTGGTATTTCCTTTGAAAGTGTTTATACGAACTACATTCCTTAGTTCCACCAGTTCTAACCTTTGCAGCTAAGACCCACTATGTCATGCACACTGTAGTAAATCAACTATTCCCTTCATATTCTGCTGGTGAGACATAAGTTCCACTTGACCAACTTCTTCCTACAAGCTGCTGCTTTGTGGAACCGACTCCAAAGAGGATTCATCCCTGATCCCTGCAATTGTAACCTTTTCAAATATAGGGTTAAGCGTTACCTTCACCACATATCCACATGAACTATGCTTCTAACTCTCTACCACGAGTGGCTCTTAGGCCTTATACAGGGTGAACACCAGTGTTCACCCTGTATATTATTTATATATATATATATATATATATATATGTGTGTGTATGTATGTATGTATGTATGTAAACAAATATGTGGATATAGATCCGAGAGTATGAAAAATATACGCAAAAAACAAACAAAAATCCTAATATTCAATTATGCTGTTTTAATGTTAATATATGTTAGTACATATAAGTTTTAGATTAAAATAAAATTCTTTTCATTTTTCATTCAAAATACTCTATTTTAGGAACACGTTTTCACAACATCACCCGCGTGATCATATTGAAACAGAACACTGATCTTGAAAAATTTCAGTTATCTGTTTTGATTAGTCTTACTCTTATGTCCAATGTTTTTTCATGTTGAATTAAGTATAGTCGAATGTTAATTATGTTTTATGAATATGTCCTGAAGATGGTCTACTAGACCGAATCGTCCGACGTTGACATTATATTAACATTAAAACAGCATAATTGCATATTAAGATTTTTGTTTGTTTTTTCCGTATATTTTTCTTCATACTCTTCATTCCATTATATTTTACTTTATATATATATATATATATATATATATATATATATGTGTGTGTGTGTGTGTATATGTGTAAGTGGTGATCCCTAAAGTAGTAAAATTTAATTTCTAATTTCTGTTTTATTTCAGAGTGACAAGTGTAGACTAGAACGGCACAATGCCTGACACTGCATGTGTGTTTGTTCATCTAGTATCCCATTCGCGGTACAAGTACCGAGATGGTGGTTCACTGTTCATGGACCTCATGCTTCAGAAGGTGTCAAAACCGTTAGAAATTATCATTCCAAGCTAACGGGGATGGGATTTGTGGTAGATACAGAAAAAAGAGGTCATCCTTCAAGATTCAGATTGGAAGAAAATGTGCAAAAGCTAGGATTATAACATTGTACTGTAACTTCTATCATGATACTGTTTAAAATAAAACATGTTTTATGAAAATTGACCAATAATTAATGAAGTTATTAAGAATTTTAAACTGAGTTTCTTTCCACCCACACTAAATACAAGGTTTCATCAAAAGGTATTGGGATGGTAACGGAGCTAAAATATACAAAGTGAAGCTACTTTTGTCTCACATGCACACTAAGTTATAATGGTCTTGCTTGCTTGCTTGCTCCCATAGTTTATAGCAAAGGTACCATCAGCGATCATGGCTTGTGCAACAGTTTTTTGGCCAAGATCAACATTCCTCAGCTCTGACAACCACATTATTACCCAGATCTCACCTCTTTCCAAAAATTAAATCCTACTTGAAAGGAACAAGATTTAAAGACATAAAGGAAAGAGGATGCAGCAGCTGCTTGCTTATCTCAAAAAATGAGTTCAAGGAATGCTTCCATCAATGGAAATGATACTGGATAAAGTGTATGGGGACTATTTTGAAAGAGTTTAAATGCTGAATTGATATGTCTTATAGATTTATTCTTATAAAACCAATCCTGATCAGCCCTAGAAAAAAACAAAAAAAAAAACAAAAAAAAACAGGAACGTCTTAAAAATTAAAAAAAATTCAGGTGAAAATTTGTATTTATTTATATTTACCCATGATAGCATGTTTCTGAACATATCTAAGCATTTATAGGTTTATAATATGTCCTGGTTTAGCTACAACTGTCTTGGTGATAAAAGTTATAGGCATTCATTTTCTATCAGCAACCAAAGATGTGCTGTGTCTTGAAAAGCTATAATCTTCTTGTATGTGCCATGTCCTTTCAGGACATTGGCGATCATAACTCTCCTCTATTTCCTGTCCTTTGTAGCTCTTAGTAAATTTTATCTTTTTTCTGTCACAACTAAGCCCTATTCTGCCATCCATTTACACACTGGGTAGGTTATACACTGTTTTCCTGTAACCTTCCTGCCTTCAATATGTCCTGTAAGTATTACATTTTCCAAGCCCTCTTTACGTGCCATAGAAATTTTAACTATCTCTGTCTAATGTTAAGTATGAATGTCCTTTTTTTTCTATTTTGTCTAAAACTTTGTTGTTCACATGTTCAGTCCATTATATTCTCAGCATCCTTCTGTAGATCCACATTTCCGTTGCTTCAAGTTTCTTCTTCATCTGAGGAGATTTTCCAGCATTCACTGCCATATAGGAAGAAGACTGATATTACATAACAGTTCAGTAAACTTTGTTTTTATTTAAATTTTCCTGTTACTTAATATTTTGCTTAGCTTTGGGAAGGCATGTTTCACTATCCTAGTGCAATTTCGGAATTCAGTGCCACACTTTCCATCTGTTGAAATACTTTCCCAGATATTTAAATTGTTTGATTTTGGTATCTTCAGTTTGTAATTTGCATTTTCGCCTGTTCCTTTTGCTAACAACCATGTATTCTATCTGCTTTCAATTGAAGTTCAGTCATTCCTTCTTGCTTTCCTTTACTACCTTCTGTAAGACTTCTTGAAGTTTTCTGTCTTTTGTCAATACTGTAGCATCTAAATATCTTATGTTAAGATTGTGGCTGCCAATAATAAATCCTGGTAGAAGTTTTAATTCTCTCAGAACTGCCTCACTGTATACATTGAATAAATCTGGTAAGAAGATACATCCTTGTCTTAGACTACTTTCTATTTTTGTTTATTTACTCATTTCATTTTCTATATGTAAGGATTTTGCTGCCAGTATAGTTTCTGAATTATTCTAATACCCCTCCCAAATATGTTAAGGTTACCTAGTAGTTACTGTTCTAATTTTTTGTGTGTTTTTTTAACTAAATTTCACCCAATACAAGGCTCAAGAGACACTCAAAACTGAATGAGATTTGTGACATGAAGATAACAGCAGGAATTGAAAGTTATGATTATAGGTAACCTGACTATCAACTTCATTCATGAAAGTATCCATTTGAGAGTCTTCCACGGAGCAGTGGTTCTGCTGCAATAGAACTTCCACCTTACAAATGGAATACAAAGCGAATGAGGGTGGTTTCACTCCATGGACATAGCCTGGTGGGTCTTAATTGTAAAGATCTAAACTGGTGGAATTAAAGAATTCAGCTCATTCAAATATTTCGCATGGAATTAGAAATAGTGCAGAAACAGGCTTGCGACATTGTGTCTGTTGGAAAGAGACTGAAGAGTGGAAAATAAATTGCCCAGCACAAAACCATGTAAACAATTTTGAACTCTCTCCATGCTGGAAAGTGAGGATTGGGCAGCTCCAGCCCAGATATGGCAGCATTTTTAGTCTAATCTAATCATGGCAGTCAAGGGGTCAAGTACTTTTTGTAGTGGTACAATGTGCTGAGCATTTTCCAGCAATGGTTCATACATATGGTAATGGTAATAGTAATATTAACTATTTCCTTACAAGGAAGCATTCATTGACCGAGCAGCTAGTACTGCTTTTGGTAGAAATTTATGAAATCTTTCTTTTAAAACACTTTTTAGGAAAACAATTTTTTCAAGCCCAGTAGCTTTTATCGCTCTTTCCAGGACTGATGGGGGTTTCTTTCCAAACCTTCTATTTGAAGTCGTGTGAAATATCAACATCTTGATTATTTCATTATTTTCTCATTAGTTACATGTGCTATCCATTTTAGTTGTTGCTGCTGTTTGGAGTCCTCATGTGATATGGCTTCTGTTATTTGGTACAGTTCTTGTGATTCTGTAGCACCAATCCACAATGTTCAAAGAAAGATGATATATTTATTTTATACCCATGAGTTAGTTTGTTTTATTCCCGAAGTTCTGATTAAATATATCAGCAAGAACCTATTAACTACCATACTAACCAAATTTTTTGCTATTTCAATGTGTGTTCTAATTTCACTGTCACATTATCCCTCTTCTTTTAAAACACTCCAGGTATTTTTTAATGGAGGAAAAATATCTGCTACAAAACATTATATATAAAAAAAACTATTTATTCCGGAGGAAATTAAACTGTTTTATTGAAATAGCAAAATATGAAATTATGCAAAAATGGCACTTAAAAAATTATTTTCAGTAATAAATGGTTAACTGGCTACACATTATATTGCAAATGTGCCTTATTTGAAGCTTTTGACAGTATTAAAATTGTATATATAAAATAATCGTTTTCATAAATTGAAACAAAAATGTGGAAAATTCACTGAAATAGAAAAATGTAAGTATAAATTCACATATTAAAGTGGGAAGTGCATTTGGTCAGGAGACCACCTGATTCTAAAATGTAAGCCAGAAAATAGTTTTTCTGGCCATTTTCAAAGCTTTCCCCCCCTTTATTATTAAATGTTTCCGTTATCATTATTTATTTTTGTGTGTGTTTTGTTTCATCTGCCATTAAAATATCGCTAATGCTTTGAAAATTTTAAAATAAAATCTTTTGGCAATATGATACACCGGAAAAAAAAATGAATAAGTAAAAATTTAAAAAAAATAAAACTAACATTTTCTGAGTAAGTTTAAATTAAGAGAAATCCTTGTGTCTTTGCATATATCAGCATTATGTTTGTGTGTGCATTGTGAATAAATGTCTTTTTATGTGTATACATGCATGTATGTTCCACATGCATATAAACATTGAAGAGTTCCATTTATTAAAATGAAAATATTAACATGGCTTTAAAAATGATTGATTTAAAAAATTAAAAGAAAGTGAATCTGAGATTTTTTTAAACTTTACCAGCTGTGATGATTAAATTTTTCCAGCACTTCTAAATTAAACACATCAGTGCATATGTATTGGTGTTAATGAAAACATGTTTATGCATTTGTGCATGTATACTTACATTATTTAGACATGCTATGTGTTAAGTGTATTTATGATTCTGTATTTGGGCATCAATAAGCATTCTTATCAGTTGGTCATGGAGACACCTTTTACATTCTAACAAATGTTTCATGAATGCACAGGTCAGTGTTTAAAATAAAAGTGCCAAGGTGTCTACTCACTTAAATATGGGTATCCACTGAAATATCATTTGCAGTAATAAGATATATATGTAAGTCGACACTGAAGTCAACACCAAGTGGGAACAGTCTGTTTCATACATGAATGCAATGCATCAAGCATAAAACAGACTGTTGACACTTAGCATAGCCCTGAGTCCAGTCTTATATACACATACAGTCTATCCTTGATAATGACCACTTTTACCAATAATTATAGCATACCTTTAAAAATAAATTTCTATCATATATATATGTGTGTGTATCCAATGTATATTTGAGCAGCAACCATTCTTTCAAACATGTTTTATTTAGTATGACAGACAAGGAAAATTTCACAAATTTTTTAATCAGTTTTCTAATATTCTTATATGTTTCCATTTATTTGGTGGGGGGAAAGAGAGTGTAAAAATTGTCTCTAGTGTCTATTGTCTCAAGAACTTTCAGACACTTCTTTAGCCCTTTTCAAAGGGTTTGTGTGTGTGTGGGGGGGGTTGTGTTATTTTATCACTTTATTTTTAGAGGATACCCATATTTGAGAAGACAGTTTATTTTTGAACTGTATTTTTATTTTTTCTCCCAGTCTGAATAGTTGAGAAATCTTATTAAAGAAAAAGATGCACCCTGCAGTAGGATTTGAACCTGTGCCAAAATTTGCAGGAGAAACCATTGTTAAATAGGACATGCTTTAGACTGTCTCCAATCAAGCAAGGCCATATAAAGCACATCGGATCAAACAGTGAGAAATACACATTTATTAGTAGTATAAATTTGAGTACGATTATTTTACATCAAGCATTGTTTTATTACCACCAGTACTCACTGTGTACTATATACATATATATATATGGTTTGAAAAATGACAGAGCACATTCTTTTAAAGGAATTTTTTTTGTACAACATTTCTTCAAAAAGATTTGTTGGAACAGCAATAATCAAAACACCAAAATTGAAAAAGGTCAACAGATGGGGTAAATAAGGAGCCACGACTAAAACAAATTTATTATACTAAATAGAACCTTATTTAAATTGATTTCTTGTTTTTAGTATATTTTAGTTGTGGCTCCATATTTACCACTCACCCATGTTCATTTTTTCCGTTTCACCATTTGTTGGATGAAAAAGATTCCTTAAAAAGAATGTGCTCCATGATTTTTAAAACCATACATATATATAATTTTATGGCATAAAATTTTTGTTTATATATATATATATATATATATATATGATAGGATAATGTAAGGAACAAATAAGAAATGTTTATAAATCTAACATGTTTCGCTTTTATTAGAGCATCATCAGACAGTGAAATATAGAGTAGAAAAAGAAAGAGAAAATTCTGGTATTTTTTATTTTTGCATTTGTTTATCATTGGTGAAGCAGACTTCATGTGAATGTATCTTGTCAAGCAGCATATGTGTGTATCATGCTTGAAAAGACAGATGCACATTTTTACAGCTTCCGACTAAGTTGCTTTATGGCAGTTCAATTTTTTTTTAATGCAAGTACATTTGAATATCACTACAGTATTCAGATTTAAAAAAAAAAGTGAATTTTGGTATAAATCAACTTAGTCAGAAGTTGGAAAAACTAAATAAAATGTTAGACAGACACATCTTGATATTGCCGATTAACAAAACTTGTTATATGTTGGATTGACATGAATTTGTGACCCTGGCTTTCATGCTTTTGCAATCGTACACCCATTGAGGTACGCAGACACTCAATGGGTGTACGGTTGTGCATGTATGTTTGCATAAGTAATAGTGGCATCACTACAAACATTTTTCCTCCCACTTCCATAAAAACACCAATACACGCAACTTACATAAATCTAAAATTTTTAAAAAATTAATCAGTGTCCTACGATCACAAAAGCATGAAACCCAGCGTCACAAACTCACATCAATCCAACTAAATATTTTAGCTCTATCTGATATTGAGCGCTTTCCAATAAGTACTGCGCATATAATATATACACACTATTTAAGGAATATATACAGGGTGTCCCAAAAGTTGTCAAGGGATTTTAAAATTTAATAACTCCTTTATTTTTTTAACTTAATTCACAATAAGTATTATAAAGAATATATATGGAAAATAAATTCACAATAATATCTTGTATCTTAAGTGGTTTCCATTTTCAGCTTTACACAAGCATGCCCTTTCTGAGGCATTTTCTATTACAACCCTCAGTGTTTCAGGCTAGTGTTGATTTCAGGCTAGTGTTGATTTCTGTCTGAAAGTTGTCCTTCCATTGTTAGAGTCTGAGGCTTGTTGACAAAAATATTTTCTTTGGGAAAGCTGCATAGGAGGAACTCAGGACTTGTCCAATCCAGGGAACATCATTTACCAGTTAATGCATCAACCATGAGAAATTATTCTTCTCCCCAATATTTGACCGAGTAGCTGGATTGTCGCCCTTGTCATATGAGCCCTTGCCACATCTTGTAGCATGGAAACAGGTTAATACATTTAAAAATTAGTAGGTGTGATGTCCAAGAGATCCAAACCGGTCAAGACCATCTTTGAGTTGATGCATTCAAATCAGCTTTATTATTCCCCCTTACTCACTCAATTACTTTGTTCCTAACCAGACATGGTATACCATTTCATGGAAGGTCACTTACTGAACATTTACTCTCAAAATGAGGAGAGTCTCTTACACCGTAATGACGATAATATGATCATTGAATTTGAATTACTGTTCATTGGTTTTAGTAGAAAGATTTCACCACTTGTTTATTTTTATTGATTAATTTCTAAACCATTCTTTATAAAATAGCTTACAGAAAACTAAAAAAATTTATAAACAAAAATTATTAAACTTTCAGACTCCTTAGTGACTTTTTGAATCATCTCCAAAATCTCATTGTTGCTCACATGTTCAGTTCATGGTATCCTTAGCATCCTTTTGTAGAATCACACCTCTGTTGCCTTGAGTCTCTTCTTCAACTTTGAAGAGACTGTCCAACATTCGCTGCCGTAATGGAGGACAGATATCACGTAACAGTTCAGCACTCTTTTTTTTTGTTACCAACAAAACACTCCTGTCTCGTAATACTCTGCCTAATTTTTAAAATGTGTTTTTTGCCATCCCAATACATCTTCAGATCTCTGTTTTGCACTTACCATCCTCTGTCAGAAACCTTCCCAGATATTTAAATTTCTGCACCTGCTTGATTTTAGTGTCCCTGACCAGTAAATTGCATTTTGGACTCATCTTTTTGATGATGACCATGCATTCTGTCTTATAGTCTATGCTTAGTCCCTTCTTCTTGCTCTCTTTCACTCTCACAGGGTGGATAGAGTGAACGAGGGACAAGGTAATGCAATGCTGAGATACTTAACAGGCTTAATCAGGTTGAAGCCAGAACGGGGTCTGAGAGAAATAACAAAAAGTCAAAGATTATTGAGGGATACAAGAGACAGAAGAAATGGACCACCATGATTAGTTATGTTCTGAAGGGACACGCCACATAAAAGAAGAAGTGACTTTCTGGAGGCCCTATATATGTTTAAGTTAGTACTTGTGTATATTATTAATATATCTCTCGGTATGTATTTGTATATGCTTTTGTTTTTATGTATCCATATAATTATTTCAAGGGTATAAATATCTGTGAGCATGTGAGTATATACATGTGTGTGATTGAGTTGTGAATAGAATACAAATAAATCTGTGTGTATGTGTCGGCACAATGGACGCATGAATGACAGTGTACCTTCGTGATCATGAAAAGAATCTGAATCATCTAATTAGAACAAATATATTAACAATGCTTTAATAAGGAGAATTCACTTTATTTCAAAAAAACAAATTAGGTGAATTTCTTTTTTTAAAATTACAAATTAGACAGAAAAAGCTGGATAAAATTTTAAATTGTACAAAATTATATACAAAGAATTTTTGTAAATTGACCACATTATTCATGGAATTCATATGTATAACACACACATTTGCATTTTATAAAGGTACTTTTATGCATGCAAAATGTGTGCATGTGTGTATATATATATATATATATATACACACACACATATATATATATATATATATCCGCACAGGGTATAACAAAGTAAAATTGTCAAAATCATGTTACAGCATAATTGGCCATCCCATAAAATGTTTAATATCTAAAAAAAAAAAAAAGCACTAAACTAATTGAGTTTCCTTTTTTCAGGTTTTCAGATAAGACATTTAGCCATCTTGACACCATTTGTCATATGAATCACTGAAAAACCCTTTGAGTTATTCAGTTAGAAATAGAACAGGTTAAAATTGTTTTGTGTCAGCCCCAGTCTTTCCAAGTGAGCAATGGTGAGAGGAAAAAGATCATTCAGGCCTTCAGTAATGCTACCAGCATTCATACTCTGGCTTCAAAGTCTATTCAAGAACCATCAAGAGGACAGAAAATAAGTTTAAAAAGAGAGTAGAGATGAAAATTGGATCAGGAGGTCGCAACAGAAAGAGGGATAATCATTTCAACTTAGAGTTAAAGAGATCAATTAGAAAAAATCCAACTCAATCCATAAGATGTTTGGCACACAAGACAGGAGTTTCAGCTATAACAGTCGAAAGAACAGTGAAAAAAGACTTAAAAATGAAATCGTACATGAAATGTGTGAGGCACCTTGTTACTCCAGGACAGAAAATTTAGAAGGTTAGAGAGGGTGAAGATCATCTTGAATAAGTTGGAAAATGATCCTGAAATAACATATATATTTTAACTTAATTCCACTCCTTCATGAGCTTCCAATCCCTCGCTATGATTAATTAACAATGAGTATGTCATTTTCATTTATGACCAATTTCATTACAATTCTTCTGTTAAGATTGGAGTGTAAATATACATTCTTATTGCTTAGAGTCAAATCTTGGAGAATTCAAGTAAGATATCTTTAATCATTTCTAAGATAAAACGGTTCAAAGCTTAATGTAACAAATGGTCAATTTTGTTTTTACATGATTTGGATAATTTTGCGGTTACACGCGGTGTGTGTGTGTATATATTTGTAAAATATATAAAAAATGAAATACATCTCCCCTAGCACACAACCCCCCACCCAGAATGCCCATAAATAAAAATCAGTCACATGCCTAGAAATGGAACAAACCAAGTCAAAATCAGCTACAGTGGGAAAAAAATGGAAAAAAAGAGAAGGCTAAATAGGTGAGTGTAAAATAAAGAAAAAAAAATAAGAAGAAAGCAAAATGATCCTAACTCCTTACATGTACACACATCTATGCAGATGGGGGAATGCAAGTGAACACACATCTGCAGAGACATGCATATGGTCACACACAGATACAGAGAATACAGAAGGAAACTTACACCAATGTCAAATATCCATTCAAGGAAAAAAACTGAAAAATATAAGCAGTAAATTACTGATACCTCCTGAAGAGTGGATGAACAGGTCCACCTACAAAACACTAGTCGGAATGCTGAAGGTAACAACAATCAGCTATGTGATAAACTTTTATTCACATTAATCCTATATATCTTAGATTTAAACAAAATTGAAGTCATTTTCTACCTTAGGATCCTTTCGGTCAACACTTTTAAAAGGCAATCATTGGCAACGTACAAAACAATCAAGACACAACAATAATAACAAAAGATGAGGGAAAGTTGGAATGTGATTAAAATAAAATAAATTTTAATTGTAAATAATTATTAAAATGATTAATAAGTTCCACTGGAGTATAAATGAAAAAAGAAACTCACAGTCCCTCAATCAATCGTAAGGAGCACATGAAAAGGAAGATCATTTGGTACACACCCCCATTTAGCCAACTGCTCAGTACAAAGTTAGGCCAGAAGTTCCTCCATTTAATTGATAAATATTTCCCTAAAAGTAACACTTTTAGTAAAATATTGAACCAAAACACATTAAAACAAAGTTATAGTTGCACCAATAATCTTGAGAAGATTATAAATTTACACAATAATAAAATTTTAAACCATTTTAATAATCTGGATTATAATGCACATTCCAAGATAAATATTATTTATGATACTAGTCAATGTAATTGTAGGGATTCATACCAATGCCCACTGCCAAACAAATGTTTGGCTTAATATCTTGTTTACCTACATACTATCTCTACAATAGAGAATCCGATAGTTGAAAAATTCTATATTAGTAGTACTAAGAATTATTTTAAGACTAGGTGGTATCAACATATCTCGTCCTTCACCAATAGTACTTATAAAAATAATAAATCACTTTCCAAATCTTTTTTTGAGTTTAAAAGATGGTAATAAAACTTCTCAGGTGAAATTGAAAAAAATTTAAAAAATAGCAAGGACATGTAGATCCTCATATGAACTCTGTTTTCCTCCGTTTACATGAAAAATTGGAAATTATCAGGTTCTTGGATAAGAATTCCTGATTAAATCAAAGATCTGAATTAATGGTAAATTGTAAACAGTCTACCTTTTACCTTACAATTCAGTTAAACTTTGGAATTTGAGAAGGTTTTTCTTAGATTTTAGTTGACCTGTTGCAACATATACAGCTTATTTTTCTATCTGTATGATTAATTTGGGTTTAATTTAGTTCTGTATTGATCTCCTGGTAGTATTATTAACATCTTATATGGATGTATTGGTATTTAGTTAGTATTTTTTACATTGATTGGTTGATATTAACGTCTTATATGGATGATATTTATTTAATGGTTGAATATTATTTACCAAATACATCTATATGTTCAGATTATTTACTAGTTTCTAAGAGACCTCTTATTTATCAACTACAAAAAATAAGTATTGTCGGAAATCCACAGAGCATATAACTAATTACCTCTCTACCCATCGCTGTTATTTCTTATAAAAGTTGACTGTCTAGCATGAGTAACCATTGGTATCAGTCTTTAAGTTAATGTCTAGCTCCTGTTAGATGTCAAGTTCTGGTCATTACATGTTTCTAAGATAATTTCTAATTTTTTTCTTTCCAAGAAGTTCCAAATTCTTACAGTGATGAGAACTGAGAACAAGTTCCAGTCAAACTTAATGTATGTAGTCTGCATAATTAATTCCCACAAATTATTTAAGATTTTAAAAGAAACCAAACTGTTTATCGTATTAAAAAGTCACAACAAATGATATTATATATATACATACATACATATATATATATATATACATACATACACACACACACACAACTATGTACACATAACAGACCCTTAAATGATTAGTAACTTAACCTCCCTATTAATTGATTTCTATTCATCTATGATATGTATATTTTTTTTAATCATTTCGCCCCAATCAAGACAATAATACCACTGAGACACAAGGAGTTATTGGGAGTGAAAGAGAATGAGAAGTCTTATTGATGAGAAAAGACAATAAAAGAACAAGGTTCAGGAAGACAAAAGATAGTGATTGGCATTGCATTTAAAATTTTCAAGACTATAGCTTGCAAGGAAGTAAGACACCAGAAGAGAGTTCCTCAGGTGAGAAGTGAGAGAAAAGAAACTATTAGAATAGAACTTACAGTTAGATCTAGTTAATTCAATAGTAAAATGATAAGACCCTGCCAATCTAGGAGTATGCTTAAATTCATGTGATTGAGGTACCAAATAAGAGAGTTCATTAGAACAATTGTCATGAAAATATTTATAGAAAAGACAGAGGGAAGCCATGCTAAGATGCCAAATCAGGACCAATAACATGTCAGGTTTAATTTGTCAGTCCTCTTGGACTTAATATGAAAACAATTCTGCTTTCTTTTCTGAAGTGAATATAATGATGAAAGGGGGGGGGCTATGCTGATGACGTAGGTATTTATAGATGGGCTAAGAATGTTCTTCAACAGAAAAATCAACATCCTGTACCAAGTGTTGCAAGAAATAGGACTCAAGATAAACCTTTCCAAAACAGAAACTTTGATATGGAATTGGAATGAAAATAGTGATGGCATCTAACATGAATCCATCAGGAAAAAAACAGGATGTGGAACTAGTAAATACTAAACACTTCAGATTTGTGTATTGGTCAGTTATAACAAATTTAGTATAGAAGTTAAAGGAAATTGAACATAGAATAGACTATGCTACTGGTAGTTTCACCCAACACTACAAATTGCCACAAAACCAAAACATTAACCTGAAAACTTATGTTCTTAAATAGCAACATCAGATTGAGACTTTCATATGGATGTCACGCATGGCACTTAACATGTTCAGAAATATATAAACTGTCAGCTGTATATAAATGCTTTCTAAGATCCGAGATTAAAAATGGCTTGGAGCAAGAATTCCAAACAAAGAAATGTACCCAAAAACCAAAACTGCATCACTTGAAAACTACCAATAGCTGCAACAACTAAAATGGATATCACATGTAACCCAAAGAGGAAATAATGTAATCAACATGTTGTCATCTCACACTATTTCAAATAAAAGGTTAGGAAAGAAACCCCCAGCTATAACAGCGACTGAACTTGAGAAACATATTTTCATGAAAAATTGTCTGAAGAGAAAGAATTTATAAATTTCAACCAACAATAGCACTGGCTGCTTGGTGAACAACTGCTGAATGTTTCTTTATAAGGAAATGGTTAATATTAGGTTGGTGCAAAAATAATGACGTAATAATGTCGTTTTTTGACGTATTTTTTAATGTCAAAAACGACATTATTACGTCATTATTTTTGCACCAACCTAATATTAACATTATCATTTTATTTACAATGAAATGTATATTTTCATAATTTTTAATTTAATGGTGCTTACCTCATAGCAAAATTGTGCAAGTAACTCCTACTTTCCATCTGTTAAATTTACCTACATATATCTGTATTTGAATATTTATGTATTTTTATCCGTTTACTCTGACATGAGTTGAGAGCATTACTTGCCTATTTGCTAGCCTCTGGCACTGTTATCTGGTGTTCAAATTCAAGTGAAGTTTAGCATTTCAATCATTTTTTGCACAGGCTTCGCTTTTTAAAATTGTTTGTCTCAGCATTATATGTATAAGTAAATATATACATATGCCTATTTAAATATCCATGTGTCTGTCTATAATTTTTTATATATACAAATAGACGGGTATCTTTACATAAACAAACGTAAAATTTTCTAACATACATTGTATCATTTTACAAATTATATATAACAGCGATAGGTAGCAGTGTATCTCTCTCTCTCTCTATATATATATATATATATATATATAGTCTGACAAAAAATGCATATGCACTTTAGGAAAGGAAATCTTGTATAGATATAGTAATACTAAATTTATTCAGATATCATGAGATTAATACAAATTACCTTTAAACTCTATAATCACAAGAAATGCTCAAAATGTTGGCCAAAGTGTCCAGTGGGATTGCTGCACATGCATTTTCAATTTTTTGTCTAAGGGCCGTCAATGTAATGCCGTCTGTCGAAAAAATATTGTATTACAGTAAATAATGTTATCACACTATTTACATTATTTGGACTATTGTCATCTTTGTCGCCACATTTATTACGTTTCGACCATTGTATGCTCTGGCCTTCTTCAGGTGAACTGAACTCTTTATTTTGCTCACTGCAGTAGACTGTTCTAGTTCCACTTGCCATGGCACAGTGGATAAATGTGTTGGTTAGATCCAGTAACAGGATCCAAAGAGTGTAAGTTCAATACATGGTTAAGGCAGTGGAGAACTTGGAGAGAGGAATTAACAAATAACTGATAACTGACATCCCTTAAATATGGCACTTGGAACTAGAAGAGTCTACCCCAGTGAGTGAAATAAAGAATTAGGTTCGACATTCCAACCACCTGAAGAAGGCTGGAGCATACAACGGCCAAAACGTTGTAATAAATATGGCAACAAAGATGAGTACAATAGTCCGAATAATGTAAATAGTGTACATAATACCTCATCTCAGAAATATAGACAGATAGTGTTATCGCAATTTGATAAAGCTACAAAAAATAAGTTTTTCTTTTCCTGAATAGTGTATACGCTTTTTTGATTGACTCATATATAATATGGGAGAGGTTTTTTTCTTTTATGTAAGCAGTATATAATATAATCATTTGTAAACCACTTGGAAATTGTTGTAAAGTCTATTATTGTATTGTACAGCCTGCTGGTTGGTCTTGTTTCAATGATTGAGTGAAGGAGTTTACTGCTAATCCCATAAGAGGAAAAGGGAAGGTTATGCTTCAGCCAACAACATGAAACAGAAAGAAAACTGGGAATAAAATAACATTGTCAAGTAAATTTGAATACAGTTTAATAACAACAATTAAGTGAAAATAAAAATAGATTTTCTCAGGAGGGTTAAAGAGATTTCACAAAAAGTCTAGAGAAAGAAAGCTCTGCTAACTAGTTCAGCTGAACTTCTGAAAATGGCTTACTTTTTCCCTGAATTCAACTGTACCTCATGCCAAAACAGCTATATATTTCTTCTCAATTTCATAAAGGAAGTTGTGTCCTGGGTATGACAAACTACATCTGGCAGCAAGGTTTCTGATCAGGAGGTTTTGAGGAGGGTGGAACCACCTCTTAGTTGCTGTTGTTCCCAGATCCAACCTTACCCAGGGTGGTAGCAACTGTTAGAATCCCAAATAGTTAACCTCCACACTAGGGTCAAAACACTATTTCATAGTATAAATACATTTTTGTAGTAAAAATACCAGCAATACATTTTCATAGTAAAAAAATTACCAGCAATTTATTTTTGTGATACAAAAAAATTCCCAGCAATATATTTTTGTAAAAGAAATTACTAATGCTCCCATGAAAATTCAATTTTTGGCATTAAATGACCCATAAGGAGTTGATATGCTGCCAAACAAACAAAAAAATGAAGGAAATCTGGGATCAGACACACATCCCAAAAGCAATGAGGTATATTACACATTAATGTACTATGGAAACTGTTATAGTGGAACAACCTAACACACCCCAACTGTTATTGGTCAATCTAGAAGAGACGTGACTGGGAGAATAAAAGACATGACGAACTATTGTAGTAAAAGCATATGAAGGACGACTACAATCTCCATGACGTATCTCCTGTTTTACTGATTGTTATATTTACAAACTCTTACGCATTGTATTTTCCGTACAATAAAAAACCTTGTTATTGTTTTACCTAATTCCTGTGTTAGTGTAATCTTTCCACTCAGGATTACCTGGTTGATTATATATTATCCACAATATAACAGAAACAAAAAGGTAGTCCTCAAGACCTTGAGACATACAAAAGTATCTGAAGTGAACTTATTTAGCTTTTGCTCTGGTAAGGGATGTAATGTTGACATATATTTCTTTAAACAACTCCAGGAAATTGCAGGTCTGCAAGCAACACTTAACCATCTTTGGAACTCTCTTCCAGTTTCTTCATTCCCTACAACATCAAAAATTTATATGCAACATTAATCCCCATCTTGTCTTCCTGAACTTGTTGTTTGATTGTCCTTTTTCCTCACTAAAGTCTTCTCAATGTCTTTCACTCTCCATAACACCAGACATCTTTGTGGCATTATCGCCTTTCTTGAGGTGAAATGATTAACAAAAAAAAACAAACTGTAGACTAAATTGCATATTTAGACTTGTGCCAGTATTTGTTTTAGAAATGCAAATTACTACATTATTTTTTCTTGTACTTGATCTGGAAAAAATATCTAATTAATTTAAATAATTTAATTTGTTTGATGCATATTTCATGTAGCCAGTTTACTCAGCGATTAAGCAAAAATTGTTTGCATCATATTTGCGATCTCTTTATTTGCTGCAAAGTATAAATAAAAGCTGGTTGAACATCCTCAAAGTGTTGTGATGCCATAACTTATGCTGGAGATTGTACATTAAGACTATAAGAACAAATAAACACATATATATGTGCACAGATACATATGCATACATCTAATGTGTACATAAAAATTAAATAAAATTTATCTATCTATTAAGTTTTTTTGTATCTTATGGAGGTAAAAAAAACACATAACATATTGTATGCGGCTCTGTCTGAAAAGACATTGATGACTGTATTCAAAATATCAGAATTAACCTACATCTAGTTGAATTATATTTCAGTTTGAAAGATTAATAGTTTATACTGTGTATCTCTCTCCCCACCATCTCTCTCTCTCTCTCTCTATATATATATATATATATATAGAGAGAGAGAGAGAGAGAGAGAACAAATTTTTATTGTTCCTTAAAAATAAAAAACAAAAAAATGAATACAAAACCTGCAAAATAAATTAAATAAGTCAAATAAAATAAATGCCAAAACCTAAATCAATAAGTAAACAAATTAAGTAAATAAACAAATTAACAAACTACGAATACACACATGTAATAATAATAATAATAATAATCAACAAGTAATAAAGTAATCAATGATAAATAATGAGTAAAAAAAAATGTTAACGAACAACACTATAAAATAGCTACAAATTACCAGATTTTGCCACAAAATTATTTGTTATATATATGAAAAATTTTCTCAGAATTAACCTGTAGAAAAAGACAATATACTGTCACATGTGGAGATATTGTTCTTATTGCTGTATTCACAGATTCAGCCATTTTCTTACGATGTCTTTATACTGTTCTGTATGTGTGTTTGGGAGGGAAGTAATTCTGTTAAGAAAGGTGAAATAGGGAAAAGGCCTGGCCGAAGATTAATATTTGGGTAATATTCTATATTAACGTAATTTCAGTTAACAGTATGAAAAAAGCGTTATCTAAATTCTTCCAGTTGCTAAGGACATTTTGTTTTGTTATTAGTAGTTACTTCGTTTAATAAATTCATTTCGTTTTGCCTTGAGAAAGTCCATATCAGACGAAACATGTCGACAACTATTACGGTTTTCCTATTGTCTTTTGCATTTATAAATATATATATATATATATATATATATATATGAGTGTGTATATGCTGTAGAATTTATATGTTCAAATAAAATTAAAAAATCAATAAATAACTACACAAATTAATTAAATAATAAATAAATTAAACTAGAATTAATCTATACTGATGACTTGACATGTTCGAGTCTGAAAAATATAAAAGATAATAAACAAACAAAATTTATTTAATTCATGTTGTTGAGGACCCTTAATTTTGCAGCTTTGTTACTCTCTATCATTGGGCCTATTCTCCAGCCACTGAACTGAATCACAAAAGCACTTTTTTATCAATTTTTTTGAAGGAGAGAAACAAAAGAAGTGAATGAGTGTGTAAGAAAGTGTGAGTAAGGGTGTGAGTAAGAGTGTGTGTGTGTGTACGAGAGAGAGAGTGTGTGTGTGTGTGTGTGTGTATAAGAGAAAGTGAGTGTGTGTGTGTATAAGTGAAAGTGAGTGTGTGTGTGTATATAAGAGAAAGTGAGTGTGTGTGTGTGTGTATATAAGAGAAAGTGAGTGTGTGTGTAAGACAAAGTGAGTGTGTGTGTGTGTATATATAAGAGAAAGTGAGTGTGTGTGTGTATATATAAGAGAAAGTGAGTGTGTGTGTGTATATATAAGAGGAAGTGAGTGTGTGTGTGTATATAAGAGAAAGTGAGTGTGTGTGTGTGTATAAGAGAAAGTGAGTGTGTTGTATGTGTATAAGAGAAAGTGAGTGTGTATGTGTATAAGAGAAAGTGAGTGTGTATGTGTATAAGAGAAAGTGAGTGTGTATGTGTATAAGAGAAAGTGAGTGTGTATGTGTATAAGAGAAAGTGAGTGTGTGTGTATAAGAGAAAGTGAGTGTGTGTCTGTATATAAGAGAAAGTGAGTGTGTGTGTATGTGTATAAGAGAAAGTGAGTGTGTGTGTATATAAGAGAAAGTGAGCGTGTGTGTGTGTGTATAAGAGAAAGTGAGCGTGTGTGTGTGTGTATAAGAGAAAGCGAGTGTGTGTGTGTGTGTATAAGAGAAAGCGAGTGTGTGTGTGTGTATAAGAGAAAGCGAGTGTGTGTGTGCGTATAAGAGAAAGTGAGTGTGTGTGTGTATAAGAGAAAGTGAGTGTGTGTGTGTATAAGAGAAAGTGAGTGTGTGTGTGTATAAGAGAAAGTGAGTGTGTGTGTGTGTGTATAAGGGAAAGTGAGTGTGCGTGTGTGTGTATAAGAGAAAGTGAGTGTGTGTGTGTGTGTATAAGAGAAAGTGAGTGTGTGTGTGTGTGTGTGTATAAGAGAAAGTGAGAGTGTGTGTGTATAAGAGAAAGTGAGTGTGTGTGTGTATAAGAGAAAGTGAGTGTGTGTGTGTGTATAAGAGAAAGTGAGAGTGTGTGTGTATAAGAGAAAGTGAGAGTGTGTGTGTATAAGAGAAAGTGAGAGTGTGTGTGTATAAGAGAAAGTGTGTGTGTGTGTGTATAAGAGAGAGTGTGTGTGTGTGTGTGTATAAGAGAAAGTGAGTGTGTGTGTGTATAAGAGAGTGTGTGTGTGTATAAGAGAGAGTGTGTGTGTGTATAAGAGAGAGTGTGTGTGTGTATAAGAGAAAGTGTGTGTGTGTGTGTATAAGAGAAAGTGTGTGTGTGTGTGTGTATAAGAGAGAGTGTGTGTGTATAAGAGAGAGTGTGTGTGTGTGTGTGTATAAGAGAAAGTGAGTGTGTGTGTGTATAAGAGAAAGTGAGTGTGTGTGTATAAGAGAAAGTGAGTGTGTGTGTATAAGAGAAAGTGAGTGTGTGTGTGTGTGTATATATAAGAGAAAGTGTGTGTGTATATAAGAGAAAGTGAGTGTGTGTGTGTATATAAGAGAAAGTGAGTGTGTATATAAGAGAAAGTGAGTGTGTGTGTGTGTGTGTATATAAGAGAAAGTGAGTGTGTGTGTGTGTGTGTGTATATAAGAGAAAGTGAGTGTGTGTGTGTTTGTATAAGAGAAAGTGAGTATGTGTGTGTGTATAAGAGAAACTGAGTGTGTGTGTGTGTGTGTGTGTGTAAGAGAAAGTGAGTGTGTGTGTGTGTGTAAGAGAAAGTGAGTGTGTGTGTGTGTGTGTGTAAGACAAAGTGAGTGTGTGTGTGTATAAGACAAAGTGAATGTGTGTGTGTATAAGACAAAGTGAATGTGTGTGTGTATAAGACAAAGTGAGTGTGTATGTGTGTATAAGACAAAGTGAGTGTGTGTGTGTGTATAAGACAAAGTGAGTGTGTGTGTGTGTATAAGAGAAAGTGTGTGTGTGTGTGTGTGTGTATAAGAGAAAGTGAGTGTGTGTGTGTGTATAAGAGAAAGTGAGTGTGTGTGTATAAGAGAAAGTGAGTGTGTGTGTGTATATAAGAGAAAGTGAGTGTGTGTGTGTATATAAGAGAAAGTGAGTGTGTGTGTGTATATAAGAGAAAGTGAGTGTGTGTGTGTGTATATAAGAGAAAGTGAGTGTGTGTGTGTGTATATAAGAGAAAGTGAGTGTGTGTGTATATGAGAGAAAGTGAGTGTGTGTGTATATGAGAGAAAGTGAGTGTGTGTGTATATAAGAGTGAGTGTGTGTGTATATAAGAGAAAGTGAGGGTGTGTGTGTGTATAAGAGAAAGTGAGTATGTGTGTAAGAGAAAGTGAGTGTGTGTGTAAGAGAAAGTGAGTGTGTGTGTGTGTGTATATATAAGAGAAAGTGTGTGTGTATATAAGAGAAAGTGAGTGTGTGTGTGTATATAAGAGAAAGTGAGTGTGTATATAAGAGAAAGTGAGTGTGTATATAAGAGAAAGTGAGTGTGTATATAAGAGAAAGTGAGTGTGTATATAAGAGAAAGTGAGTGTGTGTGTGTTTGTATAAGAGAAAGTGAGTATGTGTGTGTGTATAAGAGAAAGTGAGTGTGTGTGTGTGTGTGTGTGTGTATAAGAGAAAGTGAGTGTGTGTGTGTAAGACAAAGTGAGTGTGTGTGTGTGTAAGACAAAGTGAGTGTGTGTGTGTGTGTGTAAGACAAAGTGAGTGTGTGTGTGTATAAGACAAAGTGAGTGTGTGTGTGTATAAGACAAAGTGAGTGTGTGTGTGGGTATAAGACAAAGTGAGTGTGTGTGTGGGTATAAGACAAAGTGAGTGTGTGTGTGTGTATAAGACAAAGTGAGTGTGTGTGTGTATAAGAGAAAGTGAGTGTGTGTGTGTGTGTGTGTATGAGAGAAAGTGTGTGTGTGTGTGTGTGTATAAGAGAAAGTGAGTGTGTGTGTGTATAAGAGAAAGTGAGTGTGTGTGTGTATATAAGAGAAAGTGAGTGTGTGTGTGTGTGTATATAAGAGAAAGTGAGTGTGTGTGTGTGTGTGTATAAGAGAAAGTGAGTGTGTGTGTATATGAGAGAAAGTGAGTGTGTGTGCATATGAGAGAAAGTGAGTGTGTGTGTATATGAGAGAAAGTGAGTGTGTGTGTATATGAGAGAAAGTGAGTGTGTGTGTATATGAGAGAAAGTGAGTGTGTGTGTATATGAGAGAAAGTGAGTGTGTGTGTATATGAGAGTGAGTGTGTGTGTATATATAAGAGAAAGTGAGTGTGTGTGTGTGTATAAGAGAAAGTGAGTGTGTGTGTGTGTGTGTATAAGAGAAAGTGAGTGTGTGTGTGTATAAGAGAAAGTGAGTGTGTGTGTGTGTAAGAGAAAGTGAGTGTGTGTGGATATAAGAGAAAGTGAGTGTGTGTGTGTGTGTGTGTGTGTATAAGAGAAAGTGAGTGTGTGTGTGTGTGTATAAGAGAAAGTGAGTGTGTGTGTGTGTATAAGAGAAAGTGAGTGTGTGTGTGTATAAGAGAAAGTGAGTGTGTGTGTGTATAAGAGAAAGTGAGTGTGTGTGTGTATAAGAGAAAGTGAGTGTGTGTGTGTATAAGAGAAAGTGAGTGTGTGTGTGTATAAGAGAAAGTGAGTGTGTGTGTGTGTGTATATAAGAGAAAGTGAGTGTTTGTGTGCGTGTAAGAGAGAGTGAGTGTTTGTGTGCGTGTAAGAGAGAGTGAGTGTTTGTGTGCGTGTAAGAGAGAGTGAGTGCTTGTGTGCGTGTAAGAGAGAGTGAGTGTAAAAGTATACATGTGCATATTGAGTCATTCTGGAAAATTTCACTGCTGCTATCCCTTTACAGATTTTTGTCAGTCTAAAATTTTTTTTTTTGGCTTTTTTTGCTCCTCCCTCATAGTTTCTCGGACAATCCATCTCTTGATTTATTGCCCCCTCAGGATAAATTTTGGCCTCCAGAAAGAATTATTCTACCTATTCTATTAAAAATCATGATAGTGTTTAATTTCACCAAAGCTAAACAGAATCAACATGACAAAGAAATATCTTCCTTGGGGAAAGCTCCTGGACAGATTGGAATCTCCAGATTTTACTATGAATTGAACCTTGCTATCTGATATGATAATCAATACCTTTACCCACTGACTGGTTCTCTGCCATAGGGTCAGTTCAAGTCACCGTATGTCTAAGCTTGAGTGTAAACAGACCAAGGGAGAGGGGCTGGATTTAGTGATTAAGATATTGAATAGAAGGTTTAGGATGGAAAAAGGGACATTGCACTTTGAGAGCCACATACCTTGATAATGTTTGGATATTAGCAGAAAGGTAGCTGTAGATTTTCTACTTAGAATATAGCTTTATAGATTACTTTTTTCTTGGAGTAAAAATTATTTTTATACTGTTAAAAGTTAGCAAAACTAACTAAAAATTGACTATTTAACATTACTAGCATTACCTGTAATAACTTTTTTTTGTCTAACCCTTAAAACAGAAAAAAGAAAAGGAGTGTTGAACTGCTATGAAATAGCAATCCTCTTGTATGGCAGTGAATACTGGACAATTTTCTCACAGATGAAGAGGAAACTAGAGGCAACATAAATGTGGTTCTACAGAAGGATGATGAGAATGCCATGGAGAGAGCAACTGTTTTAAACTGGAAAACATTCTTACAATAAGAATTTTAAAATACATCAGGAAAGAAGAATTTGACACTCACAGGATATATCAAAAGTAAAAGAGACATAAGGAAGTAATGGGCCACCTATCTGACAAAGCATGCAAATGGATGTAGAACAGGTGGGAGGAATGGCAAAAGATAAATGTTATTAAGAGCTACAAGAGATAGGAAGTTGTGGAGAGCCATAATCGCCACCTTTTGAAGGGACATGGCACACATAAAAAAAAGAGTAGTAGCCTGACCACTGTCCCAAATTGCTCTCTTCAAAAAACTAATTCACACTTTTTCTTGTAACAAGTTTGAATGAGTTCTGATAGTAGTGGTAATATTATGGTAATATTAGCTATTTCCTTACAAGGAAAAATTTGGCATTCATTGACTGTTCAGCCAGTACTGCTTTTAGTTAAAATTTTATAAAATCTTTCTCTTCAAACAGTTTTTCAGGAAAATAGGTTTTTCAAGTCAAGTAGCTGTTATCACTCTTTTCAATACTGATGGCAGGTTCCTTCCTAACATTTTTATTTTGGTAAAGACCATCCATCTTTAAATATTAAAAGAACATTCATAACAAAAAATATATTACACTAAAATGACAACACCGAAATATAACTGTTAAAGCTCTCTCATCATTATTAGAAAGGTTCTGAGTGAAAATGGTTACCCATTAGATATTGTGGAGTCCAGCATTAGGGAAAAAATATGGCAGTTTCTTAAGCCGAGGTCAACTGATTACCAGAAATATCCACCTACTCACGTTTACCATGAATTGGTCAGGTGAGCGAGAGATTTGCTCAGCAAATTTCAGTTTGTATAAGAAGTTGTTATTTTTTCACTATTCCATGTATTGTTTTTGGTGCCTGACTTATGCTAAGACCAATCTGGAAGGATGTTCTGCCTACATATCATATTCTGTAATTTACAAATTCAGATGTCAGTGCAATGCTGGCTATGTAGGCTTAAAGTGCCAAAGGCTGCAGATATGGAGTAACCAACATGTTCGAGCCACTATTTTGCAAGGGAAAGGTGGACAATTTATGTAAGTCAATGTAACTAGGCTCAGCGATAGCTGAACATTTATTTAAAACAGCTGCATGTCACATTTTATAGCTTGGACATGTTTGCATGTTGAATTCAAACCACCTGTTGCCTTGTAAGATCTACCTCTTTAGGCAAAAACTAGGAGGAGGTAACTTAAAAAACAAATCTACCTCTGAGTGGAGGGACAGTGCAACCTCAACTTCCCCAGAGCAAAAGGTACCAGCAAGCCATTGCACTTTTTTTGCCTTGAATGTCACCATGAACCACAATTGTGAGATGTTTGTTGCTTGTTTGTTGGCATATCAACCTGTATGGGTTATTTAATGCCAAAATCTAAATATTTTTAATGCAATTCTATGCCTTCAACTACAGATATTTTGTATATAATTTTATACTTTAAGGACAAACATATTTTTTTACACATATGTAAATGTTCATAAATGATAAAATGTATTGTCAGTAATTTTTTAAAAATGTATTATTGGTAATTTTACTGTAAAGATATATTTTTATACCGTTTTTACTGTTGTATTGGTTGTCATTTTCCTATAAAAATGTATAGCTGGTAACTTTTTTTTTTTTTTAATAAAAATGTATTGCTGGTAATTTCACTACAAAAATGTATTGTTGGTAACTTTTTTTTTATAGAAATGTATTGCTGGTATTTTTATTATAAAAAAAATGTTTCAATTTTTGTTTGGGAGTTCACTGTTTTCCTATAACTGGGACCCTAACAGGTGCTACAACCCCAAATCAGGGTGAACCTGGGAACAACGGCAATTAAGTGAGGGTTCCATGCTCCTCAAAATTTCCAATCTCCTGATCAGAGGCCTTGCTGCCAGATGTAGTTTATCATCATACTCAGGACTTTGAAAGATGGAGGAGTGTAGTGACAAAAATGGTAGAAAATGTGCTAACTGAATAAAAACTGAATTATATAACATTAGTCTGAGGTTGTACTTTTTTTTTTTTTTTTTTTTAGTCACTGTGCATATTTTTTTATCCTCTGATAAAAAAAGGGCTGATATTACCAATTTACGGTAATATTTTTTTTTGCTACCTCTCTTTTTTGTTATAAATATTCCTTTAACATGTCTCTTTTTATAGTAATTTCATTTGCATAAATAACAGAAACAAAGATCACACAATATTTTTTTTTTTTTTAATGATTACAGCTAATAAAAGAAAATAAAAGAATGAATTTCAATATAAAAAAAATATAAACAGTGGTGAGTATGTATGTGAAAAAGAGTCAAGTTTCTATTCATTAAAACATTGATGCTTGAAGGTATGAGATTCTGGAATATACAAGCACTAAAAGGTGAGACGATTAAAAAAAAAAAAAAAAAAAAAAAAAAAAAAAAAAAAAAAAAGGAGGAGTTTATATACAAAAATCAATGAAATAAAGTTAATATATAAATAAGATTTATAAGAGGTGGAGTTTATAGAAAGGCAAAAAGAAATGTTCACAAACATAAAAAAAGAGACATATACATAAGACTATTGATAAAAGGGGTGGAGTCTATGTAATAAGTAAAAGAGTCCAGATTTATAAGGAGAAAAAAGGAACAGACTTGATGTATGTAATAAATAAAAGAGCTGGATTTATGTTAAAAATCTAATGAAAAGTCTGAAGTTTATGCACCATAATAAAACCACGCAAGCAAGTTTTATCTCTTTATACAAGTGGACATAATTGCAAATGTCAATCTAAAAACTTATAAAAGAAGCCATGCATTTTTTTTTTTTTTAAATTGCACTACTCTGAAAACATTGGAAATTTTATTCCAGTTCATGATATTATTCAATTTTAAACATCTTTCATAATATTCAGTTTAAGTCATCTCTATCTATAAAAGGCAGGATGTGTGTGAGTGTGTGTGTAACGAATGCACGGCCGCAATTTTTGATGGATTTGCACCAAAATTTACATACACATGCGCCAAGTTAGTGGGAAGGCCAAGACCGACTTTGCATTTCCCAACTCACATCAAGAGTGGAAATGCTTCTACGGCAGTTTTCATGTAGTTTGCGGACATTTTCTACTGGCCAGAGTGAGAGCCTCTAGCTGACTGATACGAATGTTAACTAGCATGCTAGCATGCAAAAAAAAAAAAAAAAAAAAAAAAAAATCGATAGCTGCATTCATCACAAGTGGGAAAAATTTAAATCTGCATGGCACCTTACTCCAATTGGCTCATTCGCTTGCTTAAACTCAACATTGATTCTGATTCCGCAGAAATGGGTTGGATGTGAAAAAGTATTTGTTGTTAACATTCTTTTTTCATTCGGTTTTTCCAGTTATAAGTCCTTTTTTAAAGCTGATCGTTTTGTGTTCATTTTGTTTAGTTCTTTTTTCATAATAGATTTAATGTTTACTATAGAGCTTGGAAAAAATTTGCGGTGTGAGATAGGCGAGAAGTAAGGCATGTAGCAGCATCAGCACGGCAAAGGGCACTCCTTTAAAGGCAAGGAAGTGCAAAAATATTTTAAGTCAAGTGATAGCGATTGCTGTATGAGTCGTATGATTTTTGAATCAAGCAGGGGGAACGCCGGGCCATGTTGCTGGTCTATAAATAAATGCAATATAACTGTACAAAAGAATAAAGACAGAGTAGACAGAACTCATTAGCCTTGGTTGGCAGTCTAAGAGAAGGATAACTCTTATTTCAAAGCAGTGATACTCCTTAGTCACCTTGATGACAACCCTTGAAGTGGCCAACGGCTTTATCCTTGTGATGAGGACAGATGAGTTGTGACGTGGTGGCCAGCTTCTGAGTAATAATATTAGGTTGGTGCAAAAATAATGATGTAATAATGTCGTTTTTTGACGTTAAAAAATATGTCAAAAAACAACATTATTACGTCATTATTTTTGCACCAACCTAATAATAAGAGGATTCAGAACCCACCAACATCACTTTTCTTCCCAATAAGAATCATGGGCAAAATATGCGTGGTTAGTGTAATGGATAGCAATTGGTGTGCTGAATTCCAGTCAAGTTCATTACATTTGTGGAAAAGCACCAGAGGGTCTTAGTAAATTTATTTGGGTATTCACTTAAAACAAAGGAACAGAATCAAAGATATAAACAAAAATGTTTATTTAATTGACTTCAATATGGGTGAGTCCTTTATAAATTTGGTTTTGTGAAAGTTTGTTAGATTTGGTAGTTGTCAGTTTACTAGTCAGACTTTGATAGTAGTTGTCATCTTGTTTGCAGCTGTCGAAAGTGTGGTTACTTTGGAAACATGTTGCAGTGCAAATCTACTAATTTTATCGGCCATCAGAAAGCAAATGACAGCTAAGTCCTTCACATGACACACTCGGAACAGTTTCTGACTGTCTCCCTTGCTGCTGTCTGTAGGCTGTCTTTTTATATACAATTTTGAAAGGCTCCAGACTACTTGGCACAAAGCTTGATTTCAACTGACATCAAAAGTCTCTTTGTTCTTTTGATTGGCCAAAATTCTTTTATTTATTTTCTGGTGTTTCTTTTTTTTTTTTTCTTTTTACATTGTGGAAGATATGCATGGAGAATCTATTGTTTTGGTTGATTTCTAGTCACAATAACTAAACCTTGGGCTAGTGAACTTCTGTTTCAAAGCATTTCTTCAGTTTTTTCTTCTTCTAATTCAGAATAATAAAAAATAATACAAAGCAATAAAAAATGTGCATTTATCAATGACATAAGCACTGTTCCAAACTTGACATTTGTAAATAACAACAAGATTATATAAAATAGCAAAAATCAGCATTTTTCAATTCTGAAAATGGGGGCTGTGTTTGAAGCCATTGGTGATTTTATTGAATAAATTTACTCATTAGTATTTCAAGATATTTTTTGTGTAAATTTGATAAATATATCAGTTAAAATGAGATGGCAGTGTTATTTTTATTTTTTGCATAATTTATATGACAATTTATCCATCACACCCTGTATATATAATGGTGTATGCCATTTAAAATACAAATGTATTCTGCCCTGATGATCTGTTTATAGAATGAAACTCAAGTTTCTGAGGTAATATATATATATATATATATATATATATATATATATATATATATATATATATATACACACACACACAGACAGAGTTACAGTCACATATAACATTTATAACCGATATAAAAGGAGTCCTTATTGCAATAATTTTCATTAAATTTAAGTTATTGCAAGTATCTCCCAGTCTGCTTTCCACAATACAGTTAATATCCTGCTATTGAAGTTAAAGATCTGTCATCTTACTCTCATGTGATTCCATCCCAAATCCATATTCCACTAAATCCAGGAAGCCTTCGATCAGTTATGGGCAGAAATTCAAGATACATATTACCTTACATTCATGTGATTTCACTCAGATCAATATTAGATCAATATGTGAATGTTTCTATAGACTAAAAAAGCTTTTTCTTTAGTAACTTGGTGATCATGGTTCTCCACAATTTCCTGTCCTTTGTAGCTCTTAATAAATTTTGTCTTTTTCTTATCTCTCCTAAATCCCGTTCTGCCATCTATTTACTCCTATTTACTCAGGCTTGCTAGGTAGGTTAAGTGTCATTTATGGCCATTCCTCTTGCCTTCAATTTGTCTTGTGAATTACAAATTTACCTAGCCCCTTTTCCTCATTATGTGCCATAGAAATTTCAAGTTTCAACTGTTCCTGTTGTAAAATATGTGTTCTTTCTGTTTCCATTTTCTCTAAAACTTCATCATTGCTCACATGTTTGGTCCATGATATTCTCAGCAACCTTCTGTAGGTCATAAACCCAACCCACCCAACTCAACTTACAGAGCAGATACATTAGACAATGCTTAGTAACCTAGAAAATTTCAAAATTTTGATAGAAATTTTAATTTTCAAAAAACCTAAATAAAAAACAATAACCAATCATGAATTCTAATATAGCAATAATGAGATTTATTCATGGCAGCCTGATTATAAAATTAGATGTATGTGTAAATGCAGTACCTCCTGGCTGAGTTGTTGTTAGAATATCACTTTTGTTAATTGGCTTTAATCCTGCCTTGAAGATGGTCTAGGCATAAAAGTATCAGAAAAGCTTTTCTGGCATTCTGAAATCATGGTTTCAATCATTAGGTTAGGTAGATGTAAATACCTGTTATCCTAAGGGAAATGGAGACCCTACCAGGATTTATTATCAGTGGGTGTAATCTTAACAATATAAGATATGTAGATGATTGTGTCAATGGAAGACACATTACAGGATCTACTAGATAGGGTAACAGAAGAAAACAAGGAAAATAAAGACTAATGACATCAATGACTAATAAATGACATTGGAAAGGTCATTGATGAAAATAAAAACAATAGAGGTCTAAGGATAGGATCCTAGGGGAACCGCACATTAATGTGAAAGGATCTTGAAGAGTGGCAGTTCTAGTAAATGCTAGAAGCTTGAAACTCTTTAGCATTGCTAAATGTGTGTGTGTGTGTGTGTGTGTGTGTGTGTATATATAAAAGACATGTCACATTGGATAATTTAGACAAGATTTGTCAACTTATTTTTAATAGAATCCTCTCATATTCACAAGCAAGCTTCTTAATATCCTTATTAAAGGAAGAGAGAAAATTACCATGTTGGTACATATTCATTTATTCAACATTAGCACAATGTCATCATCAGGGTTTTGTTTTTTCTAAGACAAAATTGTTATGTTCATTTGAAAGTTAAATTTTTTACCTGTAAAGTGAAAAATGCTAAGATTATGTACTGTATGATTTAAATTTCATGATGTAAACATCAGGGGAGGTAACTAAGTTATGAGGTGTCCAAATGTTTTATTTTTGAAACTATTAGTTAAAACCTAGATATTTTAAACTATCTACTGTAAACATTTCAAAAGATTTGTGTAGTATTCATAGTTAATTTTATTAAGGATGTTTTCAATTTTTTAATATAGATAGCTTCAAGAATTTTTAGTTTATATTTATGTTCTAACCTAGAAAGAGTTACTGAATGAGGAATAACCAAAACAGAGGTTGGAAATAATTTGATGTATCATTCAAATGAAAACTCAACTGTTGAGACAACATAGTAGTTGTAGAAGTAATATGACCAGCATATACATTATTTTTTCTGCTGGAGGTAAAATCTCCCAAGGGACATTTAAATTTAGATGAAATTTAAGATGAAGACAACAATTTTGTCTTAGAAAAATAATGAACGCAACAAGTTTTGTCTTAGAAAAAACAACACAATGATGATAACATTTTGTTAATGTCGAAAGTACTTGGAATAAATGAATATGTATCAACATGGTAATTTTCTCTCTTCTTTTAATAAGGATACTAAAAAGCTTGTCCATAAATATGAGAGGATCCTATTGAAAATAATTAAACAAAACTTGTCTAAATTATTCAATGAGACATGTCTTAATGAAAACATGCTGCTAAAATATACGCTATATATATGTGTGTGTATGTACTGATTCCTTGTGGTGGGACGATGTGTGTGTGTGTGTGTGTGTACAAATGAGTTTACTAATTCCTCGTTGTAAGACAGTATATGTATGGAGGGGGAATATACGCACGCATATATACACACATGCTGACAGAAACACACGAAAATGGAAACAGATCTAAGAACACACAGGGATCATTAAAACATTAAAAGATAAAATGCCGATAAGTAATTCATCATTTCTCTTGAACCAACCTTAATTATTTTATGACCCTTTGCGCAGAACTCTTCACTGCCAATTCAAGAAAGACATTCAGATTACTAACACAAAAACAGAGAATGTCTCATATCGAGAATATTCAATATTGAAAAACATAAGGAAAAAATTAATTATCTTTAATAATATGTGGAAATCTTGGCCTTTTACCTGAAGATGGTCACGAGACCAGAAACATGTCTAGTAAAATTATGGAAAATAAAGCATAATATTAAAAAAAAAAAAAAAAAAAAAAAAAAAAAATCCACATTACAACCAAAAACATTTGTAGCACCCCTCTTCTCTTTTTAATATACACACTTTTCTCTTGTTGGAACCACTATAACCTCTTTCATATATATATATATATATATATATATATATATATATATATATATATATATGTATGTGTATGTATGTATGTACGTACGTACGTATTAAAATGAAAGTTATTTTTTATATCTTTCGAATAGCAATTGGTAAGTTCTTTAAATATGAGACCTTTTATTATAATAATAATAATAATAATAATAATAATAATAATAATATGAAACCTTTTATCATTATAATATGTAATATTATATGAAACCTTTTATCATTATAATAAATATGTAATATTATAATATGAAAGCTTTTATTACTGGATATTATTAAAAATTTCAAAATTTACAATTGCTCTCAACTGTTTTCATGGAACTGATAAACATGTCAGATTCCCAGATGGTATATTTTACTTACTTTTTATTTTCACCTTTTTGGTGAAATGTGACATCCCCCAAAGATGTGATAGAATTTGTTCCTATTTCTTCAGTCTTCCAATATTCTCACATTGAAAACAATTACATATCAAGTGAACTTTTTTAATACATTTTTGTAAGATGCTATATTATAACACTTTCACATAACATAGTCCATATCTAACACCAAAACCATCTTTAATTCATGACCTATTTATAAAAAAAGAAGTCAGTTGTTACTAAGACAAATTCTGTTAATTCAATTGGTTGATCATTGAAAATGAAATTAAATGATCAAAGATAATTAATATTGGCACATATGAAAAGCAGTCATTTATGTTAAATATAAATTTGTGATGCAATTTTTTTTCTTAAAAAAAAAAAAAAATCATGACATGCTAGTAATAAGATATTTTATTACAGTATTTATTAAGATATCAGGAATTCCCAGTAATATTAGATGTTATCAAGATATTTATTAAGACATCATGGCATTCCAGTAATGAGAATTTTTATCAATATATTTATTAAGATATCAGTAGATGCCAATAAGGAAATATTTTATCAAGTTATTTATCAAGATATTAGTACATGTTAATAATGAGATGTTTTATTAAGATATTTATCAAGGTATCATATTATGCAAGTAATGATATATCTTATCAATGTATTTATTAAGATATCATGACATGCCAGTAATAAGTTTTTTTATTAAGATATCTGGCAATGGAACAAAACACAGAAATGGATCTATGCCATTCTAGTGTATTAATGCATTACTTTAACTTTGGTTGCTATTTTCATTATCTGTTTTCAATAAATCTTCTATTACTCTGCATTTCTAATCAAATAGATTATATAGTTATCAATTTCTTTGCACGCATATGCATACTGTCTTTGTGATAACACACAGGTTATTGTAAAATTGTTGTTGGTAGCTACAAGGTCTTCCAATGGCTCTGTTTCTTGTCTGATGGTTTCCTGCACAGTATCATTTGTGATGTCTGTATAGGAGATTCCTAGGATGCTTTTTATACCATCTCATTTCTAATGCTTGGATACTTTGCTGCATTTCTGTTCTTAATGTCCATTATTTACAGGTGCACAGGAAAATCGAGAAGGCCAGTGCAGGTAACAATTTGATTTCAGGCAGATATCCTTGTCTTTTCAGATGGTTCTTAATTTTGTGACCACTGTTACTGTTTGTACTACTCTTGAAATTATTTCTATTCTAGAGCCCTCTTCACTGACCAAGATATTTATATTACCTTACCAGTTTAAGCACTTTCTCATTTTTCATCATGTGTTTGGTTTTTTCCAGCCTTAATTTCCATGCCATATCTGGCGGATATCACATGGATTCTTCATCAATTCTAATCTTTTTCTATATGCCACATCCCTTCAGGACATGGACAATTATAGATCTCTAGTCTTATGCCCTTTATAGCCCTTACTAAGTTTTGTTTTTTGTTATCTCTCCTAATTACTGTTCTGCCAACCATTTACACAAATTAGGTAGGTTATGCATTTCTTTCCTATATCCCTCTTGACTTCAATATATTTTGTGAGTGTCAAATTCTTCAAGTCCACTTTCCTCATTATGTATCCAAGAAATTTCAGTTATCTCTCTGATTCTAAGTGCTGTTTTTGTTTCCTTTTTTCCTAAAACTTTGTTCAGCCTATGGTATTCTCAGTATCCTTCTGTAGAACCACGTTTCTGTCATCTGGATTCTCTTCATCTGTAAGGAGATTGTGTAGCATACACTGCCATATGGGAGGACCAATATTACATGACAGTTCAGTAAAACATTATGATTCAGTGGAAAGTATTAATTCAATATCAGTGCATAGAAATGGTTAAAATGAAGTAACAGTCTCTTGGTGGAAACAAGAAAAAATGCAGTCTTACTTACATTATTTTTTATTCTTTCATATTTAACTAAAAACAAGTTAATCATAGAGTGAAGGGTTATTGGAAATTTTCATTTGAAAATTAACAGAGGCAGTCGTATAATTGTTCTGAATAGAATCTGAGCAATATTGGAAAATGCATTAAAAAAAATGAAAATGAACAAATAGAGAAAGAGAACAAAACTGGGAAAATACAAAAACCTTTAGCATTATCCAATAAATCTGTTCATAACTTTGATAAAAATCAAGATTTGTTGAAATTTTCTTCTCACAGTAACCTTTCAATTTTACTACACACATCCAATATTATTACAATGACCAGCAGTGACTAGAGCAAAATGATGGTTGCCAGAATTGCAGAAGTTGAAGTATTTTATAAGTGTTTTTTTTCTTTTTTCTTTTTTTTTCAAGAATTGTCATGCATTTATGAAATAAATTGATTGAAGTTTGAAGCCATTAAGGAAATTCAAGAATTGAATTCCAAATCTGTAAAATAAAACGTAATGATTTCTTGAGAGTGAAGGAATTGTAAGAGACTAAATTTGGGTGGGAGGATAATACTTACCACATTCTTTCTTTCCAGTTTCTTTTTCATATATATTGATTTTAAAAGAAACAGAAATAGGTCAGATTTTATGCTTTCTGGAGTTTTCATCCAAGTGTGCCTCAGTAACTAACAGGATAAACCTTTCAACCTCTTTTCAGATCTATGGAGGCACCTAAAAGCCATGAAATTAGTTTGCTGTTTTATAGTCTTGCAATTGCACACACATGAACAACTATTATTAAATTAATTGATATCCATAGTTGAATGGTTCAGTGGACAGAGTATCAGATAAGAGTTTCTAAAGGCAGCAATTTAATATCTTTTCTCAGATATGATCAGGAAAATTTATGTTTTCTGACTTCCTCAACCTTTTTGTGCAGCGATACTCACTCTGTACAAAGCCTGTGAGCCACTCAAGATAGAGAGTTACAAAGTAGGAGGCACAGTTTAGGCAGATATGTGGGAAGATAATGGTTAATCCTAAACTTGAACAGGTTAAGATTGTAGTCATTGGGAAAACACCCATGTGGAAGTTAGTTCTACAGAGCACTGATTTGCAGGAAGAATTTACTGATTATATAAAACAACTAATTTGGAAATTTGAAAAAGGATAGATAAAACTTGTTGATATTCAACTAAATATGTTTGGAAAAAAACACAAAAGAAACACACATACACGGTTATATATATATATATATATATATATATATATATATATATATATATATATATATAGAGAGAGAGAGAGAGAGATAAAATAATGATCTTATAAATATAAGTAAGTATACCCATCCGGAAAAACCTTAGATGTTTTGGTTTGTAAATGAACAAACCAATACCCAAGGAAAAATAAGGAATAAAAAAATAAAGAACTAAGAACATGTAATTCAGGTGAAAACAATTGACGAGAATCCAAGCTCAGAGTCCAAAGAAAAAAACCTCCGACATGAGTAAAGTAAAAATAACTAAGCAAAGTGCTCAATACACTAAGTAGAGCAAATCTAACTACGAACCTAAAGCGCCAGGCAAACCTACCTACGTTTCACCTACTCGCCATATATGACTGACAAGGTACTGCAGTTAATATTTTATTTTTCTTGTGTTTTTATAATTTTCTTATTTTTAGGATAAATTATTTAGAAATTGTCCAAATGTTCTGTATGTCTGAGCACTTTCGGATGATTTTATTTTTACTTTTAACTGAATGTATGAATTGTTTCATGTATGTATCTAGAGTTATAGGAATGTTTTATTTACCAAACATGGTCAGCACATTGTGGTTGGGTTCACAGTTGATATTACTGAGTATAAGCTTTTACTTTTTTTTCTTAAAAATGCTTCCATTATTTTTAACCTTTTTACATGTGGATGAGGCTATTATATTTGTTATTATATATATATATATATATATATATATATATATATATATATATATTATATATATATTATATATATATATATTTTAAGCATTGCGCCCCAAGCAAGGTGGGAAGCCACTAGGATGCAGGGGGGTTGCAGAAGATTTGGAGCAAGAGCAGATAGGAGTGATAGAAGAAAGGATGAGGGGAAGGATAGTGGGTAGATCAAGGTAACTGGAGATGTCGATTGACATTACATTTGAATAGTTGGAGATCATAGCTATCAGGGAAACAGTAATTGGGAGGGGTGTTCCACAGGCGATAGGTGCGAGGTATGAAGCTATTGGAGTAGAAGAGACAGCTACATTTAAAAGTTTCTACAGTGTAAGGGTGAGAGCAGGATGCCAGCCTCGTAGGGCGCTTGAATTCATGGAGACTGGGAACCAGTGAAAGCAGCTCATCGGAGCAATTACCATGAAAGTATTTGTAGAAGAGAGAGAGAGAGAGGCGATAGCACGTCTGTGAGATAGTGACTGCAGATGAGATGCCAGATCAGGGCCAATCACATTACATAGCCATCTCTGGATCTTGTCAAGAACTCCGAGGTAAACAGAAGGTGCCTCAGACCATATATGGCAGCAATACTCCATGCAAGGGTGAATGGTCATTTTGTATATTTGAAGTATCGATTCAGGGGAGAAAAATTTCCTGGCGCGGCACAGAGAGCCAACTTTCCTCGCAATGGAAGAAGCAATTGACTCAATGTATTTGTTCCATCTCAGGTCAGCAGTCAACATGAGACCGAGCAGACGCAGGGAGTTGCTCTCAAGAAGTTGACTATCAGACATTCTAATGGGGGGCAGCGAAGGATCTCTATGGTGGTTAATGGAGAGTAGTTTAGTTTTTGAGGCATTAAATTTGACCATCCAATTATTGCCCCAGTTAACAACCGATTGGAGGCCCATTTCAAGACGCATGGCCAGGTTAGTTTTGTCAGCGACACTGGATTTGTTTTGGAGGCACGATAAATTATAGTGTCGTCCGCGTAAATGCCAACTTGGGAACCTATGGGATCAGGAAGGTCGTTGATGAAAATATGGAAAAGAGTGGGGCCAAGGATGGAGCCTTGGGGAACACCAGCATTCGTGGGATAGGAACTGGAGGAGAATCCGTTGAGAACGACCTTCAAATTCTCGGATTGACAGAAATGATTGTATTAAATCAAACAGTCGACCAGTAATATTAGGTTGGTGCAAAAATAATGTCGTTTTTTGACGTTCAACTTTATGTGAGAAAACGACATCATTTTTGCACCAACCTAATACCATAACTCTGGAGCTTACAAAGAAGGCCGGCATGCCAAACCCTATCAAACGCTTTGGAGATGTCTAGGGCCACGGCATGAGCCTCACCATTATTTTGAAGTGCTTGGTAGACGGTTTCAGTGATGGCCGTAAGCACATCAGCTGTAGAATGGGCGTAGCAGAAACCATATTGCTTGTCTGAGAGAAGGTCGTGTGAGGTAAGGTGGTTAACCACTTCTGCGTTGATTAGGGCTTCGAAGACTTTGCCGAAGAGGGGTAGGAGATTAATAGGAGACTAACATATATATATATATATATATATATATATATATGGCTCATTCTGTGTCAAATAAACAAATTGGGGGGCAAATACCATGTCCGACACAGATTTTTTTCAAATTTGCTACACTTATAAATCTCCATGAAAGGAATTGAATGGCACCTGTTACACATCTGAAGGTCAAGGGGTTCCTGAGATATGACCTCTGACCTTTTTACAAAAATGTGAATAGTGACCAACTTTAAAAGATGATATCTCAGTTGTTTATAGACCTACAAAGTTCATTCATATATCATTCTAAAGTACTTGGATAGATCTACAATTTTATCTCGGGATTTTTTTTTTTTTAGGGGTCAAATAAAAAAGTTGACCTTGACCTTTGATCTGACTTATCTCAAAAAACGTAATTTTAATTTTTTTTTAATTTTGACAAAAGATTTGTTTATCTTATGACAGTATATATTCCAAATTTCATGATGGGCATACCACTAGAAGTGTCGCAAAAAGCGTTTTATAGGTCTGGGCAAAATTCAAAATGGCTGAATGTAGTATCTGCTACTTGATATAAAAGGATTTTGATATTTCACAATATGGCCAAATTGTATATCTTTGTAAAGCTATTTTAATGCCGATTAATATTCACATAAAGACCATGGTTATGAAATCAATAAAAAAAATTTTTCTGGTGATGAAACTGAATTTTCTTCATTTTTTTTCTAATGCGACACAGATTTTGTCATGGAAAAAGTGATATATAGAAATATATAGAAAAAATTTACAGGAGCAATATCTGATAGAATCAGTATAATTTCATCAAACATTTCTCATGAGGAATCAACTAGCGCAGAACACCAAAACTTTGAAAGAGAAATCATCACCCAGTTGAAAGAGAAGTTTGCTGCGAGTGAAAAGAGATCACAAAAAATTCAAATTCTGACTACTTCCAAAAAGCTGGAGTCTAAGCAAAATACAAACAGAATTTGGTACTACAATGTACATGGTGAGACAAGCAAAAAAAGTTGTGAATGAGGAAGGAATTTTAGCTTTGCCAAATACACGAAAAACTAGATTCCCACAAGAGACGATTGATAAAGTGAGGCAGTTTTATAAAAGTGAAGAAGTCAGTAGAGTGATGCCTGGAAAAAATGATTACAAGACTGTTTTAAAGGATGGGAAATGTGTTCAGGAACAAAAATATCTTGTTCTCTCTAACTTGAAAGAGGCATTTGAATTATTCAAATCAAAGAACCAGGAGAAAATAAGCTTCTCTAAATTCGCTGAGCTTAGACCAAAAGAATGTGTGCTAGCAGGTGCTGGGACTCATACTGTCTGCATTTGCACAATCCATCAGAATATGAAGTTGATGATTTCAGGATTTCATCTTGGTAAACTGACTGAAGGAGAAAATTATCATTTGACAGATTACCACCAATGCATACTTGCTGTTACATGCCATACAATGAAGCATCAGCAAGTTGCTACTTGGGTGACTGCTCAACTTGCAGCAAACTGATGGATGATTTTGTTTTGTATATGGAAGAAATTTTTTACAAAAATTCAGTTGATGATTTTGTATACAAACAGTATTTATCAACTGGTAGAACCACTCTACAAACTATCACAATCCACAGATGAATTCACTGAAACTTTCCATGCAGGCCTTCAAACATTGAAGAAGCATAATTTCATTGCCAAAGCACAATCAAAATTTTGTTCTGATAGAAAAGGTTCTTTGAAGGTTGGTGAAGTTTTAGCAATAGCAGATTTTGCTGAGAATTATTCATTTATTTTGAAAGATGTGGCTCAAGGCTTCCACTGGAATAATGATCAAGCTACATTACATCCATTCATCTGCTACTATAGAAATAGAATTGACCTTGAGCATACTAATTTTGTAATAATATCTGATTGTCTCAAGCATGGCATAGTCGCTGTCCATTTGTTTCAAAGAAAGCTTATAGAAAAATTCAAAGAAATTCTTGATTTTGATGTCCAAAAAATGATATATTTCTTTGATGGTGCTGTTTCACACTATATAAATTTTAAAAACTTTATAAATTTGTGCAACCATAAATCTGATTTTGGTATTGATGCAGAGTGGCACTTTTTTGCTACTTATCATGGGAAAGGACCATGTGATGGGTTAGGTGGCACTGTTAAAAGGTTAGCAGCAAAAGCTAGCCTGCAGCGACCCTATAATGAACAAATCATGACGCCAAGAGAGCTGTATTTTTATGCGAGAAAAAATATTTCTGGAATACATTTCTTATATTCCTCAACTGCAGAATGGTCGAATGAAGCAAACATCTTAGAAGATAGATTTAGCAATTCCTCCACTATTATAGGAACAGAGAAATTACATACTTTCATTCCTGTCTCTCAGAGAAAATTTGGAGGTAAAAATAGTGTCAACACAAAATAAAGGAAAGATAGTTCAAATCACAAAACTAAACAATATGGAGTTCAAAAACATTAACGGATTTGTGACAGCACTTCATGATAGAAATTTGTGGTTAGGATGTGTACTTGAAAAATATCCAGATAATGGAGAGGTGAAATTGACATTTTTACAACCAAATGGACCCTCTCCATCTTTCTATTATCCATCACATCCAAATATATCAATTTTGAAATATTCTGATATTAGCTCACTTGATCCAATAACCAAAACAGGAAGAACTTATAAACTTTCAAAAAATAAGATGAAAAATGCATCAAATATTTTAGAAAGATTTTGAAAGAAAAATCTAAATAAATACATTAAAAATCAATATTATAAAAAAGTTTCAGTTAAACAGATTTTTTATTTTCCATTTTGAAATGTATCCCAATGAACACAGATTGATTTCTTGTGGATATAGTGTATCATGTCAAAAGTCAAAGAAACTGTTTACCATCAACATCAAATGTCATTCTTTTGATACTATTAGGTTGGTGCAAAAATAATGTCGTTTTTTGACGTTAAAAAATACGTCAAAAAACGACATTATTACGTCATTATTTTTGCACCAACCTAATTAAATCTTGACACACTTTTTACAATACTTTCTTTATTACATCACTTTTTCCGTATCAAAATCTGTGTTGTATAAGAAAAAGTATGAAAGGAATGCTAAAAACAGTTTGATCTCCAGAAAAGAATTACTTTGATTTCACAACCAGAACTTGCATAAAAGTCAACATGTCAAGAATTTTTTTAGAA